>JAEHOE010000035.1:600000-963506 GCA_016858145.1 Edaphochlamys debaryana
AGTACAAGCCGCGCGAGCAGTGGCGTGCTTCTCTGCCCTCAGACTGAACACCCGCGGTTTGCCAAGGAACCCCTGGTGGCAAGTCCCTTCTAAGCCGCTCCACTTGATCCCGCCGCCGCATGTCCCCAAGCAACAGCACGCCCATCGACCGCCGTCGTACAAGCGCACGTGCCCGCAGCACTGCTGCACGCACGCACGGCACTTTCCCGGTTCCGCTATGTCATGACCTCACAACTCACCACCATCCATCGGACACAGTTACTGAGCCCGCGAAGGTCCCCGTGTTTCCTGCATTCGGAAAGGAGCAGACGGGAGGTGACAACGTTGCGGGAGACTGGCATACGAGAACAGACGGGGTAGACGTATGCACGTATCCAGGCCCTAGGGCCACTGCCTTGCGATAGATCTGCAGGGAGCGCTTGGGTTCGAGTACCAGGTTCCCTCATCACCTCAGCCCATGGCGGCCGCCGCACTGCTGGGGTTCAGTTTGCCCACTGTCGGCCCGGCGTTGCATCAATTCGCATGCATCCAAGTGTTTTCCCCTCCACCCTTGAGTGTTTGGCAGCGTGAGCCGCTGCGAGTTACAGCCTTGGTCCTAACCGAGTCCCAATTCCACGAGTTTAAGTCCGGTTCAAGGCCCCGACCGAGACGCCCCCGACTGAAACCCGGGTCACGGACTTCTGCTACTGCAGGATTAGGCTCGCTTGATCGCTAGACCCCTACACCGTATCCTACTCCGCGGCCGGGCTTTCCTCTGTACGTTACGGTACCCAACGAATGGCTGGCACAGCGCCCATTCGTTGTTGATTGCCCCGAGCACACGGGTGGGGCCTCGCGCTGGAAGCGGATAGTGGCCCCAGGCAGGAGGGGCCACGCACCTACCATGCGAGACAAGTCGAAGGTCTGCCGCATCATGCTATCCGGGGCCTGCTGGACGTGCACGCACTCCCGCCCTTCGACGCCTGGATGGCGGGTGCGGCGGGGTCCCTAGCGGTAATGCCCGACAACCTTGTGGACCCCTTTGCGAGGGCTCTGAGGTGCCGAGACTATTACGGTAGGTCACCACTCAAAGTGGACTTTGCGGCGCAGGAAGAAGAGGCGCAAGTCGAAGTGCGCGCATCGCATGATCCCCCCCACACGGTCCCCCCCCCGCCACACACACAAACACGCACAGACCCCAAGACACCCCGCCCCGGAAACTGCCCTCCCAAGCACACACACACACAAGACCGCTCGGCACCCGATCATGCCTACTCTGAGCGTTGGTCCTCGGCCGGTGTCGGGGCGGCGGGCGGCCCGCGGCAGGGATGCCCAGGGATGGCCAAGTGGCCGAGCGAAAGCTGTCGGCGGGACAGGGTCCATCGTGTATCGCACAAGAGCTCCCAACTAATGTATGCAGCATGTGCTGGTGCCGTTTGGTTGCAGTCTGCAGCAGACGCGTCGCGCGAGCCGCATCCAAGGCCGAACTCGGTGGTGTGTGAGACGAGAGCGGATGCTTCTACAAAACGTGTCATATGAATTATCGCGAAAGTACTCGCGCTGTCTCGGCGCGAAAACAGCTGCAGGTTGATTTGAGAGGTTGTCCCGGTGAGGATCGCAGCAAAAGGGTCTTACTAACAGCACCTATGCAGGTCCTCGTCTATGGAAAGCTTGCGGGGCAAAAACGGCTTTCAGCGTCGTCTTCCCGCCATTCGCGTCGCGAACGCCCCGACGTCCACACCACGCGCCTGCCCAAGCGCAAAACAACTTAGCATACCGGTCGAGATTGACTGCACACCTATCGGTCCAACAAGCGGGCGCGGCCAGGTTGGACGGCGCCGGCACGCGGCATGCACGCCGAAACAGCGGTTTGTCCCGAAACGCCACGACAGCAACTCCCGGAGCCGGGCTCCAGGGAGACGCGACCTATGGGAACCACGCGCGTCGATGCGTACGCGCTAAGTGCCGACAGCGGGGCGCGACGTCGAGGGGATGTTGCAAGAAAGCCGCGCGCACAACACAGCCATTCATGACTTCCGGAGCTGCCTCCACATCCTGCGTGTGCTCGACAAGCTGAGCGGCTGCAAGCCTGTCAGGGCACGCACCCGCCGCGCCGCACGGTCACACCGTCTCCAACGTCGCGGACGTTCACGGTATCTTTGTTTTAGCTGCGCGACACCATAAATGGCGCCATGTCCCTCCATGTCACACTTACTGCAAAGGGCGTCGGCGGAGCTGAGCCACAGCATGAGGAAGGCGAGTACCAGCAGCAGAACGCTCCCGTCGCGTGGCCTGCGCCGCATCGAGGTCCTCTCGCCTTGAGTACCAAGGAGCGAGCGCGACCGGGCGTCCATGGCCAAAGCCGACACACGAATGCAGACCGCCGCTAGAGTACAATAACGTATGGACTTGAGGCGTGATGCCGTTCCCGTCGCGGCCTACGCACAGCTGCGCACAAGGCAATGCTCTTCTGTTTGCAGTTGTGCTGCAGTGTACGCTCTCAGCGCTACGGAACTGTACTTCCGATACCGAGACACCCGAGACATCCAGTTCCGGAGCCTCGAAACCAAGGCCGCCGCGATTCCCCGGCGGAAACGGCGACCGTAGCCTACAGTAGCGGTCGGAGTGAGGAGTCTCAGCGGCAGGTGCGAAGGTACGAGGCCTGCATGACGGGGGCAGACTCGCGGGTCACGACCGGACGACCGTGGCTGCTCGAGGGCGGTCCCCGGTCCGTCCAGGAGACGAAGGCCCAGAAGCTCACACTGGCTAACTAGCGGCTTACGTTACAGCAGTTCGCTCCACACCCAATCTGCCCGCCCCATCCCCAGCAAGCCCGGACCTGCAATCCCCTTCCCAGCGCTCAACCGCATCACCGCACAACACGCGCTGGTACACCCACGGATGCACACTCACTCAGACCTGCACAGACGCCTGCGCCTGCAATGGCACGCAGAGCAATCTAGCGGCCGCTTCCCCATCGGCCGTACCGGTGAGACTCATGGCCGTACCAGCCCGGTTTAGGCGATCTCCACCTAGCCCCACTCTTCCCTACAGCTCGACACCTGCTAGCCCTAGCGTGCTGCCCGCGGTACCGATCTCCCCCAGGACTGCGCGCTCTACCCCCTCTGGACTCACGCCCCACACCCCGCCTCTCGGCTCGACGCCCTGCTTCTCCGACCAAGCCGGCGCCTGCTCCTCCTCCGCCCCGCCCCGCCCTGCACCCCACCCCCACCCGCCTCCGTCCCCACGCGGCCGCTCGCTCTACGCCTGGCGCGTGAACTTGAACTTGGGCTTGTTGGTGTCGAACACCTCCTCCTCGCCGCCGCCCTGGTCCTTGGCCATCTTGCGGAAGCGGTTGAGCACGTAGCCGGGCACTAGCTTGTCCACCAGGCCCTCCTCGTAGGCCTCCTTGACGGAGAAGTAGCTGGGGGAGGGGAGGAGGGGGCGGGAGGGAGACGGGAGATTTTGCAAGTGAGCGGGGGTGACGGGAGACAGGGGAGGGTGGTGCAAAGAACATGGGGGGGAGTGAGGTGAAGTAAAAGCGGCGAGAACAGGAGGGAAGATGGGTGCGACCCCGCGCACCCCCCGACAATACCAGTGTCGCCCCGCAGGTATGTGCCCCTCCCGCCCTCGTCCCTCCGCCCCGCCCGCCGCCGGCGGCCCGGCCCCTCACCGCTTGCGGCTGAGGTACTGCTTCTGGCACGTCTCCAGGTCCTTGCCCGTGGAGCGGGCCAGGATGGCGGCGTAGTACTTGGTGGCGTACTCCAGCTCGGCGGCCTGAGGGGGGGAGGGGGGAGGGAGAGAATGAGGTGAGGAAGGTGAGGAGGGGGAGGGAGGAGGAGGGAGAGGAGGGGTGGGAGGGAGAGGGGTTGGGAGAGAGTAGGGAGGAGGGAGGCGCTGTCATCCCCTGAGCCCAACCAACACGCTGACCCGGCCCGGCCCCACATAAACGCCACGACGCAGCCCATGAGGCCGCAAGCCCCAACAACAATGGCCTGCATCCGGCCCTCCGCAACCCTGTCCGTCCCCCTCCCTGCCCCCACCTGCAGCTGCGCGTCCACGGACTGCCCGAACACGCGGTTCATGATGGGCGGCGCGGTGGAGATCTTGGCGTGGGGGAACGAGTACCTGGGGGGCGGGTGGGGAGGCGGGGGAGGGGAGCGCGCCGACGTTAGCGGAGGGCGGGGTGGCGGGTCCCCACGCGTGGGCGCCGCGCCTTCGGATCACTGACGCCTGGGCAGAGCTAGCAGCTCCCGTGCACGCCCCAGCCCCACAGAACCAGGCCAACGCAGTCATAAATCCCTGTCCCTTGGCCCTGCTGTGCGATGGCTTCCGCCCCGTCCCGGCCAACCCGTGCACCTGCGCCCGTCCCGTTCCCGCCTCCACTTCTTTCGACCTCCGCAGTCCCTCTTATCACGCCCTGTGCCACCACGTTTGTCCCTTGTGCCCGCTGGGCGCTTCCCGACTTTGCGTCCTCTGGGCCCGAAGTGCCCGGCTGTGTCAAGGCCCGCCGCCCCCACCACACCGCCCGTGTCGCCACGCCCCGGTCCCTCCGGGCTCTTCCCCTCGCAAGGACGCCGCCCTCCTGTGCACATACAGGCCCCCGCAGCCCACCTGTGCCCCTTCTGCCCCGCCGACAGCAGCACCGCCGCCTGGTTCTGCGCCTTCCAGGTCACGCCCGTGTACAGGGGCGCGCGCGTGAAGCCCAGCGCCGCCCAAATGGCGTAGAACTCATTGTCGGCAGAGATGGCCTGCGGGGGGGAGAAGAAGGGAGTGTAGTGGCGAGGAGGGGAGCAGTTAGCTGATGAAGCGCCACGCGCTCGACCCCCTCAGTCACTCCCCACCCAGCACCCGGCCCACCTGCCCCAATCCCACACCCACCCTCCATGCCCAAGCACACACACACACACGCAGCCCCACCTGGTTCTTGTCGTTGATGCAGCCGGTGGAGTTGAGGTAGACGTAGATGGGCCGCTGGCGGTTTCTGTCGTCGAAGTCCAGGTAGTAGCACTGGGCCACCACCAGCTCCGTGACGGAGGGCAGGAACTGGGGGGGAAGGGGAGGAGGGTGGGGAGGAACGGGGGTGGTAGTTGCTGGAACGGGGGTGGGAAGGATGTTGCGGAGAACGGTGAGAGTGAGATGAATAATGGACATTAGGCTAGGGTGGAGAGCGGCGGGAAAACGGGGCCACGGAGAGTGGCGGTTGAGGCTGCTGCAGGCGCCTGGTGCTGGCGCCGTGTGCGCTTGCCACGTGCCCTGGCGCCATGTGCCCAGGGCGCCTGGCGCCTCTGTTTGGCGCCGGCTGGGATGCGGTCGTCCGGCGGGGAACCAGACGCCTGCTGTGGCCCCTGGGCCTGCTGCTGACGCTGGCCCCTTGCCCCCTGCGAAGGGCCGCCCGGGCGGCCGTGACCGCTGCCTGCGCTCCAGCTCCGCCCCAGCCTGCTGCCCGGACCCCGCTGCTCCCGAGCCACGCCTCCAGGAAACTCCGTTGCGCACGCCAGCAGTAGGTCGGCCTCCGGAAAGCGCCGCACACCTCGCTCCGCCCTGCCCCGTCCAGCTCCGCCCGACCCAGCGCCGCCGTCGCTGGCCCAAACCGCTGCAGTTGCGCCAATTGCAGCCCCCGCACACATCTGCAGGCGCCGTGGCAGCGGCCGCCCCGCCTGGGGCTGACTGCAACCGGGGCCACAGCCGCCCTCGCCCAGCTGCCCGGGCCGCGGCCTCCACCCCGCCACGTCACGCCGAGCGCTGGGCCCTGAGCGCCGAGGCGTTGTCATACAGCGATGCGCGGTACAGTAGCACGGCGCTGGGCCAAGCCGCTGCCGCGTGCGAGGCTCTCCCTCAGACCCGTGATCCGCACGCTGGAGCAAGCCAGCGCGGATGGATCGCCACGACGTGACCGCCAGGACCGATAGGACCGGCGGCAGACCTCCAGAATCGCCCAAAGGCCGAGTCCGAACCGGCACCGGCGCAGGAATGCCATGCACCTGGGTCCATCCAGCTGAGGGCGGCAGATCCCCGGAGCAGCTGCAGCAGCCAGCCCAGGCCGCAGGGGCTGAGGCCGGCGCCACTGCCACGTCGAGAGAGGGCCCAGGCCGCTGCCGCTGACCGCTCTCGGCCAGGAGCATCACTCGCGAGAGAAGCTCTTCCTCACAGCTGCTGTCGCTGTCTGACACGCATGAGGCCCGAAAAGGCCAAGGGACGCGAGGCCAGAAGCGTGCAAGCCTCACCCTCAGGCCCGTCCACCCCACCCCCTCCCTGCTTGCACGCCGCTCAGGAAGGGCTGTTCTTCCCAGAGTGGTCCTGGTCCCCACATTGCCCCCCCCTTCGAGAATCTGGTGACGCTGCTGCTGATTGCGTAGCTTACCGGCATGCTGATATAGATGACACGCTGCTGGAGCAGGAGCGATGGCAGGTCGGGAGGGTTCCCGAAGCGCTCCGCCTCCGGCAGGAAGATGGGTCGCCCCTCCGGATAGTTGGGGTAATCGCCGTAAGCGGCGCGCGCCCCGCTGTAGCGCCGGCTGGGCCGTGCACCGCCTGCCATGTTGGTGACGTTGTATCCAAACTGCTCCGGTTGGAACTTCTCTCCCCGCAGGTACGCCTTAGAAGACAGCGTTTTCTGCATGGCGCGACGACACGCAGATCGGGGGAGTCCGCGCTTGCTGGCAAACGCATGCGGCTGCCGCTGGGCCACAAGGCCTTACCGGGTCGGGCATATCAGAAAGGGGCCCCGCGAGCCCTAGGGCACGGATCTGGCCTTCCGAGAGGCCATAGTTGGAGCGGCCACTCTCCTTCCCCAGGTCCAGCTCCGGCGCCGAGGTCGAGGCCGCCTGCTCCTCCTCCTGCTGCTGCTGCTGCTTCCCGGGCGCGAACCAATCGTACTGGGCACTCAGCCTGCTAGTCAGCTGGTAGTACTCGGCATCGCCATCGCTAAACTCAGCAGTAGGCCCAAAGGTGCGCCAATTGTTGTGAGCGACCGGCGATGCCCGTGCCGCCCGGCGCGCGACCACAGGGGCCGGTGCACATGGCGGCGGAGCAGTCGCCCGAAGCTTGGGGACGCGGGAAGCGGCTAGGGAGTGCTGCATGCTCCTCCCCGCTTGACCCTAGAAAGATGGGATGGTTGCCCCGCGCCCTCTCCTCGCCTCCCTGGTCAACCTAACCTATGTTCTGGGTGGTACTTGAGGTGTGGCCGCTCCTGCAGTTGCGGTTGGACATACGCGGGCTAATTCTTGCGCGTTCCATGGGGCTGGTGATGGCTCGGGGCCATGCAGGCTGGGCTTAATTCCTAGGGAGCCCGACTACTCGTGCATTCCGCATAGGAGCCCCGTTTCCCACCCCATAGCGCATACAGCGCTAGCGAAACACAGCAGCTGCTGCCCGCACATCACACCGAAACATCGTGTCGGAACAGCCGGCGGGTAGAGCAGCATGTCGGTGCTGGCCAAGCTGCTCGGGGGCGCTGCCGTCAAGGCGTCGCCCCTGCAGCTGGGCGCTCAGGGGGCGAGGGCGGTGATGGCTCAGTCGGCGGGGTTTGCGTCCCAAGCATACCCCATTATCGACCATGAGTATGACGCGATTGTGGTTGGAGCTGGTGGCGCTGGTCTACGAGCGGCTGTGGGGCTGTCGGAGCACGGTCTCAACACAGCGTGAGTCGCGGCCCTTGAATCGCCCGGGTTGCTGCCACGTTGCCGGCGAGACCGTCCCGTGTGCCCGCGCAGGTGCATCACGAAGCTGTTTCCTACCCGCTCGCACACCGTGGCGGCCCAGGGCGGCATCAACGCCGCGCTGGGCAACATGACCGCGGACGACTGGCGCTGGCATGCCTATGATACCATCAAGGGCAGCGACTGGCTCGGCGACCAGGACGCCATCCACTACATGTGTCGCGAGGCTCCTAAGGCCGTGATCGAGCTGGAGAACTACGGCCTGCCCTTCTCGCGCACGGAGGACGGGAAGATTTACCAGCGCGCCTTCGGGGGCCAGTCGCTCGACTTCGGTCGCGGTGGCCAGGCGTATCGGTGTGCCTGCGCCGCTGACCGCACGGGCCACGCCATGCTCCATACGCTCTACGGCGTGGCCATGAAGCACAACATCCAGTTCTTCGGTGGGGCGGGAGGGCAGGCGGGGGAAACTGGGGGGGGCTGTGGGCGGGTTGCGTGGCCTCAAACCGTGCCACGTCGGCGGTGTCGGAAGGGCCTAACCACGCCCTGTTGCCCCCCGCCGTTGGCTTCGGATGGGTTGCAACGGCTAGCCCGTTGCATGGCTGGCGCGTGCATGGGTGCCACGCAGGCAAGGCCGCGGCCAGGGAGCTGCGACACTTGGACTTCCACTGCGTGCATGGAGCACCCAGAGAGCTCAGCACAGCATATCTATGGTGTCAAACCCTCTTTAGGATCACATAGGACACCTGCAAGCAGGGCTCCCCCTCCCGCTCGAGCGTCCTTGGGCCCAGCCAACTTCAGGCATCTGCCTCCCCTGCCCACGCCGCCCCCCCCCCCCCCGAAAGCTGCACCCACACACACGCTTCAGCCCATCGCCTGCCCCTCGTCCCTTGAACCAGCCCGCCCGCTGCCCCGCTCTCCTATTCCGTACCCCGCAGTCGAGTACTTTGCCCTGGACCTGATCATGGACAAGGACGGCGCCTGCCGGGGCGTTATGGCGCTGTGCATGGAGGACGGCACGCTGCACCGCTTCAAGGTGGGCAGCACGAGGTGGTTGGCCGTTGGTGGTTGGGCGGTTGACGGTTGGTGGGAATGTAAGGGTTGGCTTGCGTGGAGACCGGAGGCGGGTGGAGGGCGAGGCTTGTTGGTGACGCGTTGGTTTCGTGGTAGTCGGGTGGCTGAAGGGCCACCGCGGTAGGCAGCAGCAGGCGTGTTTTGTGTCGGAGGGTCATGAGGCCGTGCCTGCGGGTCCGGGCCAGGCCCCGAGGAGCAGGCCCTTGTCCTGGGCCCGGAGAGCCCCCAGCGGTTTGGCGGGGCCTGACGCGCAGCCAGCTGCGCACGAGGGCCGGGGGCCAGGTCCGCGCACAGCCGGACTTGCATTCACGAGCTTTGCTTCCCAGGCCCCTAGCCACCCGCGGCCGGCTTGGCTCCCTGCATCCGCGCCCTCAGCACAGGGCTCCGTCACGCTCCCACGCCTACGCCTCTGCCTTGTTTCCACCCCCGCCCTGAGCCCCCTCCACCACCACCACCCCCGCAGTCCCACCAGACGGTGCTCGCCACGGGCGGGTACGGCCGCGCCTACTTCTCCGCCACCTCCGCCCACACCTGCACGGGCGACGGCAACGCCATGGCGGCGCGCGCGGGCATCCCGCTGCAGGTGGGGTGGAGAAGGGAGAGAGGAACGGAGGCTGGGGGCTGGCCGGGGTATTGGCTGGTTCTGAGAGTGGAGGCGAGGAATGGAGGGCGTGGGCTGGGGAGGAGCTGCGGCGTGCGCCTCGGTGGCGTGGGAGCCGGGGGGTGCTAAGGCGGCAGTGGCGCGTGCATGGCGGTGGATCGCACAACGCTGGAGACCTCCAAACACGCCTCTTTGATACAGTCTGCTCACCCCGAACGTGCCGACCCTCACTAAACCCAGTCTGCTGGGTTGTTCTTGGGCAAGGCAGCACTGTATCGCACGATTATTCCGTCGTTCCCAATCACCCCACCCCCACCCGCCCACCCCCAGGACTTGGAGTTCGTCCAGTTCCACCCCACCGGCATCTACGGCGCCGGCTGCCTCATCACCGAGGGCGCCCGCGGGGAGGGCGGCATTCTGCGCAACAGCGAGGGCGAGCGCTTCATGGAGCGGTGAGGGGGCGGAGGGGGGGGTGCAGGAGGGGGTGAGGAGAGGGCTGATGACGTGGTGGGCTGGGCAAGGCAAGGCACATGTCGCTGATCTCCCCTTCCCTCCTCCTCACCAACCAACCAACCGCCCACCCACCACCACCCACCAGCTACGCCCCCACGGCCAAGGACCTGGCCTCCCGCGACGTTGTGTCCCGCTCCATGACCATGGAGATCCGCGAGGGGCGCGGCTGCGGCCCCGAGAAGGACCACATGCACCTGCACCTCAACCACCTGCCCCCCGAGCTGCTGGCCGAGCGCCTGCCGGGCATCTCGGAGACCGCCGCCATCTTTGCGGGCGTGGACGTGACCAAGGTGGGGAGGGGGGCGGGGGAAGGGGGGGCGGAGGGAGGGGGAGGGGAGTAGTAGGATTTCTGGTGACCAAGGTGGGGGCTGGAAGCAGGGAGGGAGAGAGGGACCTCTAGGACCTACAACGCGCATTCTGACCCTCCCTTTCCCCCCCCCCCAGGAGCCCATCCCCGTGCTCCCCACCGTGCACTACAACATGGGCGGCATTCCCACCAACTACCACGGTGAGGGGGGTGGGGATGGGGGCGCGTGCCTCAGGCAGTTGCACATGGGGCACATGGGGGACGGTTACGAGTGCGGGGCTGCCCCTGCCCCATGGACAGGCCCTACTGTCTACGCGTGCCAAGTTCAGCCACCCGTCTACTCCAGGCCTGCCCCCCTCTCCCGTCTCTCCACCCTCCACCTCGACCTCCCCTCAACCCTCCCATCCCCCCCTTCCCCCCAAAAGGCGAGGTGCTGCGCCCCACCCCCGCCAACCCGGACGCCGTGGTCCCCGGCCTCTTCGCCGCGGGCGAGGCCGCCTCGGCCTCGGTGCACGGCGCCAACCGCCTGGGCGCCAACTCGCTGCTGGACATCGTGGTCTTCGGCCGCGCCTGCGCCAACCGCATCGGTGCGCGGAGGGCCGGGGGCTTTGGGGGCGGGGGGCAGGCGATTGGGGTGGGGATGGTTTCGGTTGCGGGGTTACGGCTGCAGGCTGAGGCTGCACGGGGCCGCGTGCGCATGCATGAGGATGCCCCGGAGGGAGGGGGGCGCCCAGCCTGCCTGACCAGCCCAGCACGCCTTGGCCGCTGGGAACAACCTCCAACAACCTCCAAACAAAAAAACACACACCCCTCCGTGCACCCCCACCCCAGGCGAGATCCAGAAGCCGGGTGCCAAGCACGCCCCGCTGCCCGCCTCCGCCGGGCAGGACAGCGTGGCCCGCCTGGACTCCCTGCGCAACGCCAAGGTGGTGGGGGGGGCCGGGCTGGATGCCCTGAGGGGCGGCTGCATGGCTGGGGTAGACGGGCTCCGTGCCGGGGGAGGGGAGGGGCTGCTGGACCAGGGACGATGCCGGGCAGCGGCGAGGGCAAAACTCGCCGGCTGGACGCCCTGAGGGGCGGCTGGGGATGCCCTGAGGGGCGGCCCTCGGTGTTGAGGCAGGGCAGCTGGGGGCTGGGGTGGAGGAGGCCGATGTCGGGGGAGGGGCTGCTGGGGCAGGGAGGGCGGCGGGGGCAGCGGCGAGGGCAGGAGGCGCGGGAGCGGGTGCATGGGGGCCGCGCATGGTTCCCTACCGTCTGCTTTGCTTACCTCTGTCTCCCACCCCTTACCCCCAACCCCCGACTCCAGGGCTCGCTCAAGACCGCCGAGATTCGTCGCAACATGCAGCGGATCATGCAGAACAACGCCGCAGTGTTCCGCACGCAGGTGGGGAGGGGTGCCCGGGCGGGCGCGCGGAGGCGCCACCTCTTGAGGCCCTGAACGAGGCTTGCCTCGGCTGTTGCCTCGCATATTCTGGAGGTCTGGCGGTCGTGCTTGCGCGCCGCGTGTCGGCAGTTCCGGGCGCTTGAGCCGTCGCCTCTCGGCAACGGATGTGCGCACCCTTGCTCACACTCGTCTTGGCCCTCGTCTTGGCCCAGCCTCAACACTCACACACCCGCCCGCCTCCCGGGGCTTTCGGTTCCGTATCTACGACCGGCCGGCTAATCACCGCGCCTACGCTTTTCCTGGCCTTTACACGAGCAGCCCTGATCACCCACCCGCACTCACACCCGCGCAGGAGACGCTGGCCGAGGGCTGCAAGCTGATCGATGAGTGCTCCGCGTCCTTCGCCGACGTCAAGGTGGGGCCGTGGTTTCGCTCAAGAGAATCCCTACTTTCCTTCAGCTCCTCTCCCCCCGGTCCCACCGCTCACCCTGTCCTCACCTCCCCTCACGCCTCCCCTCTCACCTCTGCCCGCCACCCCTTCTTCCCTTCCCCCTCCCCCTTCCCCCTCCCCCCTTCCCCCTCCCCTTCCCCCTCCCCCTTCCCCCTCCCCCTTCCCCCTCCCCCTCCCCCTCCCCCTTCCCCCTCCCCCAGGTGACGGACCGCGGCATGGTGTGGAACACGGACCTGGTGGAGACCCTGGAGCTGGAGAACCTGCTCATCAACGCGGCCATCACCATGCACAGGTGGGGGCGGGGAGGAGGGAGGTGGGGAGGGGTGGGGAGCAGTCCGTGGGCTGCACCTGCGCCTGCACCAGTCATGGACCGTGGGATAGAAGAACAGGGAGCTTGGCGTAGCTGGGCCTTGCGTGGGGCAGGAGCGGTGCGAAGAGCTGGCGGCGGCCAGTCATGGGCCCCCAGGAGAAGTGGGCTGGGAGGGGGCCACCGGGAGCGGGAGGGCCCGGCTAGACCAGGATTCTGCCGGGGTTATCAATAAAAGAAGAATCATGTTCCCAACCGTGTCGCCCCCTTGCCTCCCCTGCTGCTGCTCTTTCCCCGCAGCGCCGAGCAGCGCAAGGAGAGCCGCGGCGCGCACGCCCGCGAGGACTTCACGCAGCGCGACGACACCAACTGGATGAAGCACACGCTGGGGTACATGAACTCGGTGCGTGTGGCGGGGTGGGGTGGGGTCGAGGCGTGGGAGCATCGCCCGGGAAGTGCCGCTGCAAGCCAGCAAACGCCACGGCCGGCGAAAGGCACGAGTTGACGTGGGAATGCACTGCCAGCCTCCCCTCGCCCACCGCCCCGCCTCGTGCCCTCCTGCCACCGGCCCTGGCGGCCTCGCACGGAAGCCTGCAACTCCGCAGCTCCCTGGCCACCACCTGCCTCTCCTTGCTGACCCTCCTCCGCCTCGTACCCTCCCACCCCCTCCCCCTCCCACCCCAGACCAAGGACAAGGTCAACATCTCGTACCGCCCCGTGCACATGAAGCCGCTCAGCGACGAGATGCCCTTCGTGCCCCCGAAGGCGCGCGTCTACTAGGCGCCCTCACAGCTAGCCGGGACCCACGTGGGACCCACGCGCTGGGACAAAGGGATGCATGCGACAGAGCGCGGCACTGGGTTCCGGCCGGTGGCGGCCCGCATGCAGTCAGCCCTGGTCTCGGACGGTTGGGGATTCTGGCGGCAGGGAAGGCACGCTGGGCGCAACCGGTGCGCGGATCGGGGTCGCCGTGGATGGGAGGGGCGGAGGAGCGTGTGTGGGCGGACGCGCGGGCAGCGGTGCGCGGATGATGGATGTGGATGCAAGGCGGCCTGCATCAGCTGGCATCGGCCTTGTGTTCGCGGCTTGATCTGCTGAGGGTTTCGGGCGGGAGCAGCTGCAGCGACGCTGTCCCCCATTGGCTTACTGTTTGGTAGAGTGGGGTGAGTGCGTGACGAGTGCTGATGTAGGTTGTGTGCATGATGCTTTGCCGGGGTTGTGTGTGGCGCCCTTGCAAGCTGGGGAGGGACAGTGCTGGTGTCGGACTGGACCCGACCTCCGCTGAGGGGACAGATTTGAGGCGGTCCAAGGGGTGTGCGAGATTGGCACAGCCCGCGGTAATAGCCTACTAGATGTGGTGGTGGCGCCGACGGCTGACGGGAACACGGTATGTGTCTCGATTCATCGACGAGTGTAAAGCAATTAAAGCCCCTGGCGCTGGAGCGGCATCTGTGGTGCGAGACAAGCGGCATGAAGGGAATGGGATAGGGTCACGCTATCAAGCGCGAGGGTTCTGTGCTCTCAGGGGCCGTGCAGCGTACACCAGACGACGACGGCTCGTCGACGGGGAGATGCAGCTGAGCGGGGTGCCAGCAAAGCTCCGACCGCCGAGAGGCTAACTGAGGGGGGCATCCAACGATCCGAGCGGAGGAGGGAGGCGTTCAGAATACCGTATGTTACCGGTAGTTGGCCTACCAAACGCCCTGCCTGTGTGTGCACTGTGCAGTCTCTCGTGCTGTCCGTGGGGGTTGAAGGGGGCGGAGCACGGTTACTCCGAACGTTGCCGTTAAACTAGTGTCAGACGCTTGTGCATGCGTGGTGCACTGGTGGAGGCTGCCTTCAGACGTGACTGCATTCAGTTGGTTGGCGCGTGATGGCGCACGTGCCATGCAGCGCCCTGGTCCCTGACCTACCCTGTGGCATCCTCCGCAGGTGCTGGGCCGCGGCCGGCCCCGCCCCGCCGACGGCGGACCCCGCCTCCACGTGCTGCTCACCAGCTACGAGTTCCTCATGGGCAAGCACGACCGGCCCCGGCTGGCGCGACTCAAGTGGTCCCACATCATCGTGAGCAGCTTGAGGGGGGGTTGAAGGGGGCGGAGCAGTGGGAGCACGGTTACTCCGAACGAGTTACCGCTCGATTACACCGAACGTGATCGGCACGCTTCATCTCGAAAGGCCGTCTGGGAAAGCCTGACAAGCCGCTCAACTAGGATCGGACGTTACCGCATCCGCTTCAGGTGGACCTGCGAGCCGGTGAATGAGGTAGCTGCGGATGGCAGGCCAAGCGCAGACCCGCTGGCTAAATCTGGACACCGGGATGGGCGTGGCTGATTGTTGGCTTGGCTAGGCAGCTGTTTCCCGGGCAGTAGTCAAGGCAGGAGAGGCGATGAGTGAGTGAGGCAGGAGGCGCAAGTAAGCCGTCGGAGTACCACAAGAAAGGCAGCGCCTGCACGGTCTTTCCCCCTGCAGCCCCATCACCCACGGTTTCTTCGGCGAAGCAAGTCTGTGTTTGCCCGCTCAGTGTTCTGCTTTCCAGGCCCCGGTCGAACCCTAAGCATGATCCCTCTAAACAGGGACCCTATTGCGCCACCTGCTAAGTGCAACCTCCGCCAATGCTGGAGATCATTAATGGTGGCCCAAAGAATCTAAAATCAATCAGCGCGCATCAGGCTACTAGGCAAGGCATCAATAAGCTAGATAGCCTTCTGCCGTCTGGAGGTGCCAACAACCGTCCTCCATATCGGTCTAAATCTAGGGTGCCTAGGGTCTACGTGGTTGCCAGGGCTCGCAAGCCACCTAGGGCAGACCACAGCTAATGAGCAGGGTTCATGGCAGCAGCCCACCATGCCGCCTGCATCTCGCCTCGCTGTCTAGCCGCTTCCTCAGGGGTTGGGCCCCAGTCGCAGTTCTCGTTGCCTTGGGCTCGTCCGCACCGCAGCCTGCGCCAGGCCCTGCCAAGCTCAGCCCAGCGTGTACCAGCGCCCAGACCATCGGCGGAGGGCTGCTCCCCACATCGCCGCATGCGCCGAGCCCTCCGGTCGCTCTGGGGCGACCGCCACCCACCCCTCCCCCCTGGGCGCAACACCGCCTGCCCGGAGCGCGTCAAGCGCCAACCGTCAACCGCCACAACGGCACCGCAACGGCAGGGCGGCCTGCCGGTCCTGCTCGCTGCACTTCTTCCCCTCCCACAACACCCACCACCTTGCAACTCTCGTGCATGCATGGCAGCCCCCAGCCTACCGCACTGCACTCAGCAGGTGACACTCTCGCCCACCCCCTCCCTTTCTGGACACCTGGAGACGGTTCCTGCTAGCTGCACTCATCGCGCCCTACAGGTCGTCGGCGCGTGAGAGGTCGAAGTTGAGGCGTCGCTCCTTGACTCGCTTGGAGCGCTTTGGCGGCGAGGGCGGGGGCTTGGGCTTCTTGCCCGCGCGCTTGGGCGGCGGCGGCGGGTCGGCGGCGGCGTGGCCGGCGGGCGGCGGCGACTTGCGGTTCTTGCGGGTGGGCGTGACCTCTGCGCTGAGCGGCGGCGGCGAGGAGGAGGCGATGCCGGCGGGGGGTGGCTTGCGCTTGCGGGGCGGGAGCACAACCGTGTCTTCGGCGGGCGGGGGAGGCGGGGGCGACTTGCCCTTCTTGTTGGGTTTGTTGGGTGGAGCGCGGGTGGTTGGGAGCAGCTCGGGGGATGGCGGGACCGGCGGCCGCGGGCTTGGCGGCGGCGGCGGGCTGGGTGGCGGCGGCCGGGGCGGCGGCGGGGAGGGTGGCAGGCTCGGCGGCGGGGGCGGCGGCATGCGTTTGACCGGCGCGTTGGCCTTGCCGGCTGGGGTCGGTGCTGCAGGCAGGCTGGGCGGGGACGGTGGGGACGGCGGCGATTGGGGATGCGAGGGCCGCAGCTTCGCCCCCGGCGGGGGCGGGTACTCGTGGTCGTCGTTGGGTGGGTGCGCCTGCCAGCCCGGCGGCTCGTGCACCTTGGGGTGCCGGGGCGGCCGGGGCGACGGCGGCGGCGCGGGCGGAGAAGGCGGCGGCGAGGGGAACGCACAGTCTGGATCGGCCATATCGACCAGGCCGTCGCAATCGTTGTCCATGCCGTCATTGCAGGATGTTTCGGTGCTTTCGGTGAAGCGGCAGAGGCCCACTCGGCCGCCCGCGACGCTGTGCTTGAGCTGCCTGATGACCCAGCCCTCCGTTCCGTTGCGGTACTCCTCGCCCGTGAATACGGCCGCCACGTGGCGTGTACGGCGCACGGTGGTCTGTGTACTGCCGTCCCAGTAGTACACGTTGGTGGCGTACAGGTACTGCAGGGAGGGAGGGATGAAGGGGCAGGACGGGCCAGGTGAGGCCGCATAATGCCGGCTAGTGCTTGCAAGCAGCACCCTTGCTACCAGACAGGCTCGTAGCAGGAGCAGCAGGCAGGCTAGGGTTATGGTACCCGGACCAGGGCGCGTGTCGCATGAAAGGGACAGGACCAGGGCGCAGGCTGTTGCTTGCAGGTTAACAAGCGAGGTGCTTGCCAGCGGTACGCCTGGACCCCCCGCTCCCCTCCCCGCTCCCGACGCACCGTGTCGGGGATGTCCGAGTCGTACTTCCCGCTGTCGATGCGGTACGACAGATAGTACGACACGGGGAACGGCACTGACGGGTCGTTGCGCTTGGCGTACGGCATCCAGTCCGGCCGAATCCAGATTATGTGCTCGTCCTTTGACTGCTGCGACGGGACGTTGAAGTAGAGGAAGGTGTTGAGGGGCCATGAGGTCGAATCAAGGACGGCCATGGGCGAGCCCCAGCCCAGCTGCCAGTTGTGGGGCGCGTTGTGGCACCGCACGGCGCAGCATCCGCCCATGAGACTGGAGAAGTCGCAGTACTCGCAGCCCTGAGGGAGGGGGCAGGGGGTGGAGGGTGGGCGAGGAAAGGAGGGGAAGATGGGTCCGAGGGCGGTCATTGAGCAGTTCAGGACAGCAACTGCATTCTGAGCAGCTACCGGTACCGTATTCTGCCCAGATGCTCCATGCCCCGATCCCGATCTGCCGTACGTTTGAGTCGTTGGCATGGTGTAGGAACAGGTTGTGCCCGATCTCGTGCATGTAGGCCATGACCTCACCGGAGGACTCGCCTGGGGGTGGGATTGGGGAGGGCGGCTGACATTCCGTGCATGGTGTGGAGAGGCCACGAGCGCATCCCGACAGCGGCAAGACAGGAGGCGCCGCTCAAGGACTTGGGAGCCACGTCCGTTGGGTGCAAGGTGGATACTAACACAACCCCCACCCACAGGGCAGGCCCTCCTCTACAACGCACCCTATCCCGCTGCGACTGAGCCCTGCCAATCCCGCCTGATTCCACTCGTATCCCGAACCCTGCTCCATATCAGGCCACTCGCGTGGATCTGATCTCATGGCTCACCCTGGATCCAGGCCATGGACGAGATGTACGACCCATCCGTGCCCTTCTCCACGGGCCCCAGCGTGCCCAGGCCCATCCAGCCGCAGCCCGCCTCGTACGTCAGCTGACGTGGCAGGACGAGCACGCGGTGGCGGTACAACGACAGATCCACTTTAAGGGTGGCGGCTGCGTACTGCTGCGCCCACATGTGCAGGCCCCATGAGTCACGGTAGGCGCAGGATCGGGTTGAGAAGCGGTAGGTGCCGTTGTTTGAGCAGGGGACGTTGAAGGGCCCCACCACCAGGGAGTTGCCCCGGTTCATGGCGGCCCTGAGGTGGGTGGGGAGGCGGTGGTGGTGGCAGGAGAGGGTATGGGTTGGCGGCGGGATGCTTGTTTCGCGACTAGGCCGCCTACCGTCCCCTACAAGCCCAGCTCTGCAGCCTGGCCAACGCTTCTCTCGTGACCGGTACGCCCCTGATGCCCCCGCCCCGCGCCCCTACCTCATGCCCCTCCGCCAACCCCCCCACCAACCCCCCCTGCTCACTTCCCCTGGCTGCACTCGTAGTAGTAGCCCTCCAGCGTTTGGCTCTGGCTGCCCCGCCCCGCGAACAGCATGCTCTCCAGCCGCTGCGGGGAGGCAGCCGGGGAGCAGGGGAGGGGGGTTGCGTCGAGGTCAGCCGGGGAGGGGGCCATGTTGGGTGTCGCCGTCAGCTCCCGCTTAACTCCTGCACGATTGTGGTCCTCGCCTATTCGCATCGAGCCACACACTTGGATGCACAGTTGCACACCTGGATGCAGGGATTGCGCCTCCGGCCGGGAACTTTAAACCCTCGACTGTCGACCCTCAAAAGCCCCCTTGAGAACACTCCGGAGCCGCTCCCCTTGCCACCCGCCCCACCCCACCCCACCCCGCCCGCACCTCGACGCTGGTCGACGGCGGGAAGTCGCACACCCCCACAATCATGTACAGCACCGGCATGTCCCGTACGACACGTGTGCTTGCCGTACTGAGCAGGCCGGCCGCCATGGCTAGGTCCGTGGGCCCGTCCGTTCCGACCGTCTCCCGCAGCCCACGGGGCTGCACCCCCCCATCCGTGCCTGCGGCCGTTGCCGCGGTGCCGGAATGCCCCGCCATGCCGGCCTCCGAGAGGGAGTATGAGTCCTCGAACTCGGGGGGCGGGGGGGCGCCCAGGGGGCTCTCCGTGGCGACGGTGCGGAGGACCGTGGTCACGATGGATGCTATGGTCCAGACCTGAAGGGGGGATTGGGTGGGCATTGGAAGAATTGGGGGGGATTGGGGAGGGTGTTTTGGGCTGACCGCGATGCCGACGTAGGCGTGTGGGGGGGGGGAGGGGCGCAGGTGCTGACGGCGGCCATGAGCTGCCAGCATCCGTCCTTGCCCCTGCACCCAGGTTGCGTTCCTTGCAGTGCCCTCAGGCCTCCTCCCGCTTTGACCCTGCCCGCTTAGGCCCTGCCCCGCCAGCCATCCACCGTTCCAGCGGGCAGCGGCAAAGCGGCACTGGTGGCGCTCGCAGGTGGCTCCGAGCACCTAGCTCGCGTCCGTGCCACTGAGCTCAAAATGTGCGCTTGGCAGAGCCCACGGAGGCAGGCTTCCCCAACCCGTCCTCATATCCTCGGCCCTACCCCCGCACTGCGCCTCCTCGGCGGGTTCTCGAGCCGCTCTGTCAAGTTACATCCCTCCCCCCTATCCGCGCAGTCCCACACAGACAGCCCTTGGCACAGACAGATACCACGTTTCTCCCGGCTGCTTACGCGAGCCGCCCTTCACGCACCGCAACCTCTGCCACCACCCCACGCGCTGCCTCTGCGCAGCCCCTCTACCCCACAGCCCCTCCACCCCACCTCGAGTCGCTCCTCATCCAGCCGGCGCCCCTCCACCGCCACCGGGTCGCCGCTGTGCAGCGCTCCGTGGTCGTAGTGGGGCGGCATGACTAATTCGGTGAGCTCGAACACGGTTTCCGTGCCGCCCGAGGCCGAGGGCACGGTCAGGTGCTGGGCCAAGAGGTAGACGAGGTCCGGCGTACCCTCGTCCACCATGTCCCCTGAGAGGACCGTGAGCGTGCCTGGGCGGAGATGGGGAGGTCAAGGGGGGAGTTGTGTTGCTGGGGAGGTGGTTTGTGCGGGGCTGGGCGCGGCGGGGATGTGTGGGGCGGGGAAACGGGGGTGCAGGGCATAGCGGACGGAACCCACCCTCCAGCCGCTCCAGCTTCACGTCCTGGGTTGTCGCTGCTTGGAGCCATGCGAGAGCTAGTAGCGCGTAGAAGCGGAGCCCATAGCGCGACCGGCTCCTTGCTTCCAGTTGTGAGCCGTCCCTCCGCGAGGAGGGGAGCATGTCGACCGTGCTGGCCGGCGTCGCGCGGGCCGGTCAAAGGTTTTCCTGGCTTCTGGCTACTACTGCTCCATTGCTCTGGTCTCCGGAAAGCAGCTGTGTGCTTCTGCCACGAAGCCGATGACCCCGTAGCTGTCCCCCCAGTTTCAGCTCTATTTGTTGCCGTCGCGTTGCCGTCGCTTTGCCGTTGCCACACTGATTACACGTTTAGGGGAAGCGGTCAATGCCGTTGCGCGTCGCGGACTGGCCAATTGCTACAAGCCGAAAGGGTATCTGTTTCAAGCAAGGTAGTAGTCTATCGATAGACTGCTGTACAAAGTAACAGCTGGATATCCTATCAGAGCCGAAAGACGGCCTGGGAAGGTGCTCGGGGTTGCTCGTCAACAGCTTCTGCACTACAGGTCCTTTGCAACGTCGGGCCCAGCGAGACGCCAGGCCGAACATGCAGTCCGTAGACGGCCCTAACGATGTGCGCACATAGCTGTAGTGCTGCGACACTGCGGAACGCCGCCGCCTTGCCCGTCGCGCCGTCTGCCCCGCCCACGCCTCCGGCGCACCCCTGCCCTCGTGCACCCTTCCCGCCCCATCCCCGCGCTCTCAAGGACGCCCCCCCAGAGCGAGTCGTCAGGTCACCTGAAGAAAGGGGCCGTATGGCAGGGATCTATGGATCTGGCCTAGCAAGCGGCCCCCGCTCTGATAGCGGCCCCCGCTCTGCGCCAGTCTTGGGGTTGGCGCCTCCAGGAGGGCGGCCGCCTGGACGCCTCTGGCTGAGGGCGGGCGTGACTTGCCTTCGCTCAGCGAGGTAGCCCGTGCACGTCGCAGTTCAAGAGGCCTCTGATCTGCAGCGCGTTACATGTCCTGATCTCGTCTGTGCAGCATCGTCACATCATGTCCGCCCCGGGGAGCCGCCACCCCAGGCCCCGCGTGACTGGCGGTCGGCGCACGGAGGGCACCACACACACAGAACTCGCCCCAGCGCGACCCAGCGTCAGCGAACGGTATCGTGCGGGCGCACTTGACTTCCACAAGCGGCTTGCGCTGGCGCCTGCGTGCGGGAGGGTGGGGGCGGCACGGCGGTGTTCCAGGGCGGTGTAGGCTGGCGCACCCCACAACCCCTTTGCCAATCAGCGAGCCCTCCCGTCCAGCCCCATCAGGAGGTTCAGCGTGCCAAGGGCCATACACTACTGTACTTGTACCGCTCTCCCCAGCCGTCCTTCCTGTACCGTCCTGCCAAGTCGTCCCGTCCCTTGCCCTCAGCGCCATGCCTGCCGTCGTGCCGTCTTCCGCTCGTCTCCGCGCTGATGGCGGAGTCGCTGCCGCCACCACCGCCCAGCAGCTGGAGGGAGCAGCGGGCTGGGGCTGGCGGCCGCAACAGCCTCTGGCCGCCCAAGTGCTTGGGCTGCCACGTGTAACAGCCGCAGCCGTCGTTCTCGCTGCCGCCAAAGCCGGGCGTAGCCGGCCGCCGTGGCTGACCCCCCCCCAAGCACTCCCGCAACCGGCGGCCTCGCTGATGGCAGCCAGGGGCTGGGCTCCCGCCCTGGCTGCTCCAGGCGTGTGGGCTGCCTTGCCGCAACACCCGCGGTCGTCAGGTTACCGCCGCTGCTGCCACAGCCGAGGGCCCCGCGGCTTGGGCTAGGACTGCTAGGACCCAGTTGGCCTGCTGCTTATTGCACCAAGAGCGGTCGTGCCGCCCGTTCGAGTAACGCCGGCCCCCGCTGCTGCTGCGGACATAACGCCGGTAGCCCCCCGCCTGGCCCCCACTCACCCCACGGCGGTGGGTTGAGGCCCCCGCACGGGCCCATACCGCCCCTACGGCGGTGGGTAGGGGCCTCCGCCCGGACCATACCCGCCGTAAGGCGGCGGCGGGTAGGCCGCTCCGCCCGGCGGCCCATATCCCCCATAAGGCGGAGGGTAGGGCACTCCGCCCGGCGGCCCATACCCCCCATAAGGCGGCGGGTATGATATCACGCCCGGCGGCCCATGCTCCCCGTAGGGCGGAGGTTGAGGCCTTTCCGCGGGCGAGAGCGGGGGCGGCGAGGCGGGATGCGTGGCTACGGGGCCGCACGCCGACGGGTTCCACTGCAGGACGCCGGAACCGTCTTCGGTGTCCAGAACGTACCGCTCGATGCCAGCGCCCGACGTGACGCGGCAGTTCTGTGGGGCGAGACAGGACAGGGGGGGTGGGGATGACTTCAGAAGGGTGTGGGTCGGGTTAAGGAGCGCGCAGCACGGGTACAGGGAACAGGGGGTTGCCCATGTAGCAACCACCCCAGCCATGCGCAGGCGGCAGGAGCAGTGCGGCAGCGGCAGACAGGTTTCAGTGGGGAAGGGGCGCGAAGCGGTCGTACCACGGGCGATGGCAGGGCGTAGAGGCTGGGCTGTATGAAGACCAGGCTCGACTGGGACAGGTCCGCCGGGGGGCAGGGCTGCAAGCCGGGGAAGCAGGCGCAGTTCCTGTTTTGCTAAAGGGGGCAGGTGTGTGGGGCAGGGGAGGAAGCGGTCGGGGATATGAGAGGGAGTTGGGGCAGCTTGGCCGGCGGTCGGTCCGCAAACACAGGCGTCATCGTCAAGTGAAGCCACCGCCGGCCCAAGCCTTCCCCACGCATCCAGCCTGGTGCCTTCCCTCCCTTTCCACCCCTCACTCCCGCCCGCCCTGGCACATAACACCGCGCCGGGCGTGTTGCTCATGTATGAACGACACGGGCTCCCATACACACACACTTTCCCCCTCCCTTCCCCTCCCGCCCCCCTCACCACCGCGCTGGGCGTGGTGCTCATGTACATCGACTTGGCTGGGTCGCACACGGCCCTCAGGTCCACCACCATCGTGAGGCAGGTGTAGAGGGCGGAGGAGAGCAACACGTCAGCGTACTGGGGGACGCCCTGTAACCGGGAGAAGCGCGGGGGGGGCCGGAGGGCGGGGGGGAGGGGGCCTGGGCAGGAGGGGTTTAGGGCGGGGCGGGGCGGGCGAGGCGGGGCGGGGCGGGGCGGGGCGGGGCGGGGCGGCGCGGGGCGGCGCGGGGCGGGGGGGTGAGGGGGGTCCCCTGCGGCAGGCCACTGGCCCCGGCCCCCGGAAGCCGCCAAGCCCCATCCATACCCAGCCGCTGCCTGGAGGTTCGTCGCACCCGTGATGGCAGCTTCCGGCATGTCCAGGAGGTCCTGGGCATGCCCCTCTCCTCCCCGGGGCAACTGCGCCTCCCATGCAATGCTATCGCTGGCTTTGCCCACCCCCAGGTCCCACTCACCAGCTCGGTACTGTTCCACACATAAACCCCCAGCGTGAATGGCGTGTTTGCATCGGCAAGGCCAGGCCGCAGCGCGTAGGGGCACTCCATCCTAAAAGTCAGGAACAAGAAATCGCCCCGCTGGAATGCGATAAGCTGGCCCGCTGTCTGCGTCCGATCGCTGGGGAGCACCATGTCCCTAACGACCGGGGACCCGCAGGGCGCGATCGCGGGGTCCGCGTCGGGGAGGACGCAGAAGTCCAGAGACTCCCAGTAGGAGTCAACGGGCTGCGGGGCCAGGGGGCGGGCGGGAGGGGGCGTTGGGAAAGGGCGAGGCCCGCTGTGACGACGAGGCAAGGCACAGGCGCTCCCCTATGCCTGGATCGCGCTATAGTGTCGAAACCCACAAGGCTGAGGAAAGGAACGCTGCACGGCACGCTCTGCTGCCGGACCTGTCCAATCATTGCTACTTTCTGCGGGCTCACCATGCACATGTCGAAGAATGACCTGCACGGTGGACATACACCAGCACCCTTGTATGACCCGCAGTAGTCGTTGTTCAGCGCCAGAATCGCGGTTACGGTGAGCGTCATGCTCGAGGCGAGCAGGAGCGCTCGTGCATTCCGCGTCATCGTGTAGGCTAACCTTCGTCGGTAAGTGCGGCATGGTCGCTGGGTCATGGCTTCGTGAGCGCGTTCGGCAATGCACGTCCGAACGCAAGTCCGAATGCGGTCCGAACGCCACTCATTCGCCACGTCAAAATCACCCCTGCCCCTGCTGGGCCCTGCACCGGCCCAGCAAGAGCTGTGGCCCCGTACTACATCGTCCGTGCATACTGCTTGGTGTCTCAGCTCAAAGAGCTTTGGCCACATGGCTTCCGCGGCCCAGGCGAGCCCAGGACGGGCCCGCCGCTCCTGCCCCACGCCTGCCCCCACCTGCACATGTCCTGAGTGGTGCGCGGCTGCTTCCCCTATGACATGCGGCTCCCTGCCACGTCGGTAAGTGCGGCATGGTCGCTGGGTCATGGCTTCGTGAGCGCGTTCGGCAATGCACGTCCGAACGCAGCTCCGAATGCGGTCCGAACGCCACTCATTCGCCACGTCAAAATCACCCCTGCCCCTGCTGGGCCCTGCACCGGCCCAGCAAGAGCTGTGGCCCCGTACTACATCGTCCGTGCATACTGCTTGGTGTCTCAGCTCAAAGAGCTTTGGCCACATGGCTTCCGCGGCCCAGGCGAGCCCAGGACGGGCCCGCCGCTCCTGCCTCCCGCCTGCCCCCACCTGCACATGTCCTGAGTGGTGCGCGGCTGCTTCCCCTATGACATGCGGCTCCCTGCCACGTTGTATGCTGTCAGGCCACTCCCCTTCCTGCCCGCCTGAAACAGCAAACAGCCAAAAGATGCCAGCAGCACGCTCAGCGGCATCCCCCCATCAAGTCAT
The DNA here is from genome assembly GCA_016858145.1 of Edaphochlamys debaryana. Taxonomy (NCBI): domain Eukaryota; kingdom Viridiplantae; phylum Chlorophyta; class Chlorophyceae; order Chlamydomonadales; genus Edaphochlamys; species Edaphochlamys debaryana. The sequence goes on from JAEHOE010000035.1 coordinate 624,661, forward strand.
CACGTTTCTGCTGGCTGGAGGATGCCATATGCCGGTGGCTCCCAGGGGGTTTTGGCCTCCACGGCCCACAATGTGCCCCCGCGTGCTAGATAGAGCTTTAGTGCTGCAATACACGGCGTGCAACTCCTCCGCCTTCCCGTGCTGCCGTCGCCGAACCCCCACTCACCCGTTGCCCCCCCGTGCACAACACCGGGGGGCTCGACACCAGGAGCCAGGAAAGGTCTGACAGCCCGCAGCGCCGTCACAAATCGGCGCTGGGTCGTGACATACCGTTTGCGCGGCTGCCCCTAGGTTAGCCCCTGCCTCGGCGATGCGCATTGCTGGCACCCCGCCTTCTTCTCGCGCGTTGCGGTAGCGGCTACACCGACACGTTCAGCTGCATCCCCCGTCGTCGTCTGGACTACGCTGCACGGCCCCTGCGAGCACAGAAACCCCCCCGTGCACCCCACTCGGGCACACCCCAACGCTCCCAAGGACACAGCATCCCTGCTTCCGCGCCCCGCCCATCCAGTAGGGTCTACAGCGGTCAGTCTACAGCAGTAAACCACTGGCAGTCGCCGGCTGATGCCCACAGCAGGGCATAGAGCAAAGCAATTAGCACAGCACGTTTGCGTAATTACGTGATGCAGTCGAGCAGCCTGAACGAACGCTGAAGTCTCCTCCTTGCTGCGGTGGCAGAAGACCTGGCCTGACGTGGCCGGCCGCCGTGTCGAAGGTCAAAGGGTGCGGGGGATCTGGCCTTCCGGGGGAACACCCTCCGTTAGGGCCATCCCCTCTGTCAAGTTAATCCACTCCGAAGAGCTTCGAATGCTGCCCCCTCCCCACGCACTCCCGCAACCGGCGGCCGCGCTGGTGGCAGCCAGGGGCTCTGCTTCCGCCCTGGCTCGCTGCTCCAGGCGTGTGGGCTACCTTAACGCCCCCGGCTTTCAGGCTAGGACTGCTAGGACCCAGTTGCCCTGCTGCTCACTTGCGGCATGAGCGATCACGCAACTTGCTTAAGATTTGTCGGAAAGGCTACACACAGCAGCCCCCGCTGTTGCTGTGGACACACCGGCAGCCGCCCCTCCTGGCCCCCCCAGCCCCCACGGCTGTAGGTTCAGTCCCCCGCCCGGGCTCATACCTCGCCTACGGCGGTGGGTAGGGCCCTCCGCCCGGACCATACCTCCCGTAAGGTGGCGGGTAGGCCACTCCGCCCGGCGGCCCATAACCCCCGTAAGGCGGCGGGTATGATACTACGCCCGGCGGCCCATACGCCCCGTAGGGAGGGGGTTGAGACATTTCCGCGGGCGAGAGCGGGGGCGGCGAGGCGGGATGCATGGCTACGGGGCCGCACGCCGACGGGTTCCACTGCAGGACGCCGGAACCGTCTTCGGTGTCCAGGACGTACCGCTCGATGCCAGCGCCCGACGTGACGCGGCAGCTCTGTGGGGCGAGGCGGGGTTGAGGGGTTGCGCAGGGATTGTCGGAGGTGGGTGCCGTGCGTGGGGGTAAGGAGCGCGCAGGACGGGAGAAGGGCGGGACAAGCGTGCCTCAGAGCCATTCGCGTGAGCCCCGAGCATGGCGCTAGGCGTTGGGGCCGCGGGGAGAGGCAGGAGAGGGCGTGGCGTATGGCGGTGGCTGGGCAGGGGCGGAGCCAGAGGCGTCGGTCGCACGCACCTCGGGCGATGGCAGGGCGTAGAGGCTGGGCTGTATGAGCACCAGGCTTGACTGGGACAGGTCCGCGGGGGGGCAGGACTGACGGCCGGGGCGGCAGGCGCAGTTCCTGTTGGGCTGAGGGGGGGCAGGTGTGGGGGGCAGGGGAGGAAGCGGTCGGGGATATGAGAGGGAGTTGGGGCAGCTTGGCCGGCGGTCGGTCCGCAAAGACACGCGTCATAGTCAAGCGAAGCCACCGCCGGCCCAAGCCGTCCCCACCCCCAGCCAGACTGGTGCCTTCTCTCCCTTGCCACCCCTCACTCCCCCCCTGGCGCCCACCACCGCGCCGGGCGCGTTGCTCGTGTACGAACGACACGGACGCCCATACAACCGCGCTTTGCCCCTGGCCTTCCCCTCCCTGCCCCCCGGCCCCCTCACCACCGCGCCGGGTGTGTTGCTGTACACTGATGTGACTGGGTCGCACACGGCCCTCAGGTCCACAACCGCACTATGGCATGTGAAGACGCCGAAGAAGGGCGTGAGGGCGTCAGCGTACTGGGGGAAGCCCTGGGAGGGGGGGAAGGGCGGGAGGAGGGCGGGGCGCGGGGGGAGGAGGGGTGGGCAGGCGGGAGGGCAGGGCGGGGCTGGGTGGGGCCGGGAGCGAGGTAGGAGGATCTAATGGCCCCGGCCCCCAGGAGGGTGGGGCCAACCCACACGTTGGGTGCTGGCCAGTGGCCCCCGCATTCGTAGCAGCACCCAACTCCACCCTGGAGGTTGGCACCACAGTTGCAAGTCCGCCTTTATCTCCAGCCGCTGCCCGGAGGTGCATCGCACGCACCCGTGATGGCAGGCAGCTTCCGTCAGCAGGCCCCCCTCCTCCCTTCTCCTCCCAGGGGCGGATGCGTGCCCCTCCCGTGCGATGCTGGCTTGGCTTTGCCCACCCCCAGGTCTTAGTGTCTTACGCACCAGCTTCTCGGTGCTGTCCCATACGTACACCCCCAGCGTAGATGGCGCGTTCGTGTCGGGGAGAAAAGGTCGCAGCGCGTAGGGGCACTCCATTCTGAAGGTGAGAAACAGGAAATCGCCCCGCTGGAAAGCGATAAGCTGGCCCGACGTCTGCGTGCGATCGCTGGGGAGCACCATGTCCCTAACGACCGGGGACCCGCAGGGCGCGATCGCGGGGTCCGCGTCGGGGAGGACGCAGAAGTCGGAGACTGCCCGTAGGAGTCCAAGGGCTGGGGGGGGCGGGCCGGGGGCGGAGGGAACTCGGTTGGGCACGGTTGGGCAAGCCGCGCGCGCTATGACGAGGAGGCGGTCCACATTACTGGATCGTGCTATAGCGTCGAAACATGCAAGGCTGAGGACAGGAATTCAAGCGCGCCACGCTCTTCCGGACCATCGGGGCATTCCGGCGGGCAACTTCCTCCGGCCTCACCGTGCACTTGTCGAAGAATGAGCTGCACGGTGGACACATGCCCAAGCCCTTGTACGAAGCACAATAGTTGTTGTCCAGCGCCAAGACCGCGGTTACCACGCCGAGCATGATGCTCGAGGCGAGCAGGAACGCTCGTGCACTGCACGCCATTGTGTAGGCTTGTGGAGCCGCCAATTCTGTTTGTAAGGCTGGGCGCGTGTCTTCTGTGAAACCCGTTCTTAACTTGTATCCGTCGAAGCCTTGATCCGTACCCCAATTCGCCACGTACCACATAAGTGCATTACCGGCCCAGCCACAGCATTGCCAGAAGCTTGCAAAGCGTCGGTAACTCCAGCATAGCCTTGTTCCGCCAGCGCGTTGGATGCCTCGTGGCTTCCGAGGCCCACGACGGGCCCGACACGCCTGACACCTTCCATCACAAATCGTCATTAACTCGCCGTCGCCCACTGCGCCCGTGTCTGGCTGTCTGCTTACCCGATCCGATGGCCCCCCTTCGCCATCCCCCATCTTGCCGTGTCGAGCAATGTTGGTTATGGCCTCCCCCCAGCACCAACTAACCTCGCCCCCCCTGCCTGTTCCACCCAAACGGCGCGCCCTCGTCTTGGACCTTGTTCTTCCCTTAACCCGTCCCCACGCCCCTATCCATTTACCCATGCTCACACTTCCAAGCCACCTTCATCCTTTTGTCCCCGCCCTCCAACGCTTCCTGCGGCCGCCCGGGCCCTTCCTCGCGCCCTCTCCACGCGTTCCCTCCAGGCCCGCTTCCGGCCCGCTCGGCAGAGGGCTCATCAAAGCTCCAACGCCATGCAACACAGTGTCTGTCCCTCCTCAGGACAGGGAAAAGGGCTGAGCCCCAAACCCCGCGAGGCCGGGCAGCACTGGGGCCGCGCAATCAAGCACTACGCCCCACAGCGCACGGACTAAACCCACGCCGCCCCAAAAAGCAACTCGCATCAAACCGCGACAATACGCCCCGAGCACTACCTCCCGCCCCTCATTTCCCCCACATTCCAAGCACACCGCGCCCCTCCTCCTTGGCTTCAATCCCCTTGACGCTCCCCCCACGTTCATACGGTATTACCCCCCGAAGCGCTTCGCACTGCCATGACTTCACCCCCCACCCCCCGACCCCCCCGGTCCCGGTCAACGCGGCTGCCTCAGGACGAGGCGCCGGCGCTGGCGGCAGCGGCGGCGGCAGCCTTGGCGGCGGCGGACTTCTTCTTCTTCTTGTTCTTGCTGCTGCCGGAGCTGCCGCCGCCGGCGCCGCCGCCGCTGCCGCCGCTGGCGGCGCCGCCACCCGACGTCGGCGGCGTCGGCGAGGTGGACTTGGAGCCGCCGTTGGGGGAGGAGCTGGCGGCGGCGGAGGCGGGCACGAAGGGCTTGGCGGCGGCAGACAGGCCCGACGCCGAGCTGGCGGCGGAGGCGGCGGCGGCGGAGATGGCAGCCTCCAGCGGCGTCGGGATCGCCGTCGGGGCGGGCGACGGCGCCGCCGGCTTGGCAGGCGATGCGCCGGCGCCGGCGGCGGCGGCGATGGGGCCCGGCGCCGCCGGCTTGGCGTCGGCCGTCGGCACGATGCTGGCGGCGGTGGCCTTGGCGGCCGCGGCGGCGGCGGCGATGGGGCCGGGAGCCGCGGCTGCCTCCGCTGCGGGCTTGGCGGCGGCCGGCTCGGCGGGCTTGGCGGCTGCCGCAGGTGCGGCGGCGGCGGTCTTGGCCGCGGAGGCCTCAGCGGGCTTAACAGCCGCGGCGGCTGCGGGCTCGGCCGGCTTGGCGGCCGCGGCGGGTGCGGGCTCGGCGGGCTTGGCGGTGGCGGCGGCGGCGGGCTCCGGGACGGTGTAGGATCCGGGCTTGTCGAAGACCAGCTCCTGCGTCTCGTGGCGGAGCACCTTGAAGCCCCTGGGGGGGAGGGAGGGAAGAGGGACAGGAGGGGACGGGGATGGGGATGGGAAGGATGGGGATGAGATCAACGGCGGTGGGGCGCGGGAGCCCTGGCGGCTGGCAATCCCTAACGAACACAACTAGCTTTGACATTGTATAACGTCTGAATCGCTGGCTCAAGCTGATGCCGGGGCCCCCGGGCCCACCGGATGCGCTCCTCCTCGCTGGCCGCCTCGCCCTCCGCAATGGGGTGCCACTCCCAGCCCTTGTTCTCGACCTGGGGGGAGGGAGGGAAGGGGGAGGACACGGTACATGCATGCCGGAGCAAGCGTGGGCGCAAGGCCAGGTGGACGGGCGCTCCTGCACTGGAGTCAGCCGCTACCCTCCCCAGCCGATCTGCCGGTAACAACACAAGTACGCCATACCCCAAACAGCTCACCAGCCATGGAGCGTCACGCAGCCATACCCTACTACCACCCCCCTCTAAACATCCCAATGCCAACACCCCCCTCCTTTCCCCCACCTTCATGGGGCCGATGACCACCTTGGCCCCCGGCACCGCCCGCACCACCAGCGCACCCGACACCTGGGGTAGAGGGGTTGGGGTTGGGGTCGGGGAGGGCGATGAAGTCAGCACGCGTGTGCGACGGGCGACCCTGTGTTCAGGGCGCAGAGCGCATCACGCGCTCATGACGTCATGCCGGGCGAGGCCGACAGCACCACCATCCCCGCCTCCAGCGGGCCCTGCACCCGCTGTAGCCCTGTTTGTCGGTCCCCTTGCCCCACTCCGCAGTCCCCCCGCCCCCCTGCTCCCCCATTGGTTTTCCCCTCAGCGTCTCTAGGCCCGCGCGCCACTCCCTACACTCCACCGGCCTTGCCCCCGCACCTTACTACCCCGTCAACTTAGCCCCCCCCTCCTCCCCACCCCCAGCGCCCCCCCTATGCACACCCTCCCCCCCGCCCACCAGGTTCTCCCGTTTGTTCCCCATCATCACTGCCCCGTCCTCAAGCCCCCCAAAGCCCCCCCCCTACCTCCAGCGGCCCCTGCACGCTGATGCCCGCTCCGTCCAGCACCAGGGCCGCACCGGGGCCCAGGCGGATGGACCCAGGGGCCACCTTGGCCTGGGGGGGCGGAAGGGGAGGAGTTGAGAGGTGCAGGGGTGATCGGGTCGAGGGCAGGGGGGCATGAGCGAGTGGGGGCCAAGGATGGGTCCAGGGGTAGTCAACGGCCAGGCAGGTAGAGTGCGCGGTGTCGGGGAAACCCTACGCTATGCAGCTTCAACTCCACCGCGCGTCCTTTGCGCCCCGCCCTCGTCCGTGCGCCCCGCTCGCTCCCCCCCCCTCCCTCCTGCCCCCTCCCCCTGCCCCCACCTTGATCTCCCCCAGCGTGGGCGCGAAGGCCGCCGTGAGCACCACCCGGGGGTACACCTCGGTGGCGATGCCGTTGAAGGTGGCGGACTGGGGGGGGGGAGGAGGAGGAGGAGTTTAATAGGTAGGGGGGCAGGGGAGCAGGGGAGGGTGGAGGCGTCAGGGAGAGCGGGGAGGTAGGGAAGCCTTGGGTGCTCGGGTGAGGACCGGCTGCCATGTAGCGCCCGAGCCCTAGCTCCGTCAAGCCTCCCTTCCCACACCCCCTCTCCCCCCTCCCACCCAGGACCCAGCCCCGGCCCCCACCTGCAGCGGCGAGGGCAGCTTGGCGCCCGCCATGTCCTGCAGCGCCAGACAGTTGGCCTTGTAGATGTCCAGCTCACCTGACGGTTGGCGGTTGGGAGTTGGCGGTTGAGCGTTGGCGGTTAGCGCAAGGCCAGCCCAAAGAACACAGCCAGGTATCCCGGAGCCAAGCCTGCAGGCTAGTCGTTATCCTCCACCCCGCTACAGCCCCGAAGACACACCGACGCGGACGCCCATACACACACGCTTTCCCCCCCGCTCCCCACCGGTGGTGGCCGAGTGCGTGGGGTTGCCCTCCTTGAACTTGGCGGCCGCATCGGCGGGGGAGTTCTTGACGGGGGAGTAGCTGGCCCACACCTGGGGGGGGGGCGGGGGTGTGGGGGCGGGGCGGAGGGGGTCAAGAGAGTGGCTTAACACGCTGCTCTTCCCGAGCACGCAAGCCTCCCCGGCAAGCCTCCCGCCCAAGCTCCCGCAAAACCGCACCATACCTGCCACCCCCGTCTCCAACAGCAGTTCCCTCACGTCCCTGCGCCCCTCCCCCTCCCCCTCCCCCCCCCTCACCTGGTTGATGGTGGTGAAGCCCACCTTGGCGCTGGCGGGCAGCGCCTTGGGGTAGTCCTGGGGGGGAGGGTGAGGGGGGGGGGAGGGGATGAGGGGGGGATGTGACAGGACAACAGGAGTGTGTGGGTCAGGAGCTGCGGCTCAATGCTGCAGACTGGCAAGCCACCTGACCCGAGGGGGAGAGGGGGAGGAGGCCCGGGGGAATGTGTGAGTGCTGATCGGCTGCACGGTGCTGAAGCCTCAGGGGGCCATGTGGGAGGAGTGTGCTGCCCCTTCAAGTAGCAGACCAGTGGGAGAGGTGTGTGAGTGCTTGCCACGCTGAGCCCCACTCCAGCCCACACACGCACCTGCATCATGCACTCGAGGCGCGTGGAGGACTTGAAGTCGGTCTTGGTGGCGTCCTGGGGGGGGGGGGGCAAAGGATGGATGGATGGAGGGGTCCGACCTGTACCCACCGCCCGCACAGGTCGGTCCCCTGCTGCTCCCCCAGCCCCTGCTCCACCCTGTATGCCCGGGGCCGACTTTTGGCCCCCCCCCGACCCTCCTCGTCTCCCTGTCAGGTCTCTCCCTCTCGAACCCTCTCCAACCCTCTCCAACCCTCCTCCGACCCTCTCCGACACCTACCCTGCCCTTCCCCTCCAACCCCTTTCCTCCTGTCACCCCCCCTCCCCCTTGCCCCCTTGCCCCCCTCCCCCCCACACCTTGTACTTGGGGTTCACGAACTCGCTGATGACCCCCCCCGTGGCCTCCAGCTGAGGCACGTAGGAGGCCAGGCGCAGCACCAACTGGTTGATGTTGCCGGGGAAGGGGGAGTAGCCTGGGGGTGGTGGTACGGCACACGGGTGTACGGCACGGTGCGGCAGTCGGTCGAGCGGACGACCCCCCCTTGATGACGACCTTCCCTGACCTCCCCGTTCTGCATGGCTCCACCCACCCATGGGGTCGCTGACGCCCCCTCCTTCATCCCAGCCTCTACCCCCTTCGGCCTTGCCCCCCCTCCCATCCCTCCCCTGCCCCCAATCCCTCCCAACGCCCCCCCACCGGTCTTGGGGTCGTTCACGTCCCCCTCCTTGCTCATGGTGCCCCGCAGCAGGGGGTCCAGCTGGTTGTACTCCACGTTGATGGTGAGGCTGGCGGGGGTGCCGGGGGGAGGGTTCTGGGGGGTGGGGGGGATGGGGAAAGGAGGTGGGGAAAGGGGGTTCGCTGCCAATGCGTCGGCGTGCCGTAGCCTGCGCTTCGACCCATGGCTAGCACGCGCAGTCACGCCCCGCGCTAGGTACCCTGCACCCATCCACACAAAGCTCACCGCGCTCCCCGTCCCCACCCCGAAGCCCCACGCCCACCCCCATCCCCTGCCAACCCACACGCCTACCCACGCACCCACCCACCCACTCAACTCACGCCCCCCCCCAGCCCCAGGCCCCCCCCCTCACGCTGTGCTCCAGCCTCGCGATGGCCCCGATGGCCTCCTTGGCCCTCCGCGGCACCGCCAGCGAGTTCATGTCGTAGCCCTCGCGGGCCGACACCCCCAGAGCGGGGAGCAGGCCGCGGAAGACCAGCGCGTTGGTGTCCTGTGTGTGTGTGTGGGGGGGGGGGGCGGGTTGAGCAAGGGTCAACGATGATCACGGCTTGAATGTCCAAGTCAGTAAAGGTATTCATTACAAGAGCCGTGGTGCCGAAACCCCAAACCCCGACGGGCGACACCCCCCTCGCCCCTGGTTCGAACCCCGCCAGGCGCTGCTTCCAAACCCCACCCCACCCCACCCCATCCCCCCTTTCATCCACCCCCCCCCGCCCCCTCACCTGGAAGAAGCACACCCACTTGAGCCCCTCCCCCAGCCACTTCCTGGCCAGGCCCGAGGAGTGCAGCAGCATGTGCACGTCGCCGTGGCCGTGGGGCTTGGTCTGGGGGGTTGGGGGTGGAGAGAAAGGGGTGATTGACTGTAGAGCCGGAGAGCGAAGGGACGGGGGAAGCGGCAGCCCGATGCGCACGCAAGTCCAGGCAGGGTGAGGGGATACAGTAGGGCCCGCTTCCAGCTATGGCTCCTCACCCCACCTCCCCCCGCCCGCTCCCGCCCGCATCCCATGTCCCACCCCCATCGCCCCACCTGCACCCTCGCCCATGTCCCCTCCACCCCCCCCTCCCCCCATCCCCCCCACCTGCACCCCGAAGGCCGGGTCCGCCGGGTCGGGAGCCAGGTGCGCGGCGTTGTCCGTGAGGCAAGCCACCTTCTCCTGCTTGATCAGGGTCACCTGGGGGGGTGGGGGGGAGGGCGTAATGAGCGGGTTTCAACAGGTTGCGGGCTGTCTGGGCGTACGGCATGCTGACACAACCGCCTGGCTGCATCTCCTCGCGACCGTCCGCACGACCACCGGTTGTATGCATGCACGGCTGCCGAGGTGGCATGGGGAAGCCTATGGTACCCACCAGCCTGCAACCCCCCTCCCCTCCCTGCCCCCCACCCCACCCCCCCACCTGCCCCGGCTCCATGTGAAAGCACCCCCCCACACCCCCAACCCCCCTCCCCCATCCCCCGCCCTCCCCTCACCCCCCCCCCCTCCCACACACCTGCCCAGGCTCCATGCCGAAGTACCCGTGGTCCCGCAGCAGCGCCTCCGTGCGGGCGTGCGTGTCGTCAGAGGTCATGATGGCCAGGGGCAGCTTGCGGCCGGACTGGGAGCGGGCCTGGGGGCGGGTGAGGAGGAGGGAGGGGGCGTTTGTTGCTGAGCAGGATGCGCCGGCACCAGGTGTGCAAGAGAGGTGTGTTTGGATGTGTTAGACTTCCAGGTCAGCACAAGCAGGGTCGGCACACACACACACCCTCCCTTTCCCCCCCCTCCCCCCCCACCTGCAGCGCCAGGATGCTGCCGATGTAGAGCCCCAGGAAAGGGGTGCCGCTGGCGCACTCAGAGGGGAGAGCCACCTTGATGCCTGGGGGGGGGGGGAAGGGGGGGGCAACGGGGTTGGGAGCAGAGCGGAGGGAGCCCACGCGGGCCCGGGTGGGTGGGCTGTAGCCGTCCGCAGCGCCGGACTGCTGCCGTCCGCAGCGCCCCTGGTGCGGGCCCGGGACCTCAATCCGGACAAGCCGACTCCAGTCCCCCTTCCGCCCAACCCTCTTTCACCTCCTCTTCTGTCCCCTGTCTGGTCAACTGTCCCCTCCCCGCCCCCTCCCCCCGGTCTCTCACCCGAGTACCCCAGCCGCTCCCCCAGCCCCCCCGCCACCAGCACGAAGGCCGCCGCCCCCGCCTCCGCCGCCCCCGCCGCCTCCAGCGCCAGGAAGGCGGGGGAGCCGAAGTCCAGAGTGGCGCCGGCGGGGACCGAGGGCACGTAGCCCTCAAAGGGGTTGGCGCCTGGGGAGGGGGTTGCATGGGCGTTGGGGTGGTGGGGGTGGTGGGGGTGGTGGGGGATTCTGGGCTACGGGGACGGGGACGGGGCATCATGTGGGGCATGGACGTGCTCAGGACCCAGGACCCAACCCCCCCAGGGCCCCACCACTGCCCGCCCCCCTCACCCTCCTTGGAGTCCTGCAGCAGCTTCCTCGCGTTCCGCACGTACGCCGCCACCCCCCCGTGGTAGGAGGCGTCCAGCAGCGCCAGCTGGGCCAGCAGCCGCCGCTTGCCCTCGTCCTGGGAGCCTGGAGGGGGGGGAGGCAGGAGAGGGGGGCGAGGGGGGTGTTTGAATCTGAGAAGCGGGAGAGCGTCTTAACGGGGGGAGGGGGCAGAGAGGGGGGGGGGGGGTTCGTGTAGGGAGCGGGCGGAGGGGGTGTGGGGAGGAGTGGCGGCAGCCAGCCAGCCAGCCCAATGCGTATCGAGGTCCGGGGAGGAGGGTAAGGGGGCCGGGGAGGAGGGGCAGGAGAGCTGGGTGTGCCCCTGTCCAGTGTACCTCTTCCTCCGGGGCTTACCCGCCTTGGCGCCAGACCTGCAACGCACGCCCCCAGGCCCCAGCCCCGCTGCGGCCACGCCCGGCTCCACACCGGCCTCGCCCAGCCTCCGCCTCCTCCCCGCCCCGCCCCATCCCCCCGAGCTGCGGCCACACTCTCCACCCGCATATCCCTCCCCCACCCCCACCCCGCCCCATCCCCACCCACCCCTCTGCGGCCAGGCCCTGAACAGGTGGCCCTGGTCCAGCTCCAGCAGCTGGGCCACCAGGGCGCGGTCCTGACAGGGGGGGAGGGGGAGAGGGGGAGAGGAAGGGGGAGGGGAGGGCGTGTTGAGCCGGGGTGCGGGAGGGAGGGAGGAGTCTGCGGCTGTGCCGGGATGCGGGGGCGGGGGTGAAGGCGGAGGTGTTGAGGGGTGGCTGGGAGGGGAGGGAGAGCACGGGTGGGCGAACGCCTGGCTGCGGATGGGGTGCTCCCTCGCCCTGCACAGCGCTGCGCTGCTGCGTCGCGAGCGGACGGCTGCTGTGCTCGCTAGGGCCCCCGCAACGCCCGCTCGTCCACCTCCTGCACAACGCGTCCCTAGCATGCCCCAGCGCTGGAGACGCCACGGGGTCACAGCCGCGGCCTCCGCGACCAGGCAGCGCTGCCTCCAGCCCCGGCCATGTCGCCCATGCCTCAACCGACCCGACCGGGCCCCACCCTTGCCCCCGTCCGTGGCGTCCAATCACCTCAACCCCCCGCTGCGGGCTATTCCCTCAGACGAACCCGCTGTGCTCGCAAGTGGAGCCCAGCCCTAGCACTGCTGCATGTTGAGGCCCTGCTGGTTCCCGGCCCAGCCGTATGTTGCGGCGCCCAAGCGCCCCCGGGTTTCGTACCCCGGCCCCCTGTGCGCTAAACCCAGGGGCCCGCAGGCCCCTTTGGAGCCCCGCTGTTCGCCAGGCCCTGATGGGCCCCAGCTGCTTAGTAAGGCGCCCGCGGGCCCAGGTGCGCTGGCCCACGCTTCATCTCCCCGCCCCCTGTACGCGCAACTGTGTGAACCGAGGGGCGTGCAGGCCCCTTTTAACCCCCACCCCGCAGGTGCGCTTGCCTGGTCGCTGAGGAGGCCGGCGTTGTCGCCCAGAGCCGCCGCTACGGGGTCGGCGACCGGGGCGTCAGCGGCCGCCTCAGCGGCTGCCGGCTTCGGCGCATCCTCGGGCAGGGCCCGCGGCTGCTGAGAGGGAGCGTCTGCTGCGTCAGCCTCAGCCTGCTGGGCGGCTTGACTGCGGGGAGGCGGCGGGGAAGGAAGGGGGCGGGAATGGGGGTGGGGAATCGGGGTGCCGCAGGCAAGGCGGGGAGGCGTGCCATGCTTGCGGCTCGGGCGGGTAGGGCGCATCGCACCTGGCGAGGTGTTGGTAGATGAGGTACGCGGCAGCACCTCCGACTGCCACTCCCGCGCCTGCGAGGGCGAGCAAGGCGTTCCACGGTCGGCTGCATCACGACACACGCGACGAGGCCCCCGGCGTGCGATCTCGGCACCTACCAATGGCTACTGCCTTCCGCATCGCTGATTCCGGCGGTCCCAGCCGCTGCTCCTATGCGCCTCGTGAAGACAGAGCCGAGTCGTGGCCGATGCGGCTGCGATATGGGGTCGTGCCGATTGTTGCTGAATTGCTCACGATTGAGTTATTGCGTGTCCAAAAAGTGTTGTGACGGGGAAAGGGGGTCCGTGCGGTGCGGTGCAGGGGCGACGGTGCATGGGCGCCCTCGATCCCATGGAAGGTCGAGCGCAAGAACCTTGGTGTTATGACCCTGTCGTGACTTACGCTGTCGAACTTACTCGCAATAGCGTGACCCGATGCTCTGGCGAGCCGTGACCTAGCACTTTGACATGCACCGTGCAACATCGCAGCAAGCTTGGAAGCCCCAACGTCACTCATGACCTTCGTAGTACTCGTCATACACAGATAACTTCTAGACATTGGCTGGGGGCCGGGATGGCCCGCCAGCGCAGCTACTGCCTGGCCTCGCTGCTTCTACTCTCGCTGTTGCCCTGCTGGCAAGCGAGCCCGGAGAAAGTCGACGCGTTGATGAAATGCTTTAGCGACCAGAACTGCCTGGCGAAACGGACGGCGTGGGAGCATTTCTCTGACGACCTGCCATCGTGCCTGCAACCCGCACGCATCTGGTGGTCCCCCCGGCCCCCCGGCATCCCCGTCACGCTCGTGACCCAGCTCTCGGCCGACCGCATCGCCCAGCTCAAGGCGCAGTGCGCCACCTGGGGCGGTCCCCTTGCAGCGGCGCTATACCTGCCGCTGCACAACCCATCGGATGTGGAGCTCTCGGCGGCCAACAAGCAGAAGCTGCAGGCCATGGTGGACTCGGCCGACGAGCTATTCAAACAGTCCGAACAGGCAGCGTCGGAGGGCAAGGGCTACGGCTGCCAGCTGCGCCTGATGCTGGTGTACGAGCTGTTTGCAGACCCCAAGGCTGTGGTGCTCTACCCGGTCAACTCCATGAGGAATTACGCTCGCCTCATGGCGGATACGGACCTCATTACTAACATCGACGTGGACATGATCCCGTCCGTCTCCATCACCCAAGCCCTGGCGGACCCCAAGCTCCTCGCCGAGTACGAGGGCGCGTGCCGCAAGAACGCGGTGTTCGTGTGGCCCGCCTTCGAAACGCACTGCGGCGGGAAAAGCTATGCTGACACGGTTGCGGTCAACGGCAAGGGCCACATCCTGGAAGCGATGAAGAAGTGCCTGCAGCGCATGCGATGGACAAAGGCGCCCGCCAGCCACAACTCCACGCGCTACCTCAAGTGGCTGCAGTCGGATAAGCCGTACGCAATAAAGTACGGCTACCTGTTTGAGCCCTGGTTCCTGAGCTGGCGCTGGGGCACGCTGTGGTATGACTACCGGTGAGGACTGCCGTACGGCTGGGCCAAGGGGTCGAGGTTGGGAGTGGGAAGGGATGCAGGCGAGGCGGCGGCAGCCGCGGAACGGACTGTGGGGAGCACGAGGCCCGGGTTGTCACTGAGCCTGGAGTGCAGGCCTGGGGAACTGGGTCGCGGGTCGAGCAGCACTTTAGGCGCGGCCCAAGACGTGCTCCGCACCGTCAGGGTCTGGCGGGCGACGGCAGGGCGGGGACTGCTGTGGCGTGCCCTCGGTCATGGGCTGCAAGGGGCTGAGGTCAGGAACGGGGAGGGCTACAGGGGACGTGGGATTACCTTGGGAATGGGCTCAAGGGAACAAGCAGGTGTCGCCCGCACAGGGGGGCTGGCCATGTGAATGAGGACAGGGACTGGGGAACTAGGCCGTGCTCTACACCGTCAAGGGGGTCCTCGGCGGCTAAACGAGCGCGCCAGGGCTCTGAGGGTCGACGCTGGAGCGCGCGCTCTGTTACAGGCCCTCGGGGGCTGCAAGAGCGTGCACGCGTGAGTGCTCAACAAAGTATAGCTACGCAAGCCAGGGCTTGCGTGCGGCTATTGGGTCAAGGCAGGGCTTGGCTGCTGATGCGAGTGGCGCACGGCTTGGGCCACGGCCGGCGTGTGATGGGCGGGTGGGAGCGGCTTGGCTGGGAGCAGGGCTGGGCTGGGCTGGGCTGGGCTGCTCCCGCGGGCCAGGTCGCAGCCTCCACAGAGCGGCACACAGCTGCGGCCCTTGGGGCCCATGGGGCGCACTGCAGGGGGCAGGGGCTGGAGGGGCGGCTGCCGGGCAGCCGGTCCTTGCATGGGGCAATCAGGCGCTGGTGTCGGGGCCCAAGGCGAGGCTGGCACGGCGATGAACGCCCCCACACGCTGTGGGGTGCCATGACGTGGTGCCCCATGAGGGCAGGCTGTGCCCTGCCGAGCGTGCTCACCCACCCTCCGCCCCCTCCCCGCTCCCTCCCGTCGCCCCTCTCCCCCAGCTACCGCGGCTACGGCAAGAACAAGATCGTGCAGGCGGCCGCCATGAACGCCAGCGGCACAGCCTGGCTGGTGTCGCCGCACGGCTTCGTGGTGCACCGCCCGCACACGGAGAGCAAGGTGGGGCGCACGGGGGGAAGAGGGCGGGAGGAGGGCGGGAGGAGAGGACGGAGAGAGGGGAGGATAAGGGCTTGTGGGGCTGTGGGCTCGGGAGGGCAGGAGGCGGCGGGCTAGGGAGGTTCGAGGGAGGGGCCGGGGGTTGTAGCCTGTGGCGGCCTGTGGGGCCTGCGGCGCTTCAAACGCGAGGGCATACGGGTAATGCTCCGGTTCCTGTTGCCGCGGTGCTTGGCGCCGTGCCTTCACGTCACTTTCCTGCTCCCCGCGCCCACCCCACCCCTTGTCCGCAGGCACGCCGGGAGTTCCTGCGGCAGAAGTTTAGTAAGAAAGCCATGGACGAGCTAAAGGGTACGGTGTACGAGCACGTGGAGTCCCTGTGGAAGGGCACTACTCAGGAGATGGAGGCGGGGACGTACAAGGCGCGCGTGGAGCGGCGCTTCATGAGCTGCCTGGACGCCCTGCCGTGGTGGCAGCACAAACGCCGATAGCACTGGCTGGCCCTCGTAGGGTTGAGGCAGGCGGGGCTGAGGTGTCGGGCAATGGTGGTGGTGGCGGGGGCGGTAGGGGGTTGCAGGGAGAACCTTGAGGGGTGGCACGGGCGGTGAGGACCGTGGGGGGGGGGGATCCTGCCGTGGCGGCAGGTAGCAGGGGCAAGGCTGGGGTGGAGGGAGCTGAAATGAGAGCGCGCTGTGACGTGGGGGACCTAATCCGTGGAATTGGGAGCGTGCGGTGCCGTGCGTGTAGGGCAAAATGCCTGATCCTGAAAGAGCTTTCCTGAGTCTAAACCACCATTCCCGGAGTGGCACTCCCTAGCAATTGTCACAGCATGGCAAACACCGGCCGCAGTCGGGTGAACAAGCGGCTTACCGACAGCGAGATTCTCCCGCTCATCCTGAAGGTCCTCCCCAAGGCTGACTCTCTGTCCATACGCTTGCTCTGTCATGACAGCAGAGCGATATTTGATCGGGGCGTGGCCGAGCTTCGGGCTCACCAGGCGGGAGACCTGGCATCTCTTCGCGGCTTCCTGCTGCGAGGTTGCCAGCCGGAGCTGCTGGTCCTGGACACGGGAGACGCATCCGTAACGTAAGTTGACCTTAAACTCTGCTGTCTTGAACCCTGCTCTGCGCCCTCCTCCTTGGCATCCTGCTCGGCATCCCAGCGCCCCTCCCCTCCCCTCCCCGATGCATTCCCCACCCAGCACGCTTCCCCCCACTCCTCTTTGCGTTGCAGGCTGCAGCTGCTCCGGCCATTCAAGGAGGTATCCACCTCCAAGCTGGGGCCCCTGCCCACTGCGGAGCTGCGGGTGGCGGCTGCCTCGATGGCGGATGCCGCCGAGGCCGTCGCGGAGGCTTTCCCCAGACTGTGCCGTCTGACGGTGACGGCGGCGGAGGGACTAAGCCCCCGCACAGCTCGGGGCATTGAGCAGCTGCTGGGATCGAGCGCCAACTCCATAGCGCTGCTCCCAAGCCTCAAGGAGCTCAGCCTGATGCCAGCCGTCAAAACTCCCGTCGCCACAGCCCCTCCCGAGGCCCCCTACCTCGCGTTCGTGGAGGGCGCAACGCAGCTGACAAGCCTGAGCGTGGGCTTCACCATACGGCCCGCTGAGCTATCCGCGCTGGGCACGCTCACGAGCCTCCACCGCCTGCAGCTGGGCGCATGCAGCGGCGATGCTCTCGCCGAGTTCGGGGCGGTTGCCCAGCTGCAGGCCCTCACCGCTCTCGACCTGGGCGACACAAAGGGCTTGCTGCCGGGGTCTCACCTGACGGCCCTGCGCTCCGTGGCCGACCTCAACGCGCCGTCCGCGTCCCTGGACGTGGGGGCGCTGCAGGGCCTCAGCCGCCTCACGCGGCTGCACCTGGCGGCGCTGGTGGAGCCCCGCGGCGGCGCCAACGCCTGGCAGCTGCCGCCCTCCCTGGTAGATTTGTCACTCAGATTTCAGTTTACCAGAGTGCTGTGCGGCCTGCGCTCATCGCCGATCAGGGTACTCAAGTACAGCAACATCCGTCTGGCTCTCTCCAATCTTGGTAAGGACTTGCTTGACAGCTGCCTGCTGCCTGCTGGAGAGGACGCGCTCTGCGGCGCACTGGAGGCGCTAGCGGGGCGCCTGGCCGGCAGCGCGTGCGTGTCCGTTTATGGTGTCTGCGCCGAGCCTGTGAGGCCCGTCGGCGGCGAGGCGGGGCCCAGGCGGCGCAACCACGGGCTGTGGCTGCGGGCGCTCGCGAGGACGGGCGCGCGCAGCGTGGAGCTACGGGGCATCGCTCTGTCGCACCAGGACATGGCCACAATCGTGGAGACGTGCGGCAGCGTCAAGGTGGCATGGGCAGTTGGGCAGAGCGTGGAGGGGCAGTGGCGAGACGCTCCGGCCTCGAAGTGGGCCTGGGTTGCTTGGGTCAGGATGAATTGCGGATTAGTGCGGGCAACAAGGCCTGAGGCGTTGCCATGCTGACCTCCTTCTTCTCCTCTTACCTTGCCGATTGTCGAGCAGACCCTGGAGCTGCAATATGGCTGCTCCTTCGCCGCCAGCATGCTGCCCCACCTCGCCAAGCTGCCGCTGCAGAACCTGGGCCTGAACCTGAGCGGGTGGTGCGGGGCGGGGCAGCGGGGCCCCGTCCGCATCCCGTTTGGCGCCGAAGGGTCGCTTCTGGCGCTTCTCTCCAATCCAAGCTTTGAGGGCTCTGTGCGGCTCTCCTGCCCAGGGAGGCTGCAGGCGCTAGAGCAGACATCTGTCGAGGTCATGGTGCAAGCGATCCGCGCTGAGCTGGAGGCGATGCAGCTGGACCCCAGCCGCATCGTGGTTGCTTGAGGCTAGGGCCAGGAATTGTCTGTGTGATGCGGAGCGGAGCGCGGGGCTGGCCATGAAAAAGTGCCTGGCCAAGCGGAGCAGCCTCGGTCGGGGTCGAACTCCCGTGCGTTGGATTGGATTGACTTTCAATGTACGGACTCATGCCAGACCCGGGCGTACTCAGCTGTGCATTTGGAGTTGGGAGTACCAGGAACTGGTGGGTTGGCAAGAGGGAGCCGCGGAACGGCTGGCGATGCGGCTGAGGTGGGTGGGCAGGGGGCACAGTCCAGGTCATCATTATGGCACCGTGACTATGTGACTACCGTATGTGAGCTGATGCGCAGCCAGGGGCGAGCTAGGCTGAGGGGCACGTTCCGTGTCTGCAGACGGCGATGGGGCTGAGGCTCGTCACTCGGCGTGAAGATGGAGGAGCTGGATGGTCCGCTGGTCCCGTGTGGGTCCCGCTCACCTCCACACACGTGCACAATTAGTAGCGGCGGTCAGTTCTGCAGGCTTCCCCGCGTCCCCCATCAGCACCTGCGCCGTTGCAAATTCTCCTATGCATCATGCGTCAACCATGAGCGCCCGCGGCGACTAAGGTAGTTCCGACCATGGCATCCCCAACCCGCCCCACAACCCAACCCCATGCAACCCCCGCCCACTGCGTCCGTCCGCGCGTCTGCCTCTTCCCCTTGCGCCCCCCGTCCTACGCCCTCCGTCTTCTCCACATCGAGCCTCTGCCGTGAGGTCCTACCGGCCTCACGTACGTGCGTGTTGCGGTGTTGGTGCCGGTGGCTGGAGGCTCGCCCACACTTCATTCCCCCTCAGTGTTGCTATCTTAGTGCGGAAGTGCGGGGGAGTGAGGCCATCCCGCACTTTTGGTGACGGAAAGAGCCTCAAGTGCGGAAGCTCCCGCACTTTTGTAGCAAAGTTTGGCTGCGAGTGCGGCCCGCGCCGGCACATTTTTGAGCCTTCTGGCGGCTCCGGTGCGGGCGCCCCTCAACCCCTGGGGGGCCCACCGAACGGGCGCGGCCAGCCGGGCAGGCAGTCTCCTTCCCACCCCCACCGTCCAGCCCGCATCACATGCACTTGCAGCATGCACTACGGGGTTGCTGCTGGAATTCAATACCCCCAGTTGCCCGCCTACATCAGCTAATGCGCCAGGGCGAGAGCCAGGCAGACTCATCCGCTTGGAACAGGCCTCCAGAACGCCGCGCGCCCTCCGCTACACTACACCGCACTCTCCCGCACTTCTGGGCGGCAAGCGCTTGCTAAGTGCGGCCGCACGTTTTGGGCCGCCAAGGGCCACGAAGTGCGGCCCGCTTTCGCACTCTTGGGCTTGGACCCGAGGTCCGAGTGCGGGACCTCCCGCACTTCGGCCCAGGGAAGATAGCAACGCTGTTCCCCCTCCACTCTCCGCCCCTCCCGCTGCGCCTCACACTCCCTTCTCGCCGCGTCTGGCCTCCCTCTCCTCGGCAGCCAAATCCCTCCCTCATGCTGCCGACCCTCCCGCCCGGTTCTTCCAGGTGCACCCCTGGGTCCTCGTATGCACTCGCAGAACGCGGCTCCCCCAACCCTCAGAACACGGCCTTACATACCACGAACAAAAAAAAGCGACAACGGCAACCCCATGCACCCTTGCGATGACCTACCAGCCCAAGAAGCGTCCTACAACTCGCATGCCTGCATGCAACCATGAGCGGCGCCCCGCCGCCTCCGCCGTCACCCACGCCTGCATCTCCGCCCGCCACCCCACGCGGTCGCATGCGCTGTCGGTCGCCTCCTTCGCCGCGGCCCAGTCCACCTCGCCCACGGCCTCCCGCAGCCAGCGCAGCGCAGGCAGGGGCGCCTCGTTCTCAATTGCGGAGCTGACCAGTTCGCCGCTCGCCCGCTGTGTGCTGCCCAGGGGGACTGTCACGGGCAACAATCACTGCCCTGCCATGCGCGCTTATACCTCTTGACAGGGACACCCAGGCGCCGCAGTGCCTCCAGGGTCAGCAGGTCGCCCTGCCGGTATCTTCCGTGCCCGTATCTTGCCTACGGTACAGCCTCTCCGGCCGACAGAACTGCTCCTGAGGGGAGAGCGGGGGAGGCAGGTCCATACCGGTATGGGGGGAGCTGAAGTGTGGTGTGGGAAGACAGGAGGTAGGCAGGGGTAGACAGGAGATGCCCTGCACTCCCGAGTCCCGACCGCTGCCCCGCCCCCAGCGGTCGCACCAACCTGCACGTGTGCACCCCACTCCGTCATCAGCTCAAGCGCGGCCACGCATCCGCCCTCGGCAGCAGCGTCCCAGGGCCCGTGGCGGTCAGGCACCGCAAGGACGGGGCCCACGCCCCTCTCGCGCAGGAGCTCCATGCTCCCCGAGCTGAGGGCCATCTCGAAGGCCATGGGCCCTGCAGTGTGCAGCGCCTCAGCCCCGAACGCGTCCAGCACCCAGCTGACCGTCTCAAGGCTCCCCGACACGCACGCAGCGGCCAGCAGCTCGCTCCGCAGCCAGAGAGCTTCGATTGGAGCTCGAGGGCTGTAAGCCCCGGGCGAGCAGCCAGCTCACGGTGTCGGCCCGGCTGCCGTCAATTGCGGCGTCCGACGCTGAGGAGCCGATCTAGAAACCCAGGCCCTCCAACAGGGTCAGCCGAGTGACACCGTCGGGGCTGGAAGCGCAGGCGTCTTGTCGTTTCTCCGCGCGCGTGGAGCGGCGCTTCATGAGCTGCCTGGACGCTCTGCCGTGGTGGCAGCACAAGCACCGATAGCACTGGCGCGCATTAGGGTAGGGTTGAAGGCAGGCGGGGCTGAGGCGGCAGGCAATGGGGCAACAACAGGGGCAACCGGGAGAATCTCCAGGGACGGCAGGGGAAGGCTGGGGCTGGAGCGCGAGGTGGAGGTGGAGGGAGCGGATTGGGACAGATTCAGGCTGTCGACGAGTCCAGTCTTGCTGCAGCCTGAGTCTGAGCTGGGCCAACAAACATTCACAGTTAGCAGTCAAGAAACCAGAAGCTCGATTTACTCGAGCTATGATTTAAGATCCGGCTGTCGAGTTTGGGTCGCAGCCTGACTGCCTGAGCCTGAGCCTCAAGCACCACTCCTTAGCCCATTACCTCAAGATGGCAAACACCGGCCGCAGTCGGGTGAACAAGCGGCTTACCGACAGCGAGATTCTCCCGCTCATCCTGAAGGTCCTCCCCAAGGCTGACTCTCTGTCCATACGCCTGCTCTGTCATGACAGCAGAGCGATGTTTGATCGGGACGCGGTCAAGCTTCGCGCTCACCAGGCGGGAGACGTGGCATCGGTTCGCGGCTTCCTGCTGCGAGGTTGCCAGCCGAAGCTAGTGGTCCTGGACACTGAAGATGCGCCCGCCACGTAAGTTGAGCCTCAAACTGGGGGTCTCGGCACGCCTCACCATCATCCCCTCCCGACGCATTCCCTCATAAGCACGCTTCCTCCCACTCCTCTTTGCGTCGCAGGCTGCAGCTGCTCCGGCCATTCAAGGAGGTATCCACCTCCAAGCTGGGGCCCCTGCCCACTGCGGAGCTGCGGGTGCCGGCTGCCTCGATGGCGGATGCCGCCGAGGCCATCGCGGAGGCATTCCCCAACCTGCGCCGCCTGAGCCTGAAGGCGGCGGAGCACCTGGACCTCACCACCGCGCGGGAGGTGCAGCAGCTGCTGGGATCGAGCGCCAGCTCCATAGCGCTGCTCCCAAGCCTCAAGGAGCTCAGCCTCACACCAGCCGCCAAGACTCCCGTCACCTCAACCCTCGCCCCTCCTGAGGCCCCCTTCATCGCCTGCGTGGAAGGCGCAACGCAGCTGACCAGCCTGCGCGCGGGCTTCAACGCACAGCCGGCCGTAATCTCCGGGCTGGGCTCGCTCACAAGCCTCCAGCGCCTGCAGCTGGGCGCGTGCAGCGGCGATGCTCTCGCCGAGTTTGGGGCCATTGCCCAGCTGCAGGTCCTCACCGCCCTCGACCTGGGCGACACACAGGGCTTGCTGCCGGAGTCACACCTGACGGTCCTGCCCCTCCTGGTGGATCTGAAGGCACCCTCCGCCTCCCTGGACGTGGGGGCGCTGCAGGGCCTCAGCCGCCTCACGCGGCTGCACTTGGAGGCGCTGGTGGCGGCCCCCGGCGAAGCCGCCCCGTGGGAGCTGCCACCCTCCCTGGCAGACCTCTCGCTCAACCAGCAACCGCCTGCAATGCTGTGCGGCCTGCGCTCATCGCCGATCAGGTCACTCAAGCAGAGCTACATTCAGCTGACTCTGGTCCCAGATCTCCATCTGGGCAGGCTCGACAGCTGCCTCCTGCCTGTTGGCGAGGACGCGCTCTGCGGGGCCGCGGAAGCCCTGGCCGGGCGCCTGGGCGACCACGCATGCATATCCGTCAATGGCATCTGCGCAGAGCCCCTTAAGCCCGTGGGCGGCGAGGCAGGGCCCGGGCGCCGCAACCACGCGCGGTGGCTGCAGGCACTTGCGCGGACGGGTGCAAGCAGCGTATGGCTATGGGGCATTGCGCTGTCGCATCAGGACTTCGTCACAATTGTGGAGTCGTGGCCCGGACTCAAGGTGCGGTTCGAGTTGGGTGAAAGTGGGACGAGCGTGGAGGGGCAGTAGCATGCACACACACGCCGTGGTACTGGTGGTCGGCACCCTCCCTCACAAGCCACGCTCCCCCAGCCCGTTGAGGCCCCTGCAATTTTAGTCACCCGTGAACCCCTGCCCCCGTGCTGCCTTGCCCTTGCCGAGCAGAGTCTGGCGCTGCAGGACAGGTGCAGTTTCGCCGCCAGCAGACTCCCCCAGCTCGCCAAGCTGCCGCTGCGGGATCTGGCCCTGGACGTCACCGGGTGGTGGGGCCCCTGGGCGCAGGGCCCCCTGCGCATCCCGTTCGGTGCCCCAGGGTCACTGCTGGCGCTGCTCTCCAGCACCGGCTTCAAGGCCACTGTGCGGCTGTGGTGTCCTGGTAGGATGGTGGAGGGGGATCGGGCGCGTCTCGACCGCATGGTCGGCGGGATCCGCGCCGAGCTGGAGGCGATGCAGCTGGATCCCAACCGGCTCGAGGTGCGCTCGTGATATGAGCGCGAGGGACCGGTTTCATGTGAGGAGGCTACGGCAGAACCGGTGGGTGGTGACCACGTGACCCTGGCGTTGGTTGGTGGGCTTAACCGACTTGCAGGGATCGTTGTACTTGAAACGGGGTTGCTGGGTGCCAAAGCGAGGGACCGTGACAGTGTTGGTGGTGGTGATGGGTTGACAGCCCTGGGGCACGTCAGCTTGCTGTTTGCAGGCTGGTGCTGGGGCAAGGAAGAGGGGTATGGGAAACGTGGACAAGGTTACACGAATACATATAGGGCATTCTCACGTATAGAGCTCTTTTCGGGCTGAGACGCCGCCGTCAGGCTCTTCGGGCGGCGAAGCCCCCCGGGATTACCCCGTGTTGGCGTGCGTGCGTGCGTGCGTGCCTGTGTCACACATAAACATGCGATTAACGCCTGGCCCGCGATGCCACAAGCTTTACTTTCGTTATCCTTATCGCTTGTGATTAAGAGCAGGGTTGGAGTATAGTGCGCCCACGGTTACCGCGGGGAATGGGTCGCGTAGCAGATGGGTGAGGGGCTCAGCCCTTTTTCGCCCCCATGGGGGCGCCCAGCGCTTGTCTAGTTTCTAGCCCAGGCACAACCCTACCTACCAGAATCCTTGGGTACGGGCTGCATCGGGCTGCGTCCGCAGGCGGTGGTGCTAGCCGGTTGCAAGCGTCTGTCCATGCGCACGATGTGCGGGCTACAAACCGCTGTCCCCACGCTGCTGTACTGCCTGGGGGTCCTCAGGCTGGCTGCGGTTGTGCGGGCTATCGGTGCGCGGATCAAGGGGCATGGTTCGGGCGATCCGCGCTGAGCTGCAGGCGGTGCAGCTGGACCCCCGCCGCATGAGTTTCTAGTGAGCCTAGAGCAAAGGAGTGTGCCGAGCGGGGGT
The DNA here is from genome assembly GCA_016858145.1 of Edaphochlamys debaryana. Taxonomy (NCBI): domain Eukaryota; kingdom Viridiplantae; phylum Chlorophyta; class Chlorophyceae; order Chlamydomonadales; genus Edaphochlamys; species Edaphochlamys debaryana. The sequence continues at coordinate 648,452 of JAEHOE010000035.1, forward strand.
TGACTAAGCGGAGCAGCCTCAGCGACTGCACTGTACGATGGGGGGGTGACTGCTCATGCTTACGGCTCATGCTTACGGCGCTCATGCCGGCATGTGTTATCCCCTGGAGAGTAATTTACTCTGAGTAAACCTTCTCCAATCCCAAGCAGCAAACCCTCTTGCCCAAACAACGACACAAAGGAACAAGCTAGCCCGCCCACGATAAACAGCCCTCCTCTGACAGCTCTCCCTTGACCAAGCACGCCCTAGTTTTAACGGAGCCCTCCGCCGTTCGTGCCCATAGGAGCCTTCGTGCCCACGCTCCTGGCTTCGTCGCCAGGTTCCGGCAGATTCAGTCGTGAAGAACAAGCCCGCAGGAACCAGTAAACGAAAGACTAACACAGCTGAAAGGAGGTCCTTATGGGACTCACTGCCCGCCCATGCGCCAGTATGCCGCAGCTGCTTGCCATGCTCCCCAAACTCGCGCGGCTAGGTCCTCCCTCCTCACCTGTGCCCCTTCCCCTGGTACCCGCTCCCCCGCAACCTTCGTCTCCGCCGCCTCAGACAAGGCCCTGCTCCTGAGCCCCCGCAGTCTCCACGTCTTCCCGCTAGCCCAGGCTTGCACTCCGCATGCCCAGCTATGCCACGGGGTCCCCCGTCACCCTCAGGGCATAAGCATGTCGTAGGGCTCTCAAGCCTCAAGGCCCTTCGGCTGCCATGACGTCATCGTCTGCCCCCACCGTCCTCCCTCCCTCTGTCGCCCAGCCCGCTGCTCACAGCAAGCCAGTCGCCCCGTCTCCTCCACCCTCCCCACGCCTGCATTCCACCGTAACCCTGCGGCTCCAGGGCGGCGGGCGTCATTGGACTCACCGCGCCTTGGCGCAAGGCTGCTGCTCTGCGGCGGCCGCCTGAATCCACGCCAGCACCTCCGCCGCTGTGGGGTCACCCATATCCAGCCGCCACACCGCCCCCGCCCTCGCCGCTTGCCAGTCCACGGGGCAGCCCTCCGCCACCATCCAGCGGAGGGTATCCAGGTCCAGTTCGCCGTGCACTGCCGCCTCCACTGCGCCCTCCAGCCGTCCAGCCGCCGCTGAGCACACAATGGGCTTGGCCCACGGCAGCCCCAGGCGCCGCAGCACGCGCAGCGTGCGGGCGTCGCCGCGGTAGGCCGCCTCCTCGAAGGGCCGGGCGTGAGGCTGTGGGGCAATACACAAGGGGAGGGGCGAGCAATGGCTTCAGCAGGCCAGGTATGATGGTTGGTGATGCTGCTGATGGCCGACAGCATGTGAGGCCCCCTAATGTGATCATAGCACATCGCGCCCGCAAGCGCAAAAGCTGCAGTGCCCCCAGGTGCGCCCTACATCCTCTGTTTCCCGAGCCCCACAGCAGCACCCTCCTGTCCCCTCCCCCCTTCCCGGCACGCTTCCTAGGGCCCCAGGGACGCCTTGCACAACGGCCCGGCCACCCACCAGTCGTGGACAGCCCATGGAGTCGAGCCACACCAGAGCCGCCTCGCAGCCCGACCGCGCCGCGTACTCCCAGGCCCAGCTGCTGAAGGCCAGGCCGTGGTCGCGGAGGAAGGCCATGGCCTCCACACACCCCGCCTGCGCAGCATCACAGAAGCACCACTCGCTGTGGTCATCAATGCAGTCCGCTTCGGGGTTCAGCACCTCCGGCCAGTAGGTCTCCACCAGCCAGCGGAGGGTGGGCAGGCCCTTGGGCCCGGCCTTGAGGCAGCTGCCCACCACCTGTTCAGGCTGGATTTGACCAGATTTGACCAGGATCTGGATCACCTCGGGCGAAGCCACGCGGCCCAGCTCCCGGTATACCCAGCAGTCGTAGCCACACGCCCCGCCGTCCAGCAGCCATTGCAGGGCGGCAGCAGACGTGCTGCCCTTGCGGAGCACGCCGTCTAGGCTGAGCCGGTTGAGTGGGCATCCCCGAGCCTTGATCCACTCGAGGCGCTGCAGGGCTGTGGCTGGGGGCAGGCCGGCGGCGTCATCGGCGGAGGTGTTGTAAAAGGTCAGGCCCTTGGCGAGCAGGAACTCGGCCTTGGCCTCCCAGTCGGAGGTGGGGCTGCCGATGGCCGCTGATAGGGGCTTGCTGCCGAACCAGTCTTCGTGATGTCCTTGCAAGCCCTCCATTGAAGCCCACACGTTCCTGAGCACCCCGAGGTCACAGCCCGCCGCCGCTGCCTCCAACAGCCAGTCCTTGGCATGACCACTGGGCGCCCCGGCCGGGCTGAGCAGCTCCGCCAGCTCCGGGTGGCCGCCGCTGTAGGCCGCAGCGACGGCTTGCCAGCTCCGCCGAGCCCCGTTTGCGAGGGCCCACTCACACACAGCCCAGCGGCCCCCCTTGGCGGCCGCGCTCAGATTGCTCTCCCAGCCTTCCCCTGACAGCTGCAACTTTCCAGCGAGGAACTTGCAGCCTTCCAGTGCTCCCGTGCCAGCTGCAGCCTCGAGAACACTCGGTCCGAGCTTGCAGCCAGCGGCCTGGATGGCGATCGTCAGGTTGGCCACATCGTCGCTGGCCGCGACCAGCGACACCAGCTGCCGCCGCCGCTCCAGCGTGAGGCTCCTGCAGGCCTCAGGTGCTAGCCAGTGCTCCGAGAAGGCCCAGCCGGGAACGGGCTTCGACAGCTGCACCTCGCGGATGTCGCTGAACTGCTCCGCGCTGGCCTTGTCCAGGATGCGGAGCGTAGTTGCAATAATGTTGCGAGGTAGGCAGCTGGCCATGCGCTCCGCTATCTCGGGCAGCCCACGCTCAACTCCTCGGACACGCGCATAAGCTGCTTGTGGCTGCGTGTTTGCTCCATCCAGGCTCAGTATTGGAGAGCCGTATTCTTCTGGCCAGGTCGTCGCTCGAGTCGTTTCGTGTCGCAAAGTGAGCGCTGTAATTATGCGTGCGCGGTTTGCGGTTGGCTCGCCCTCTCTGAGGGCGAGACCTTAGAGGTCAGGGCCAAGCCGGTTTCCTAGTTACAAAGTCACATGATCGAACCCCGTGCCACGTGCTCGAACCACATGATCGAGCCGCACTCAAGTCGCTCAGACCCGATAACTCGTTTGCCAGCGCGATACTGCGCAACGCCATTGAAGTTTGCCGGGGACCTCGGGCCGAGGCCGACATTTTTTCGGCCCGAGGCCGACAGCTAGTGGTGGAACTGCGAGTCTGCAGTACGTCATCGGGTGGCCTCTTGGCTGAGCTTGCTCCGTTCCACAGACGCGTATACAGTGCCCACCATCATGCACATTCCGAATTGCCCTTCCTTAGGGGCACTAAACTCCTCCGAAGCGGCCGAACATTCTCGGTCGCGTTGTGCCTGGCCGGCGCGCACGCTTCACGGCGCGCCTCACAAGGCGTCACAGAAGCACTGCATGTAGTCCACATCCTGTTTGGGTCCACAGGCTCACTTTTCTAGAGCGGAGCTTGCGGAGGCTCATTCTTCTAGAGCGGAGCTTGCTCTTTGTATACCACCGCCCTACGCGATCCTTGCTTGCAAGGCCCGGTGCTTGCACCACTTTGAGGCGAACTGATCGAGATGTCTGCGCCCGAATGGCTTGACGTTGCGCTACTTCGGCAGGGCCTTGTGCGTTACCCTGTGCAATTTGTCGCGGGTGATTGCTTGTTTGACGCGGTCGCGTTTTTATTGCGAACTTTCGCCAACCTCAACCGGTCTTCTTCCGAGCTTCGGCGGGATGCCACAGACGCGTTCCTTGGCGCATATACCCGTTACGTCGCCGAGCGACAAAGACGTGGTCTTTTTGGCCACGACCTGACTGCGCACTTCGAGCCTTTCCGTTTGCACTACGCCCGACACGATCCCCCCGTGGAACGAGCCCTAGCTTGTGCTATTGCTATCCGGCAACAAGTAGCTGCTGCTGCGGCAACAAGTAGCTGCTGCAACAAGTAGCTGCAACACAGGTTCAAGGTGCAAAGGACAGGGGATGCGAGCGCAGTGAGAGAAGACATGCGTGAAGGGGTTGGTTACGCGTAACGTGAGGGGCCCGTAGACAGAGTGAGCGTGGTCTGTAGGCGTAGTCCAATGCGTGAAGGGATGTCATGCAGGCGGACAAGATGTTCTCCACGCCGCGCAGTTTTAAGGCTCCAGGCACGTCTTCTCGTCCACCTGCGTCTGCCAATTGCAAGTAGGGCGAGCCATCACGCTGCGTAGCAGAGAGGTTTCGTCCCCCACCCCGCTGCATCCGCCTTCGTGGTCGTCCGGACTACACGCTGCACGGAGCCTGCGAGCATAGAACCCCCACCCCGCTGCAGCTACTGTCCAGCGGCCTCTGTCGCGTGGCGTGTCCTGCGTGTGATGAGCCCGAACCCCCAAGCAAGATACGGTATGGTGGCCGGGGCTCAATGGGGCCCTCGCTGGGGCAGGGTCCGGATACCCGTGCTGTGCCCTACACTGCTGAGCGTCAAGCCTTCAGGCTGAAGGTGTGTTGTTGGCGCCCCCCGTCCCGCCGTTCTGCCTCACGGCCCTCCCACCATCCAACGCCCCAATCAAGCTCTTCCCCTGCGCCCTCCCCGTGCACTCCGCTGCTGCTTGACGCCCCTCGATCCATGCCAGCGCATCCTCCAACAGTGTCTCGTCAGTTGCTGCTCGCCCCTGCTCCCTCCCTCCGTGCCTCTGCCTCTTCCCCTTGCGCCCACCCCTCTACGCCCTCCGTCTCCTCCGAATCGAGCAAGGCCTCTGCCACGAAGCCCCATCGGCACCCACCGCTTCCCCCCTCGCCCTCCAAATGCCCGGCTATGCCGCGGGGTCTCCTATCACGCTCTGGGTCCCAGCTCCTGCTTCACGATGGCCGACTCCTTGGCCCACGCCAGCAGCTTCCCCGCGGCGGGGAGGCCCAACTGCCACCTCCTCTCCGCCGCCCCCTTCACCGCCGCCCAGTCCACGGGGCAGCCCTCGGCCACCATCCAGCGGAGGGTGCCGTAGTCCACTCCACCGCTTACGGCGGTCGTGAACACGTCGGCAACGTCAGTGCCCTCGACCCACGGCAGCCCCAGGCGCCGCAGCACACGTAGCACGCGGGCGTCGCCGTTACGGGCAGCCACCCAATAGCTGGACCGGTGGCCCTCATCCTGGGGGCCACGCAAGGCGGGGTAGGAGGGTCAGCGGGTGCACGTTCAGGGAGAGCCCTGCCAAACCAGGGCCCCGGTCAGCAGGCCGGCCAGGGCACGAGCTACCTTGTGGGAAGCCGCTGCATGCTGTAGTGATAACTTCAGCACAGCCTCAACCGACCACCCGCCCAAGCCAGGCCCCCGACCCCTGTCCCGTAAGGCATGCAGGAAAGCTGTCGTGCCCTTGCTATCCATGCCCAGAGACGGCTGCAGCCCCTCCCCGCCGCCCGGGTTCCTGCAGCCACGGCACCCACCAGTCGTGGACAGCCCATGGAGTCGAGCCTTACCAGAGCTGCCTCGCAGCCCGACCGCAGCGCAGACTCCCACATCTGGCTGTTGAAGGTCAGGCCGTGGCCGTGCAGGAGCTCCATGGTCTCCGCGCAGCCCCCTTCCGCAGCGAAGTTGAAGTCCCACTTGCTGTCATGCCCTACAAGGCAGGCTGCCTTGGGGTTCAGCACCTCTGCCCCGTAGGTCTCCACCAGCCAGCGGAGGGTGGGCAGGCCCTTGGGCCCGGCCTTGAGGCAGCTGCCCACCACCTGCTCCGGCTTGATGAGGCCTGAGGTAATCAGGAGCTGGGTAACCTCGAGCGAAGCCACCCGGCCGAGACTTTGATACACCCAGGAGTCGAACTTGCGTGCCCCGTTAGCCAGCATCCACTGCAGGGCGGCAGCAGACTTGCTGCCCTTGCGGAGCACGTCGTTCAGGCTGAGCCGGTTGGGTGGGCAGCCCCGGGCCTTGAGCCACTCGAGCCGCTGCAGGGCCGTGTCGGGCGGCAGGCCGGCTGCGCAGTCGGCGGAGCAGTAGGAGAACTGCACCCCCTTGGCGAGCAGGAAGTCGGCCTTGGCCTGCCAGTCGGGCGTGGGGCTGCCCACGGCGGCAGAGAGGGGCGTGGACCAATCCCAGCCGGCGGCAGGGGCACGCCCCTCCGCAACGGCGTCCCAGGAGGCCTGGAGCACGGCTAGGTCGCAGCCTGCCGCCGCACCTTGAAGTAATGAGACTCTGCCAGAGGTATCGGGGGCTTCTTCAGGCTTGAGGATAGTCGCCAGCTCCGGGTGGCCGCCGCGGTAGGCCGCAGCGACAGCTTGCCAGCTCCAGTTGGCTCCGTTGGCGAGGCACCACAGGCAGATGGACCCGTGCCCCCCCTGCGCAGCAGCGTGCAGAACGCTGTCCCACTCCTTGACCGACAGCCACAGCATGCTCGCAAGGAGCTTGCAGCTTTCCAGTGCTCCCGCGCCAGGTGCAGCCTCGAGCGCATCGGCTTCGAGCTTGCAGCCGGCGGCCTCGATGGCGACGCGGAGGTTAGCAACATCGTCGCTGGCAGCGACCAGCGACACCAGCTGCCTCCGCTGATCCAGGTTAAGGCTCCTGCACGCCTCAGGTGATAGCCAGTGCTTCGCGAAGGCCCAGCGAGGAGCTGGCTGCGACAGCTGCTGCACCTTGCGGATGTTGCGGAACTGCTCAGCGCTGGCCTTGTCCAGGACCCGCAGCGTGAACGCCACATCGCTGCGAGGTAGCAGGTTTGCCACTTGCTCCGCTATCTCAGGCAGCCAAACGCGGATGGGTCGCTCGGCATCGGCATCGCCGTCTGCGGGGGCTGCGTGTCGAAGCTCCATCGCTGTCTATGGCGTGAGTAGAAGAGTGTTGGGACAAAGCGGCGTGAGACTGCGCCAGGCCCTGCGCGCTTTGCGTCTGCCGCTGCGACTGCCCCAGGCCCTGTGCGCTTTGCGTCAAGCCACAGCAAGTTAGCAGGAGCGAGTTGGTGGAAAGAAGCGTTTGCTACGCACAGGCAGTTCGCAGGGCATTGTCTGTCGTGGCGTGACCTCGGGGCACATGCTGCAGCCCTTGCCGTGCAACCCCCCTCGGCACCTGCCCGCTGCCATTCGCACCTTCGGTGCTAGCCCTCTTCATCAACGACTCGTCACACCGCGGCCCTAGAAGCCCGTGGTGAGATAACTATCCCGGCAAGGGGGCAGTGGGCGCAGGGTGACACACCCCAGAAGGCCCAGGGCCCGGAGTCAGAAGACACAGGCGATGTGAGCCAATCCCGGAACCCAGCAAGCTGGCACCTGTTCCACAGTGCACACTGACTCTTCCTACGCACTTAGACGCAAACGAGCATGGGGCAGGATCGGGATCCCGGGTCAGGTCTCTACCCCCTCCACACATGTGCCCACCCCACGGCCCGCCCCCTCAGCAGCTAGCGACGGAGGACCAGGGAAGTTTGTGCCAATTAAACGCCTAAGGCCCCAAGGAGCCATTTCCCCCCCATAGTTACTCATACACAACTTGCGACCCTGTCCCACCCGCGCCCCGCGCCCGTTCCGCTAGCCGCCGCCGTCCTCCGCCGTGCCCCGCATTGGCGCGTAGACCCAGCCGGCAAAGTCTCCGGACCCCGCATGCATGGAGTTGACACAAGAGCCCACCAAACCACTCCACAGGTAACGGACCCAGCGCAGTCTGCCCTCTCGCATAATCACGGGCGAATGGGCGATGGATACGAAGCTGCAACACGCCATGACTTCCATGCGCCCGTCAGTTGCTAGCCGCGCGCCGCTTCACACAGGCCCTCAGCTGCTGCCAGCTACACCCACCTCATCTCCCGGTGTAGCTTTGCCTTGCAGCCGAATCTTCAGCGCCGGTCCCCTCGGCCCATGCCAGCACCACTTCAAACTACACGGACACGCCCAAGCACACCCCCAAGCCCAGACCGTGCCCGTCCTCGGTCAATCCAGCTCGTACCACCTCCTGCCGACCTGCTTCCAGACTCCGCACCACTGCCTCTTTGCCCCGCGCCCGCCCACCCACCCCCATCACCTGCTGCTGCCAGCTCTCGCTCTCAGGCAGCTGTCGCTCTAAGGGGCCATCCGGGCCCTCAGCCTCATGCACCGCCCCTACCGCCAAGCGCTCTGCTCGACCCACGCCTGCACCGCCGCCGCCGCGGGCGCATTCGCCTCCAGGCGCTTTGCCGCCGCCTCCGCCGCCGCCGCCCAGTCCACGGGGCAGCCCTCCGCCACCATCCAACGGAGGGTGTCCAAGTCCAGCCCACCGCTGACGGCGCTCGTATACACGTCGCAATTGTCAGTGCCCTTGGTCCACGGCAGCCCCAGGCGCCGCAGCACCCGCAGCGTGCGGGTATCCCCCCGGGAGGCCGCCTCGATGTACGGCCAGCCGTCAGCCTGAGGCAGACACGGCGGATAGCGATAAAAGGTCAAGAGTATAGTATATGTCTTGAGATGAGACCAAGCACGGGATGCCTGGCAGCGTACGCGCAGTGCCGCCATCACACAGCCCCATTCCCGGCAGCCGAGCACTCACCGGAAGGGGGCAACCCATCGCCTTCAGCCACTCCAGAGCCTCCTCGCAGCCCGACTCGGCCGCATGGTCGCATGTGGAACTGTCGAAGTCCAGCCACGGCCTTTCGGGGGTGCAGAAGCTCCGCAGGAGGGCCATGGTCTGCGCGCTTCCCCCCAGCGCCGCTGTGTTGAAGGTCCATACCGGCAGCCTCTCCACGTTTGGCCAGGTCGCAAGCCTCGAGTCAAGCACCATCTCAGCCCCGTACGTCTCCACCAGCCAGCGCAGGGCGGGCAGGGCCTGGGCCCCGGCTTGGATGCAGCTCTTGACCAACTTAACCAGGCTGGATTGCTCCGCGCTGGCCAGGAGCTGGGCTAGCTCGAGGGGGCGGTAGCAGGTCAGGACCGGCGAGGTCATGTCGCCTTTAGCCAGCATCCAACGGAGACCGGCCAGGGTCTTTCGCTCCAGGGTTTCGACGGGGCTGAGCGGTGAGGCCCCCAGGGCATCGAGCCACTCGAGGCGCTGCAGGGCCGTGTCGGGCGGCAGGCGGCCGATAAGGTCGAAGGCGTCGAAGAAGAGGGGCACCCCCTTGGCAAGGAGGAACTGGGCCTTGCCCTTCCAGTCCGGGGTCGGGCTGACGACGGTGGCGGCGAGGGGCTTACATGGCCAGCCGCCCTCCGGGGGCTGGCCCTCGGCAGCCTCGGCCCTTGCGGCCCATTGGGCCTGCAGGAAGCCCAGGTCGCAGCCCTCCGCCGCGCCCTCGAGAAGCTCTGCTGTGTCGTCTGCACGAGGCTCCTCTCCAGGCTGCAGCAGCCTCCCTGTCGAGAGCGTCAGGCTCCTCTCCAGGCTGCAGCAGCGCCGCCAGCTCCACGTAACCGCTGCCGTAGGCTGCGGCGACGGCTTGCCAGCTCCGCTGTGCCCCTCCGCTGTACGCGCATCGGGATGCACAGGGTCTGATCATGCAGGCAAGGGCGCTGGCGAGGGGAGAGCTTGAAGCGCGCCTTCAGTGCTTTGCCGGGGTGGGGTCAGCCCCGTCAGATTGGGACACGGTGCCTGAGGACCACCCCTTTTTGGCCGTGACTGAGGAGGGAGATGTGCGTTACATGCCCCACGTTGAGGTGATGGATGGTCTTCACTAGATCTCTTTTGGAGCCCGGGTAGGGGCCCTGCCGTTCAAGCTAGGGGGCGGCGTGCTGGCTTGCAGGGGGTAAGCCCGTGAGGTTGGCTGTCAAGCCACGGCGTTCAGCTGCCGTGTACCCCGCTGGGGTCCCTCATTGTAACCACCGAGGACTGTGCCCCGTTTGAGAGGCACCACTCGCAGACCGCACGGTGCCCACCCCTGGCGGCGGCACACAGAACCCGTGCCCACTCGCCCTGCGACACCAATGCCATCGGTGTCAGGAGCTGGCAGCACGCCAGCTTGCCTGCAGCTGCTGCGGCCACGAGCGCGCGGTTGTCCAGCGTGCAGCCGGCGGCCTGGATGGCGATCTTCAGGTTAGCCACATCGCCGCTGGCCGCGACCAGCGACACCAGCTGCCTCCGCTGATCCAGGGTGAGGCTCCTGCAAGCCTCAGATGCTATCCAGTGCTCCGCGAAGGCCCAGCGAGGAGCTGGCTGCGACAGCTGCACCTCGCGGATGTCGCTGAACTGCTCAGCACTGGCCTTGTCTAGCAGGCGGAATGTGCAGGCGATGATGTTGCGAGGCAGAAAGCTAGCCACGCGCTGCGCTACATCGGGCAGCCAGACGCTAAAGAGCAGCTCGGCCTCCGTCGCAAGCTGTTCGTGCGCGACTTGCTCCATGGCTAGAAGCTATTGGTAGTGTGCGTTGGTGCCTTGCTTGCAGCTTCTCGACTTGCGCCGGCCGCGCGAGTAAAGCTGGGAAATGGCGAGGAAAAGGTCTTGCCGCGAAGACTGGTCGTCAGCCGATTTGCTGTGGACTCGAGCTGAGTGGAAGGCGCTATCTCGGCAGCAGCTGAGAGCAGCTGTCCGACGGGCGTAGTGGGCCTGTGGGCCGCCGCTGGGCCCGGGTAGCCGCCCATGCTGGCAGTTTCCACCCTCGGCTTCCCAGCTCCCACTGACCGTCACCACCGTCAGCGCACGCACCCTCCCAGCTTCCACTGTCTCCTCTCAGCTCCCACTGTCTCCTCAGCATGCCCAGCACGCACGCCCCCAGCGGCCCCAGGTCCCTGCCTCTACGGCGTAGGGCTGTCACGACACAGCGCCAGTCTCATAGGGCGTGATGCTGGGCCATGCTGGGAGCTGCCGGTTTGCTCCGTCCGGACGAGGGCCCCGGACCCCCGGCAGCCCAATCCGTCCATGGCCACTGCAGCCTTGTTAAGGTTCCGGCTTCCGGGCGCTCGTCCCCTTTGCTCAACGCACACTCAGCTGCCTAAGCCTTGGCCTTGGGCTCTAGGAAGCTTTCTGGCGCTTGGCGCTCAACGGCTTTACTGGCTTTTCGGCACATGAAGGAACGGCCACGTGCCCATGTGAGATTGCGATGCACGGAGGGGACAGATTGCACCACTTTTGGAAATGCTACTTGGCTGAGGGCCTGGTTGATGAGATGTGCGCGTGTCTAGGGGGCGAGCAGGGCATGCCATGGACCTGGCCACTTCGCCGTTTCAATCTTTGGCTGGCTCGACCAACGGAGGGAGTTGACCAGAGAGTGTGGGATGTGGTGTGTCTTGCAGCCACGACAGCCATGGAGAAGGGACGCCGATATCTGTACGCGACAAGGGAGAATGGGAATCTGTCAGCACACGGTACGGTACGCGCCACACCATCGCCTGCTGGGGACACCTCCATCCCCACGGCTGCTGATCGGTACCTCTGCCATAATCAGCTGATCGGCTGCGCCATCAGTGCATCACGACTAGCGTGTGCACAGCTGTCTACCCTGCAGCCCACATATCGGGGCTCTCGCAAAGGGTTCCCGGACATCTCGAGCATTCACCTTTGCTCCCAGCGCTCCCGATATGAAATTTCAACCCAACCCATGGTGTTTCCTGACCAATCGCCTCGGGGTGCTGAACCGTGGACGTGTGTTGGTGTCAGCTGAGTTTTGGGGAGCGCTTCACTCTTTTGCTGCGCTCAGGCCACCAAGTGGCTGGGAGACAATACCGGCGGACCACCCTTTCCTGCGAGTCTCAGGTGGCAGATTGACTGTGCAGGAGCCCCCAGGCGTCCTGGCCTTGATTGACGATGATTAAAGGCACAGCGGAATCAGTGGAATAGTACTGAGGGGGGCTCTACGGGCCCGGCCCTAGCAACGTGGTGTGACGACCGAAAGTCAGTCACGTTGCGTGGGTGTCGGTGTGCAGGTGGCACACCCAGTAGGTGGCGCTCTCGCTCAACCCCTCCCCTTCTGGAGGCGGTTCCTGCTGTAACCATCGCATCCTCTAGTCCTGCAACGGCTGCAAGTCCTCAACCCCCAACCAGTGTCCACGACAAACCAGGCTGCGGAGGGCAGGCTGATGCTCGTGTACGTTGCTCCTCAAACCCCATGAGAGGATGTGCTGTGTGGCAGCCGGGCCTCCGATTCACAGGAGCATCGGCATTGAAGACCCTGCCGGCACTGCCGTGTGCCATGGCCAGCGAACGTCACTCTCAAACCTCTGCCGAGTCCTTGCAGCCTGGTCTGAAACCCACCACAGGTGACTGCAGGGATCAAGCAGAATTGCAGACTGTAGGGATGCGAGGCGAACTCCTCAACCCAACCTGTCATGCGTTTGCCCGGCGGTAGGGGCCAACAAATAAAGGCACGCTTTGGCCCATGTCCGCCAAATGTCCGGCCCAGCGTCTAGTGCCCCCACGCCAACACGTTGGCCCGCACGATGGCGCGCACCCCACACAGATTCCTGCCAAAATCGCCTTGCCTGTGTCAAATCCTCACGCAACCGCCACGTCTTTGTACAGCAGGGCTTCTACAGGCTTTCTGCCGAAACCCCACAGCCCTGGAGGCCGTTGCGCTTGCCTACTCATGCTTCGACCCCCCCTTCCGCCCCTTGCGCCCGCCTCGCCCCCCGCCCTCCATCTGCTTGGGTCCACCGGGGCCCCCACCCGACGCCCCCGTTGGCTGCTTGGGTGCAGCCCGCTCGACACAGGCCAGCACCTCCCTCGCAGCGGCGTCGCCCGACTGCAGCCGCTCCTGCGCCGCCTCCCGCACGCTGTCCCAGCCCAGGGGCCAGCCCTGCGACACCACCCAGCGGAGGGCGTCGCCCCCCCCGCCCTCCTCGACTGCTTCCACCAGCCCCCGGGTCCCGGCACGCTTGCTCCACAGCAGCCCCAGCCGCTTGAGGACGCCCAGCGTGCGGACGTCGCCGTTGCGGATAGCGGCCGCGTAGGGCTGCCCGTCAGCCTGAGGGGCGGGGAAAGGCACACAGTTAGCGCGGGGCGCAAAGGGAGAGTAGAACGGACGGTGCACTACCAGCATTCCTTCGCCAACCCCAACTGCACCCAACGAGAAACCCCTCGCACCGCCGCCCGGCCACTCACCGGCCGCGGGCAGCCCATCTGGTCCAGCCACACCACAGCCGCCTCACAGCCCGACGCAGCCGCATGCACCCAGGTGGCCTTGCTGAAGGCCAGGCCGTGACCGTGGGTGAGGACCATGGCCCCCACACAGCCCGCTTGCGCTGCGGCATCGACCCCCTTTCCTCCGTCAGTCTCCCAGTTCATGTCGATCTCTGTTCCACGCGCGTGCAGCACCTCCGGCCCGTACGTGTCCACCAGCCAGCGCAGGACCGGCAGCCCTTGAGCGCCGGTCCGGAGGGCGCCGAGCGCGGCCCTTGCTGGAAGGATCTCGTCCGCCTCTAGTAGCATCTTCGTAGCTTCGAGAGGCGCCGCACTCCAGAACCGGTGACCATCCAGCAAGCTGATAAAGCAGCTTGCCCCGCCAGCGAGCATCCACCGCAGCGCGGCGGTGTTGCCGGCGCTGGCTGCGGCGTCCAGGCTCAGCTGTTGTGTCGGGCAGCCCCGGGCCTTGAGCCACTCGAGGCGCTGCAGGGCCGTGTCGGGCGGCAAGCGGACGGCAGCGTTGGCGGAGGTGTAGCAGAAGGGCAGGCCCTGGGCGAGCAGGAACTCCACCTTGGCCTGCCAGTCGGGGGTCGGGCTGCCCACGGCGGCGGCGAGGGGTGCGGACCGACGCGAGTCGCTTTGACGCTGGGCGTCCTGCCCTACTCCTCCCACCGCCGCCCATACGGCTTGGAGGACCGCCATGTCGCACCCCTCCGCCGATCCTTGCAGCAAAGACTCCCTGTCGAGAGCGTCAGGCTCCTCTTCAGGCTGTAGCAGTTCCGCCAGCTCCGGGTGGCCGCCGCTGTAGGCTGCGGCGACGGCTTGCCAGCTCCGCTGGGCCCCGTTGGCGAGGCACCACTCGCAGACCGCACGGTGCCCACCCCTGGCGGCGGCCCGCAAGACGCTCGGCCATTCCCTTGCCCAGCAGCTCAGCATGCCAGCGAGGCACTTGCAGCTTTCCAGCGCGCCCGCTCTTGCGGCGGCCACAAGCGCAGAGGGGGTTAGCTGGCAGCCAGCGGCCTGGATGGCGATCTTCAGGTTGGCCACATCGCCGCTGGCAGCAACCAGGGACACCAGCTGCCGCCGCCGCTCCAGCGTGAGGCTGCTGCACGCCTCAGGTGATAGCCAGTGCTCCGCGAAGGCCCAGCGAGGGGCTGGTTGGGACAGCTGCACCTCGCGGATGTCGCGGAACTGCTCCGCGCTCGCCTTGTCTAGCAGGCGGAATGTGCAGGCGATGATGTTGGGAGGCAGAAAGCTGGCCACGCGCTCCGCTATTTCGGGAAGCCAGACGCGGGTGGGCATCTTCGCTTCAGCAGACTCGGCGTCCGCAGCAGCGGCGTGCGGAAGTCCTTGCAGACAATTCATTGCCCAGTTGTTGTCAGTTATCTGTGCACGCTTACTACGCTTACGCTTGTGTTGGCAAGCATGGATGGAGCGAGTTGGAGCTCATATTAGCAACGGTGCAGATCGAGGACGATGGCGTGCACTTGGACATTGAGAGTACGCTCGCGAGTTGTCCGGGCCCTGGCCTGGGTGACCATTCGGCGATTTCGGCCAGCTCGCCGGAGCTGCCCAGTCGGTTGAACGACACTTTGGGAATTGGGAGCCTCGAGAGGAGCTTCCGGGACATGTACGGTGCGAGGCTGGGGAGAAGCATGACCGTTCTCGTGGGGGAGCGCGTGAGGGTCAAGGGGCGAAGTGGGAAGGGGGCAGGGCTCCCCACGAGGGCGCGGCCCCTGGACAGGCATGGGACTGACGGGCGGGCACGGCCGGGCACGGCCTTCCCTAAGCCCCCTCGAGGGATCATGCTCCGCACGCCCAGGGCATCCCTGCACAAGCGGACCCACCCGCGCCGCTCCGCATCGCCCGCAGCCCTGGGAGCCCATGCCGTGACCCACAACCCCACATGCCTGTCTCGCTGGCCGCTACCAGAGACTCAGAGGAGGAACAAAGCCTCATGTCGTGCCCAACAAAGCTCAGGCACCTCTAAGGCTTATGAGGGATGCTTACTTGCTGAGCTAACACACGGGCCTTGCGTCCTGCTCACGGAGGTGCTTGACAGGCAAGGTGCCCCGTTCTCTGGATGCCAACTGCCAACGTGCCAAGCCACCGCAGGGCCGTCAGTCTAAGTCTCATGAAGCGGCCTCATGGGCCGGGGTGCTACGCCACAGATCCTGCTACGGTACGCAGCTGGAGTCGGGCCCCGTCAACCCATGAGTGTCGCACTTACTACCCCAAGCAACAGCTCAGCAGCCAGTCCTAACTCCAGCCCTTGTACCCTCTGTGCTGCGAGCCGTGCAGCAGGTGAGGGCCCCACCGACCGAAATCCTGCATGTATGCAGGCCGGGCCATCCCTTTCCGCCAACCCTATCTACTGCGCCACATCGCCCGTACGTGCCTGGTGGGCCATAAGCAGACCGTAAGGCTCTCAAGCCTCAAGGCCCTTCGGCTGCCCTGACGTCACCGTCCGCCCCTTGCGTCCTCCCTTCCTCGGTCGCCCTCCATGCGTGCCCGGCCCGCTGCCCACAGCAAGCCAGTCGCCCCGTCTCCTCCACCCTCCCCACGCCCGCATTCCACCGCAACCTTGCTGCTCCAGGGCGGCGGGCGTCATCGGACTCACCGCGCCTTGGCGCGAGGCTGCTGCTCCGCGGCGGCCTCCTGAATCCACGCCAGCAGCTCCCCGCCAGCAGGGTCGCTCGGCGACAGGAGCCTCTCCGCCTCTGCCTTTGCCGCCGCCCAGTCCACGGGGCAGCCCTCCGCCACCATCCAGCGGAGGGTGTCCAGGTCCAGGCCCTGCTTGAGCGCAGACACGAACGTCCGCTTCGCACTACTGCGTTTGCCCCACGGCAGCCCCAGGCGCCTCAGCACGCGCAGCGTGCGGGCGTCGCCGCTCCGGATGACGGCCGCGTAGGGCCGGCCGTCGTCCTGGCGGAGAAGAGGGCGTGGGTAACGTGGATTTCAGGGGCTCGAAGGAAGGGATGTTTGGGGGCCAGGAAGGAGCGCGGCGGGGTGCAATGAGGACAGCCTGGCGTGGGAACGGGGGTGCTGCTTGAGCCCGAGCCAGTCACACCCACCCTGGTGATTGGGTGTAACCGTTCCCAACCTTCCGCCATTTAGGCACGCTGGGACTCACCGGCATGGGGCAGTCCATCCGCGCCAGCCACTCCAGGCCCGCCTCGCAGCCGGACCCTGCCACGTGCTCCCAGCTGGAAGCGCTGAAGGCCAGGCGTCCGTCGGAATCTGAACCGTCGCCGCCGAGCGCCCGCACGTACGCCATGGTCTCCTGGCAGCCCGACTCCGCCGCATCGTCGAAGCCCCACCGCCTGTAGTTGCCCCCCGCGTTGCCCGGGCTGGCGGGGTCCAGGACCTCCGCCCCGTAGGTGTCGACCAGCCAGCGCAGCACGGGCAGGCCTGGGGCACCGGCCTTGATGGCAAAGGTGACTAAGTCTCCTCGGAAGAGCTGTTTCGCCTCCAGCAGCATCCGCACGCCATCCACAGACATGAGGCGGGGCAGGTCGCGAGCGAGAGTGTAGTCGTAGCCTTTGGCGCCATGGGCCAGCAGCCACTGCAGGGCGGGCGTGTTGCGCGCGAAAACTACGGCGTCTAGGGTCAGCTCCTTGAGTGGGCAGCCCCGGGCCTTGAGCCACTCGAGGCGGCGCAGGGCCGTGTGGGGCGGCAGGCGGACGGCGTAGTCGGCGGAGCAGTGTGCGAACTGCACCCCCTTGGCGAGGAGAAACTCTGCCTTGGCCTGCCAGTCGGGGGTGGGGCTGCCGACGGCGGCGGAAAGGCACCTGCTGTCGCTGCGGCTCTGCCTGTCTGCCAGCGCAGCCCAGGTGGCCTGGAGGAATGCCAGGTCACAGCCTGACGCTGCCCCTCTTATTAATGCTTCTGCATCATAAGGGCCGAGCTTGCCCTCAGGCGTCAGCAGCTCCGCCAGCTCCGGGTGTGTGCCATAGTAGGCCGCGCCAACGGCTTGCCACCGCGGCTCAGCCCCCTTCTCGAGGCACCACTCGCAGACCGCACGGTCGCCACCCTGCGCGGCGGCGTTCAGGACGTAGAGCCAATCCCTTGCCAAGCACCTCCGCATGCCTGCAAGCAGCTTGCAGCATTCCAGGGCGCCCACTCGTGCGGCGGCCACAAGCGCAGAGGGGTTTAGCTGGCAACCGGCGGCCTTAAGCGCGATCATCAGGTTGGCCACATCGCCGCTGGCGGCTACCAGGGACACCAGCTGCCTCCGCTGATCCAGCGTTAGGCTCCTGCAGGCCTCGGGAGCAAGCCAGTGCTCCGACAAGGCCCAGCGGGGAACCGGTTGCGACAGCTGCACCTCGCGGATGTCGCTGAACTGCTCCGCGCTGGCCTTGTCCAGGATGCGTAGCGTAGATGCAACAAAGTTGCTAGGTAGAAAGCTGGCCACGCGCTCCGCTATCTCGGGCAGCCAGACGCTGATGGACGTCTCGGCATCTGCAGCTGGGTGTTCTGACTGTTGAGGCTCCATTGCTGTCTCAGGCATGCTCCTGAGCGAGTTGCAGAGCAGGAGCTGCAGTGTAGAGCGGGAGCTGCACCAATACTGGTTGAACTCCGCGCGAGTCTGACTCTAGCTCAACTCAAGTTCTAGCCCAGCAACGCGGCCGTATGAGGTGACAGGAGACGATTAGTGTTGACAGCATCGGAAGGAATAACGAATTCGACTACACTGGAGGCCGTCGGGGCCGGAGGTGGGCCTCAGGGGACAGGTCCATGCAGGTCCGTGACTGCCGACCAGAGGTCTCGTCCGTGAAGTCGTCTACAGAGGGGCGCAGGGCCTTGACAACTCATGCTCGACAGCCTCGTGCCTCGTCTGCCCTCACCACCCTCACTCTCTTCCCTGGTGTGCGTTCCGGGGCAGGTGCTGCGAGTAGGTTCGTCAGACCAGGGGTGACCTCACCCCTGCGTCAGACTGCACGTCATCGTGCCCTCGAGAACGCCCGCGCGCAGTCAGCAGGTCAGGTGCCACCGCACAAGGTGTTACAGGCCGTCAACCACGCACCGGCTGAAGCGCCAGCTGCCCCCTGCCCGGGCACCGACAGCCTGGACCCTCCTAGGAGTCTCAGGCTAAGAGGCTAAGTACGACAGGCGCACCACTGGCCTCCCAGCGCCGGCACACCACAGCTTGCCCCCAACCGCTTAGCTGCTTCCGCCAACCGCTCTCCTCCGTCGCTCTCCCACATAGCGCCACCCAGCGCTCGCCTGCTGCCCAACCGTACAGCTTGCACGTCACACCGCTCGTTACCAACGGAACCCCACGGCAGCAAGCAACATCACAACGACACACTTTAGGATGAGGAGATAATAAGGGTACATGGTGACACGGTTACCGGTACAACGTGCCTTCTCGCTAAACTCAGCTAGATATACAGCCGTTATCGCCCCCTCGCGTATGTGCCCCCCAACGGTCAACACCCTTGGGCCCGGCCCCAGCGGGCCCCCCTAATGCACGAAAAACCGCTGCCGAACTGAGACACTCTCACACCCTCGCTCACACATCCCGCCGTCCAGCAGTGCAACGCGTCTGTACTTGTACGGCGTTCAGGGGCCTCTCCTGCTGCCCGTTACTGCTCTCTCTCCCTGCACAGTGCAAGCCTACCCTCCCTCCGAAGCCGAAGCCCGTCCCAATCTCGTGCGAACATGCAACACACAAAGCGCTCGAAGCCTCCACCCCGCCACCCCCGCCACACACTGCCCTCTCGCAACGCTGCACCCACCCCACCCCTCCTGCTCCCTGCCTCCCACAGCCTCTCCTCAGGCCCCAAGGCCGCCTACTGACAGCGCTGCCGCCAGCTCCCCGTCTCCCCGTCCCGGGGGTATGACATCCTCCTCATCCTTGGCGTCGCCTCCTCACTTGCAGAGGCGCGTGCTAGCGCTTGGGGCCCAATGCCAGGGCAGCCACTTGCCCCCAGAGGAGCCGGGCCCCGACGGACCCCAAGTCCCCAACCGCTGGTGGCATCGCTCAGGCCCAGCCGGGCCCACAGCTGGGCCCTCGGACGGAGCTGAGGCTGCGTCCTTCCACCTCGTCCGAGAATGCTTTGCACTTGCGCTTGGGCACGTACGCCTGGTCGAGCTCCATCCCACACCCATTCCCATCCCAATGGCTGGGGCGATGGATGGATGGCTGGAAGGAGCCAGGCGAGGGCCCAGTCCGGCGCCAGGGCATCCGAGGCGGACGCGCCTGCATCCGCGAGATCTGGAGGTCCAGATCCAGATCCGATCAGATGCGGACCTTCTCCCGGGCCAGGATGACTAGGTCCCCATCGTTGAGGACCTGACAGGAGGAGAGGAAGGAAGGGGGAGGGAGGGGAAGCGATGGGTAAGAGGTTTGAGTGCCGGCGAAACTTGGGCGCGGCAGCTGGAGCCTGCCCTGGGCAGCGCTCCTTCGCTCCTGTGCCGCCCCGTCTCATGACCGCCTTCCCTCGGACGCCTGTCCGTGATGCCCTGGCCTCGACACCCCCAGCATCCCCTGCACCTTTCGGACCCTGCCCAGCCATTGCCAAGCCGCCGCCTGGGCGGCTGCCGGCTCCCTGCCGTGCGCCACAAACCCGGGCGATTTCCCCCTTCTTCCCCCCCTCCAACCCCCCCTAAACCGCAGCAAGCCCTCGGGCACCAGGCGGTTGTTTCATACTGCCGTACGCCACGAACCCGGGCCCTTTCCCCCCTTCCAACTCCCCTTTCACCCCCCCCTCCCCCCCCCTACCGTGTCCTCCGGCACCAGGCGGTTGTTCACGTTGATGAGCAGGTTCACCCGGTAGCCGTCGTAGCCCTCGCCCGTGGTGATCAGGCCCTTCTCCTGGGGGGCGCGTGTGGGGGTGGGGGAGGTTGGGGGACGGTATGGGGGTGATGAGGGAGGGTGGGGGACTGGGAGGTTAGGATTTGGGGGGTGATGCGGAGGGAGGCTCGCGCACAGCCAGTCAGGTCCCCCGGAAAGCAGGGCATGCCCCACCACCCCCACCCCCACCCCGCTGCCTTTCGCACCACACGCCGTTAGCCATGACCTGACCCCCCCCCCCCAAACACACACCTTCCCCCCCACCCCGCCGCCGCCCGCACCTGCACAATGTCCCCCGCCGTGGTCCCCCGCGCGAAGTGCTCGATGTTGCCCCCCGGCCAGATGAGCACCGACACCTCATCGCTGGCGAAGGCGTCGGTGGAGGGCGCGTACTTGCCTGCGGGGGTGGGGTGGGGTGGGGTGGGCGTTGGGGGTGGGTGGGCTTAGCAGGACGGGGGGCGCGTGAGCGTGGGTTCGTGGGGGCGGGTAAAGGCGGCAGACGGAGTTAAGCCAGAAGGGAAGGGGTCATGAGCGCGAGTGCTGCCCGGTCAGCCCCCACGCCGCCTCCCCACGGCGCTCCGCAGATAGTCGTGACACGGCTCAGGCCAGCACACCCGTACCCGCACGCGCGAAGAGGTGCAGTCGAGCGCACAATGCTAGCCGTTCCACTGCCCTCCGCGGCCCCCATCACGGCCACCCACCTATGGCGTCACGGCCCCACTCAATCATGCTCCGCAGCTGCTGCGTCTTGGCAAACGTGATCCGCATCTGCTCGCGGAACCGCCTGGCGGAGGCCTCATCGCCACCAGCGGCGCCGCCAGCCGCGCTGCCGTCGCCGCCGCCCGCGGTGGCGCCGCCAAGGATCTGGTCGGCGTCGTCAACGCTGCTGGATGACGCCAGGGCGCCGTCAGCGGAGGCTGCCGCCGCAGCCGCCGCGGCGGCGGCCGCGGCCGCGCTGTCGGCGCCGCTAGCGGAGGCGGCGGTGGCAGCCGCCTCGGCGGCGGCGGCGGCCTTGGCGGCGCGCGCCGCCGCCTCTCGTGCCGCCACGACGTCCTCTTCGTAACCCTCCAGCAGGGTTATGGTTTCGGCCGGGATGAGGTAGCCCATGTGATCTCGCCGGTGGTACCTGACGGGATCCAGGATTCAGAGGAGGGTCCAGGGCGAGCGCTGACTAATCTGGATCCATGGATGCTTGGAACCTTGCGCCGCTGGCTAGCTTCCTCGTGGCTACCTACAACTCTTTACCCACCCCCCAACTTCAGCCACCATGCCAGCCCCACCTTCCATCGTCGCACTTTACGAACTCCTCCAGCCTCAGCATGAAGTCGCCGTGGCCGGGGATCTGGAGGGGGCACAGGGGGTGTGGCGGAAGACAGGGAGGCTAAGACTCGCGAGATCTGTCGTACAAGCCGCGACTGATTGCGCGGCGCAGCGCGCGCGGGTGAGTGGGCGCACAACCGCCAACTGCCAACCGACACCAACTGCCAACCGACACCAACCGCCGTGCCTGCCAGGCCTTGTCCTGCGTGTACTGCAGCAGCGCCGCGTAGAAGGCGTAGTCCGCCACCCGCGTGGGGAACTCCCGGAAGGTGCCCCCCAGCTTGACGGCCGCCAGCAGGCGTTGGCCCTCGTCCTCGCAGGCCACGATGACGCCGTAGCTGGGATGGGGGGGATGGCAGGGGTGGGCGGGTGGAGGGGTGAGCGGGTGGAGGGGGGATGGGGGGGATTGGGGGTGGGTGGGAACGGGAAGGGGTGGTCCAAAAACGGTTGGAGAGGAGGATACTGTAAGCGGGGAGACACGGCTTCCTGCGTCACGAGCGGCGGTGGTCAAGCCAAGCCCCTGCCAAGCCCCTTTCAAGCGGCCCCTGTCCCCCCCCTGTCCCCCCCCTGTCCCCCCAGGCCCTCACCGCAGCTTGTCCTTGGCCACCTTGAGGAGGGGCTGCCCCACGTGCCCGGGGGGTACGGGGGGGCCGCCGCGCCGCCCGCGCCCGCTGCCGCCGCCGCCGCCACTGCGGGAAGAGGGGTGACACGGAAGAGAGATAGTCTGAGCCCATCAGCCCATACACACGGCGTTGCAACCCCGCCCCGGTCCGATCACCGCTTTGGTGCCCCGCCAAGGTCCGACCTCAGCGGAGGGCTCGGCCCCCCCGCCGTGTTCTGCCGCGGAGCGTACGGCAGACCGACCGCACTGTCGCACTGCCGTACATGCCGTACACGCACGCACCTGAGCAGCGGCGTGTACTCCTTGTAGACCCAGTGCGCCGCCGCCCCGAACTCCGCCAGCTCGTGCATGGAGGAGGTCTTGATCTGGACCTCCATGGGGATGCCACCAGATCCGCGTACGGCTGGGGGAGTGGGATCAAGGGATCATGGTGTGAAGGGGTGAGGGTGGGGTTGTGGGGTTGACGTGCGTGCAGGGTGCGTGCCTGGGAAGCCGGTTGCCTAATGCCAGCACCCCGCGCGGCATGGGGGGGCGGGGGTCGAGGGGGTAACAGGGGATCTGAAGGAGGCGAGGGTGGGGTTATGGGGCTGACGTGTGTGCTGGGACGCATCACCTGCCCGAGCTATGTGGCAAGTCGGGTCCTGATACAGGCACACTAGGCAGCAGCAGCTTCCGTGGAGTGAAGTTGACCCCGGCCGGAGGGCGGGACCGGCGGGGCCCACCTGTGTGCAGGGCCGGGGCATGGCACGGTACAACCGTCTGCCGTACGGTTACAGTTTGCCGCTCACCTGTGTGCAGGGCCTGGTATCCCGAGGCCTTGGGGTTGGCGATGTAGTCATCGAACTCGCGCTTGATGGGCTTCCAGATCGAGTGTACGGCAGATACCAGGCGGTAGCACACGTCGATGGCCTCCTGGGGGGGGTGAGGGGTGGGGGTGGGGGTGGGGGTGGGGGTGGAGCCGGGCGGGAGGGGGGTGTCAGCACCGCGGGCCCACGTGTGGCCACAAGCTCGACCATGCCATGTGAACCCTAAACCACGCTCAAACCACGGGAGCTAATCGCGCCATAAGGGCTAAGGGAGACCCGCGCACCCACGCCCAAACCCCTTGTGGTGACCCCAGCCCGCTCCCCCCCACCTGCAGGTTCTCGCCGTCCGCATCGTCCACGATCACCCGCAGAGCGCGCGCGTCGTACACCTGTGTGGCACGACAGTGTACGGCACGGTACGACGAGTGCGGGATCATGGTCGCTGGCCATTCGGAGCAACTGAGCGAGCCCACAACATGATCTAATATCATCATTGGACTTGATACAATATTTCCGGTACAGCTTGTGCCGTGCAGCTTGTGCCGCCGTGGAGGATGCGCCCAGGCCCAGGCCCAGGCGAAGGCCCAGGCCCAGCGCCGCCTGGGCCCCTCACGGGCAGCACGCATGCCCAAGCCCAGCCCCTCCCCAGACCGCCCCTCCGCCCCCCACACCTGTGCCACTGCGCAGCTCTTTCGGAGCATCTTGCGATACACCTGGAGGATGGGGAGGGTGGGGTGTGTGGGGCAGGGCGAGGCTTAGCCAGTCAAGAGGCTCCGGAGCATCGCCAGGCCACAACACCGGCCCGGGGGCCGCCAGGCCACCCTCCTCGCTGTCTCCGCGTCGCATGGCGTAAGGTGTCCCTTCCCTTGGGAGCCCACACCAGCACCCTGTACGGCATCGTGTGGCATTCCGTACGGCACCCACCGAGTGCAGGCTCTTGAGGCGGCCCTGGATGTTGATCCCCAGCCCGCCCGCCTGGCTCCGGATCTGGATCTCGTTGTACAGCAGCGCGGCGCACTCGTCCAACACCTCCAGGCCCCTCCTGTCATGGCGAGAGGGGAGATAGGGGTGGGTGGGAGATGAGGGAGGAGGCACACCAAGGGGACATGGAAGGTCGAAAGCAACTGCAAGACAAGTGCGCCGGGGCCGTGCCGTACCGCACGCCCCTCGCTGCTGCCGTACAATGCCGTACCCACCGCGTGCTGGACGCCATGCCTCGTATGCTCTTGAAGCCCACGCTCTCGAAGGGCACCACCGTGGACAGAATGTGCTTGAGCCGCTCCTGGGGGGAGGGATTTCGGGCAGGGGGGTAACGGAAAGGACATTGGCAGAAGGTGAAGCTCAAAACCCGCCGGATGAAGAAGGAGCTTTGCAACAAAACAAAGCTGTGCGAGCGGTTGCAATTGGAGCCTAGCGGCGGCACAAGCGATGTCACCCCCTCCCACCTGCTGAGGCGACAGGCCCACAATGGGCGGCACCTCCTCCGGCGGGGAGGAGCTGAGCGCCGCCACCGCCGCCACGGCCGCCAGGCGGGGGTCGGCGGCGGCGCCGCCGCCGACGGCGACGGAGGCCAGCGGCTGGAGCGCCTCCGCCGCGGACTGGAGCAGCGGCCGCAGGGGCGGCGGAAGGGCGGCGCCGAGGGGCGCGAGCGGGCTGCGTTTGGCGGGGGCTGAGGAGGGGGCTGGGGAGGAGGAGGGGGATGGGGACGCGCCGCCAGCGGCGGCGCCGGATCGCCCTTGGATCCAGGTGAAGGCGCCCGAGACGCCGGCGGCTTGCCCGGAGGTGGCCCGGCCGCCGCCGCCGCCAGCGGCGTCAGCGGCAGCGTCGGCGATGGCGGTTGGCGAGGTGGTTAGGCCGAACGGCAGTTGGATGTCGTCGAAGGAGATCGGCCCGTCGACGGACTCGAGCGTGCCGAACGAGTCGAGCGGTTGGTACGACGTCGAGGCCGGCCCCAGGTCTGAACCGCTGCTGACGGCGCTGCCGCTGTCGTACATGCCGCTGACGGCGGCGGCGCTGACGGTCGACCTGCCGCCGCTGCCGCCGCCTCCGCTGTCGTAGCTGCCGCTGCTGCTGGCGGCGCCGCCGCCGTCGAAGCTCCAGCCCCCGCTGGCGCCTGCAGTGCCGCCGACGGCGCCCGCCGACTCCCGTGACCACGACGGCGCCGCCGCCATCGCCGCCGCCGCCGCCACCTCCGTCGGCCCTGACGTTGACGCCGCCGCCGCCGCCTGCGGCGACGCCGACACCGACGCCACGACGGCAACGGCATCGCCAGCGGCGACCGTCGCCGCCACCGCCGCCGCCGCCGCGTCAGCGGCGGCGGCGTGACCTGACAGCGGGTGCACCGCCGCCGACCCACTCCGCCCGCTGGCCCCTTCATCACCGGCCCAAGACCTCGACGGCGCCGCCAGCACCACCTCCGCCGCCGCCGCCATCGGCCGCGCCGGCGCCAGGGAGCCCGGCAGCGGCACCGCCGTCGCCGCCACGACGGCGGCGGCGGCGTCCAACTCCGCCGCCCGGGTGTTGGCAGCGGCGGCGCGCTCCGCCGCGCGGCGCGCGCCGGCGGCGCGGTGGTACCGCTGCCCCCGCCGCGGCGCCTCCGCCGCCGCCTGCAGCTGCACGATCTGTAACGCCAGGCCGTCGCCGTTGCCCTCCTTCTCGGCGCGCCGGTTGTCCTGAAGCGGGAGGGGATGGGGCGACTGAGGCCGGTCACACAGCGGCAGGCTGGGCCCCAGCGCCTAAAGAGTCGGACGCTTGGACCCGGGATCCCGGGACAAAGGGCAACTGGAGTCGAGTGGGTGCCCTGGAAGCCCCGAGCTCCACAAACCTACCCCCTTCCAGGGAACCTGCCCCGTCTTCCCTGTCCACCCCCCCCCACCAGCAGCTGGTCCTCCAAAACCGCCAGGGTGGGCAGCAATCCCCCCTCCCTCTCTCGCCTCCCCCCCTCTTGCCTCCCCACCCCCACCAGCAGCTGGTCCTCCACCACGGCCAGGGTGGGCAGGCACCACAGGCGGTCCAGCTCCGCGCGCAGGGTGCAGTAGGTGGAGGGCTGCAGCACGGCGAAGCACAGGTCCTCCATCTCGGACTGGGGGGGGGGGGGTAAAGGCAAAGAGGGGGCGGTTGGGGGAAGGCGGAGGGGGAGTGTCCCGCCGGGATCCCTGCGAGGCCGCCCCGACCTCAGGACTCCGGGCCTTCCAGGCCCCCGCCACCCCCCCCCCCCCCCGCCGTCCCCACCTTGAGTCCGTCCCACCCCAGGGACTCGGCCATAGAGCACCAAACCTGCAGGGGGGGGGGGGGGGGGGCAGGGAGGGAGGAGGGTGTGTGAAGGGCTGCTCGTGTAGGAGGGTGTGTGTGTCACGGCCGAGGAGACCACGGCTGAGTAGCGCAGGATTGAGCATCGCGCGTCGAGCTCGCTGCATGCCGCCCCCATTCCTAAACCCCGCACTTCCCACCGATTGCCCCTCCACCACCTCCCCCCCCCCACCTCCATGGTCTCCTCCGCCACGGAGCGCTGCTTCTCCGGTGCGAGGACGTACACGGTGCGCATGTTGTGGAGCCTTTGGGGGGGGGGAGAGGATGTGGGGAGGAGGAAGTGGAGGGTCTAGGGAGGACGGAAAGGGAGATGAGGGGTGCTTTAGGACATGGTCTGGGGAGGCGAGGCCACACACGGGCGTTTACCGTACTAGCCAACCCCCCCTCTCTGACTCTCCCTAACAGCGGCCACGTGGGCCCCCTGCCGTACGAATCTCGCCCACCTGTCCGCCAGCTTGATGAGGATGACTAATGGCTCCTCGAAGGCCAGATCCACGATCAGCTTGCGGAGCTGCTTGAAGTGCTCGGGAGGGTACTGGGCCCAGCCCTGACAGGGGGGGAGGGGGAAGGGGAGGGATAGGGCGGGGTTAATTTGAGCTCACAGAGCAAGGGCCGAGACTCACAGGCTCCCCAGACCAAGCTCTGACCGAACGCGGGTTCCCCACGCGCAGGCACAACCCTCTTCGTGCCCACACCTGGCGCCCCTCGGACCCCACCCTTCGCTCTTAGTCGCCTCGGCGTCCCCCGCACCCTCCCGCACCCTAAACCCCCTCCCTCCGAGCGTCCGGGGTGCCGCCTTCCCCCCCTCCCCCGGGCCCCACCTTGCGCTTCCCCCTCCGCAGTAGCTGGTTCATGTTGGACAGCTTGGACACCTGGGGTGGGGGTTGAGGGCAGGCTCTCGGTCCCTGACAGCGGCGCGCCGAGACCCAACCAAGCGGTTGCCGCAACGGACTGCGTCAGTCAGTGCAACCTCCCACTCAACCCTCCGGATACTCGACACTCCAACCCCCAGCCCTCCCCCCTCCTCCACCCCCCACACCCATCTCACTCAGATGCTGGAAAACACACCGCCCCCTGTCCCGCATCCCCCCCTGCCTCCCATTCCCCCCCCCCCGGCACCTGTGCCACCAGCGCCGCCACCCGGGGGCCGAACGCCGCCGTCATGGCCCCGATGTCGGTCGCGGTGTCGTCCAGTACGTCATGCAGTACGGCAGCCACGATGCAGGACACGTGCCTGTCGGCGGGGCGGAGGGGGGGGTCTGAGAGCTGCGGAGGACAGCGTGCGGGGGTAGGCGCCTGGGTGGCAAGCGGCAGTGGTGACCGCCCTGTCCCCCAGCCCTCCCTCGTTCGTCCGCGGTGGCAAGCCTCTGCCGCTGTCTGCCGAGCTGACGCTGGCCTACACGAGCAGCCCCTCACAACCCGTGGTCGCATGTCCCTGCCCCCCCTCCCCCCCCCGCCCCCTCTCCCCCCCCCCACCTGTCGTGCTCCGAAGCGCTGTGCGGCGGCGGCAGGCAGGCCTCCACGATGAGCGCGGTCTCGATGCAGTGCGTCACGTACGGCTCACCGGTCTGCCGTACGTACGGCACACGTACGTGGGGCGCGTGATGCGGGGGGCCACACGGTCAGACGGGCGTGCGGCGAAGCCTCGGGCCGGGAATTCAGGCTGACCAGGGCCCCTATCTGTCCCTGGCCCCGCTCTGTGCCCGGGCACTCGCTGCCTGCAGGTGCACGTTCGGCCCAACCCTTTCGCTCGGGTGGCGCCAGCGCCCCCCTCGGCCTAGCCCTGGGGGCGACCATGCAGGCAATGCGCCCTACCCCTCACCCCTGGACCCGACGTCAGACGGGCATGTGGACAGACCCCGGCCCAGGGGTTCAGAGGGGCCGAGGCTCCTTATGCCATGGGCTCAGCACCAGCCTGAGCTGCGCCAAGCAGACCCGCCTCGGTACCGTAGCCACCGCCACACCCACAATAATCAACATCCTCCCGCCCCCGCCCGAAACCCCACCTTGCGACGCTGCGAGGCGTGCGCCTGAGCCGCGAACTCCACCGCCGCCGCCACCACAGGGAGCTCAGCCTGGGGGGTGGGGGTTTGGGATTGGGGTCGGGGTGTGATTGAGGCATTCTTTCGCGGGATCGGGGTCGGGGGTTCGGCAGATTTTTAAGGGTCTGGCAGGCGGTGGCCAGCGAGGGTGTGGGGTGGCACGGACGAGGCACCAGGTGCACAGGGTGCCGACACACTTTGCCTGAACCCCCACGAAGCAATCCCTGCAATAGGCTTTCGTACGCAGAAGGCCAGGGCCCGCAACCCGTCACGGCCGGGTCCCCTGCCCCGCTCCCGCCCCCCCCCCCCCCTTGGCCCCCTGCTGACCCCCCACCATCACGGCCACCGCCTCCAGCCCTCGCCCCGTCCTTCTGGCTTCTGCGGAGCACAGCAGCCACCCCGCATGGGCTGCCTCACCCCGACCCCCTCCACCGCTCCAAACGCCCGCTAAACCCAACCGCACTGCACGGCCCCCCCTCCGCCTTCGCCTCCGCCCCCCTGCACACCCGCCCCACCCCACCCCCCTCCCCCCTCCCCCCTCCCCCCAACCCCCTGCACAGCAAGGCCCCCACCTGTGCCGCCGGGGCGAAGAAGCGGCTATTGGTCACATCCACCCCGTACAGGTAGGATCGGTCCTGGGTGGGAGGGGGGAGGGGGGAGGGGGCGAGGAGCGGGAGGGGGTTACGTAATCTTGGGCGTCAGGGACGGAGACGTGCACACTGGTTGGGGCGATGGGCGGGGTCGCGGCTGCCCACCGCAGCCGCCTGACGCCCGGGGTGTGCACCCCGCTTGAGCTGCTGGGCCGAGGCAGCCAGGCCAAAGCGCCAGAAGCCGGGCCCCCACACCGGCACCGGTCGAGCCCCCCGACAGTCGCATCGCTCGAGGAAAACACACCGCATGAGGCGCGGGCAGCCGGCCGCCAACCGCCAACCGTCAAGGGAGGGGCAGCGCTCCCCGGAGATCCCGCACGCCTTCCCTGCGCGTCGGCAGCCCCCCTCCGCTCCTCCACTCGGCCCCTCCGCCTCCACCGAGCCCGGCCCCGTGCGTGGCTCCACCAGGGCGGCTCCTCTTCTGACGCCCCGCCCCGGCCCGCTGCCACCCCAATCGCCAAGCCCAGGCCCAGCCCAAGCCCGCCGAGCGGACTGCACTGCCCGGCAAGGGCCTCAGTCCACTTCGAGCGCAGGGGCCTCCCGTGAATGCGCCGCCATCCCGTCGGCCCGAACCCGACTCCTAGGCACCTGCCCGGCCCATCCCGACATCAATACTTGGCAACACGCCTATCGACCTTCCGGAGCCCCCAGAGTCCCAGCCTCCAGGCGCAGCCTACCCACCCTCACTTCCACCCACCCACCCACCCACACACACACACACACACACACACACACACACGCATCCAAAACACACGCACACCGCCCCGGACACTTGGTGGAGCGCTCAACACGGCCCGGACCGTGAGCCCCTGCCCTTCAACGCCCCTCCCACACACTTCTTCCGCCACAAGCACGTCACCACCTCATCACCCCCCCGTCGCCCCCCACCTGGCTCCTGAGCGCCCGGCGGTCGAAGCCCGCGAACTCCGATAGCACCGACATGAGATTGTACGACAGCGCCCCCAGCGCCACGGAGAGGGCGCAGAGGGTGGTGAACCACATGCTGGAGGAGGCCAGGGTACCTGACAGGGGGGAAAGGGGGGGCGTGAGCTGTGTGTGGAGAGGGGGGCGGGTGCCGGGGGAGTTGGCGAGGCGAGTGGGGCTGGTGGTGGGATTGGCGGGTGGGGTTGGGGGGAGGGGTTGGTTCAGGGTTGAGGCCGGAGGGTGGTGCGCGCGTGCGTGCTTGCGGCGGGAAGGGACTAGGGAGGCTGTGCTGGGGAGGGAGCCAAGCAGCTGGAGCAGCCCTTAGCTGACGCGGCTCAGTCCTCAGGTGGGAGGTCCAGACGTCCGCGCCGAACTCCTCTCGGGCGAGAGGGGGAGGAGGTTGGCGTGGAGGTAGGGCGCACCACGCGCGTGCAGCGTGCACGTCCTACGTGTGCACGCTCGTTGTGCACGCCCAGCTGTGGTGCTATTGCGAACGAGCTAGTTGTCGCTGGCCCTGGCTCGCTTCGCGGTAGGCAGGGTGCGCTGAATTGTGCAGCCCTACGGTCGCATTCCGAGGAGAAGCCACAGCGACTCCGGCTCACCGTACGTGACGTGGCCCCAGCCCATGACCATGGGAACGCCAGAGGCAGCTAGCGGCATCGCTGCACTGTGCACCACGGCGATGCGGGGTGGTCTCGACCCTAGCCGCATGCTCCCCAGCAGCCTCCGTGGCCGTGGCAAGCATCCAGCTCGTCCAAGCGCAGGGACCGAAGGTGCCAGGCCAGCCATGTTGCGAGCTGCAAGTGGTGCTGGCACGCCCTACTCCTGCCAACCGAACTAGGGAGTCATCTAATCATCGCATCACATAACTAGCGTCTTGAGCGGTGGTTTTGTGGCTTTCAGAAGCGCTGGGGTTCAGACCACTGACTTGCTCGCGAATTCCAGGACTTCCTGGCTTGCAGTATGCGACACAAGACGAGCAGTGGAAGGGTAAATGGAAGGCGGTGAAGTGCTCGAGTGTGCTCGCCGAGCTCACGGGTGATGGTCTGCCGAAAGGCG
Source organism: Edaphochlamys debaryana (assembly GCA_016858145.1). NCBI lineage: Eukaryota > Viridiplantae > Chlorophyta > Chlorophyceae > Chlamydomonadales > Edaphochlamys > Edaphochlamys debaryana. Next base: position 678,895 of record JAEHOE010000035.1, read on the forward strand.
CTTCCGCGCTGGGGAAACGCATGCTCCCGCGACTTGCCGCGACCGCGCACGGCGTGTGTGCGACTCTCGCTGCGCCCGAGTCTTCCACGGGCAGCCGACGAGCTGTAAATTACCAACCCGGCTGGAGAGATAGCGAGCTGCAGCCTTGAGAGGGCGCGGTTGGGTCTCGAGGCATCGGAGGAAGCTCTTACACGCCCGGCCCAGCCCCACCGCGGCAGGGCCCCGGCCCCGCCAGCCGCGGGGGGTCCGAAGCATCAGCCGCCCGTTATGTCCATAGGCACATCAATGCTAGCACAGCTCCGCTTGGCGTCGGATTACCTCAACCCTTGCCGCCGCCAAGTCTGTGTAGAAAGCCCCGCCAGCCCAGGGCGACGCCAACCGCTCGACGTAAACCCCGCCAGATCCCTCACTTCTGCCAGCGCATCGCGCTATCGTACGACCATTGCTTCGATACACATGCATTCCACCTGCCCCATCTGCCCCCCCACATGATCCTGGAAAGCAGCAGCAGGACCGGGCCGTCTAACGCTCGACTCACTGCCTGTCTCTGCTACCGCCTGCCGGCCCACGTCTCGGCCCTCTCCACAGCCAGGCCTCGAGCCTGCAGGAGGGAGGCGCTGGCGCAGCCATGGCGCCAGCGAGCCCCGAGCCGCCATGCACTCAACCCCAAGCATTTGCTCCGATCCGCCGCATCCGTTGTAGCCTCCGTTGGGCCTTGACCCACCTCCAGCCCCCACCTCGATAGCTCCCGCTGCCGCTTCACCCGGCTCCAGCGTCCGGCCGTGTCGAAGTCCGCGCAACTAGTACCGCCGCCGCTCCTGCAGTCCAGGGTGCAAGAGCCGAGGCGGGATCACGAGTTAAGGCGGGTTGCGAGCAGACCTGGGGTTAAGAGAAGAGGGGCATGGCGCACAGTCCAGCGGAGAAAGGAGGGGTCATGGTAAGGAAGGGTGGCGGCGCGCGGTGAACCCAGGCAGGCGCGCCTCGGTGTTCGAGCTTGCTGACCGACTCACCGGCACCGAAGTGCGCCCGTGCGTCAAAGACCTGTGCTCAACTGCAAGCTGGTTTGCAGCTGCGGTGGGGTGAGGCGAGTGCTAGCCGCACCAGCAAGCACGAAACCAGCGCACCTCGGGGTTCCGCACCTCACTTCCTCGTTCGTTTGCTTGTGCTCGACTGCTCGCAATCCTAACTTGCGTCTTTGCACCATAGACTCCATATGGCACTGGTCCGCTGAACGTCGTAACCACGGCTTCTCAGCTATAGCTCGAAGCTTGCTGTCAAAAGGCGTCAACATCTATGAGAGTGCCAGTTGTGGCCAGGTCCTGTGTAGCGGCGACGGCGCCCGACGCCCACGTAAAGCCCAGCCCGAGCCCGACCAACCTCAGCTTGGGCCACGGTGGGGACTTACCTCGGGGTAGCTGTCGCGGTCGCGTGGCCGGTCGCGGCTTCCGCTCCCTGACCTGTAATCGCGCTCGTCGTACCCGCCGCGCCCGCGGTCGTAGCCACGGTCGTCGTAGCCACGGCCCCGGTCCTCGTACCCGCGGCCCCGATCCTCGTACCCGCGCCCACGGTCGTCGTACCCGCGCCCACGGTCGTAGCCGCGGTCGTAGCCCCTGCAGGCAACAAAACACGGACGACTGTCAGCACAGGGCTTAGCACAAGTTGCGGATGTCGGGACTAATTCCGGTAGGCCTGACCTCAGCAGACAGCCCTCGTACGAGGGGCCCCAAGCCCCGGTACAACGGAGCAGATCCCTGCAACGGCCTGTCGACGGGGCCCTCAGCCCAAGCCCACCTGTCCTCGTACCCGCGGTCGCCACCGCGCCCCCGGCTGTCGTAGCCGCGGTCGCGCTCCTCGTACCCCGAGCCGCCGCTGCGCCCGCGGCTATCGTACCTGCAATCGGGCAGGAGCATACAGGTGGGGTTAGTACAAAACCGCGCAGCGTGAATGTCACCCTCTTCGCGGGCCTCGGCCAGCGGACGCTCAACCCGCAGGCGCTAGGGCGCGCGCCCGAACTCGCCAGCCCCTCTTTGACCCCACTCCCGCAACGCCGTCACAGCGCGGCGCGCAGAACACACGACGCTGACCATCCCCAGCCCGGGGGGTTCACGAACAGCGCCCCACGCAGGGCACGCCGAGCGCACCTCGCAGGGGACCGCTCCCGCTCCCGCTCCCGGCTGCCGCGGCCGGCGTCCTCGGCCGGGATGCTGCGCTCCCGCGCCACGGCCTCGGGCTCCCGCGACCTCGCCCGGCCGCCGCCGCCGCCCTCCCACTTGGCCACCAGCTCGGCGTACTTCTCGCGGATGGCCTTCCAGCCCAGGTACTGCTTGCCCGTCAGGTGCTCCTGTAGAAGCAATGATGTAAGAAGCGAGGAGGAGAGAAGAGGAAGGAAAGGGTGAGGTCAGGGTTGCAATTCGTTGTAGCGGTGGTTTAGGGCCCCAGCTAGGCCCAGCTAGGGAAGGTACAAGACGGGACGGGAACCTCGCGAGGAACCGAACCCAGTCCGCCGCGGCGGCTCCCCGTGCCGTGCGAGCTTACCATCGCAGCCAACTGGGCGGGGGTAGGTGCCGTTGTCCCACGTACCTGCCGCCGCTGGTCATTGTCCGTACTGTTGATGAAGACACCGCAGATGTCACACACCGTCATGGTACGTTCGGGGGCGGTGAGGCTGCGGTGCAGGCGGTCGTGCTGGGCCTGCATCTCCGTCGCCTGCTGCGCGAGGGCCATGGACACGTCCACGTCGCCGGCCTCGCCGGCCTCCTGGCTGCGCGTGAGCAGCTCTGCCGCGGGATGGAAGGGGTGCAGGTTGTGCAAGATGTGGGAGAGCGGTTGGCGGTTAGGGGAGTCGGGGGCAGGCTGGGGAGGGAGGGCATGGCGCAGCTGACATGCCCCGCTCGCCTGGGGTCCGCACCTTTTGCCTTGGTCTGCATCTCCGCCAGGCGCTGAGCGTCGTCCGGTTTGATCGGCCTTGCGCTGCTCTCTGCCTCCGCCCGCTCTTTCGCCTTGGCGATCTTGCGGTCCATCTCGCGAATGAGGTCTTCCAGCACCTTCATGAGGCGCCTCTCGTACCTGCAAGGCAAGTACTCGGTAAGTGTGAGCGACCGCAAGGCCCAAAATCCTCCCCACGCTCCCATGGCCAACTGCGCTCACCGCTCGTGTTCTCGCGGGTCCTGCTTGTCATACTCCGCTTTAAGGCCCTCCCATTCGATGTGGTCTTCATGTATCTCGTAGCCACATGGCCCTGCGCGCCCGCCGGCAAAGAAGATTCCGTGGGGTTAGCCAGCGCTCCAGGTCCCGCCAGGCGTTCAAGGTTGCTCACCTAGGTCGCTTCTCGTGTTCTTGAACAGTCCGTTGGGGCAGAGACCCGCCAGCGCGTATTTGCACACCATGGGGTCGTCGAACCTGAGCCTTTTGTTGCTGCGCTGCCCGAGCGGAACGTTGCGCTCCTTGCCCATGAGCTCATCAAGCATAGCACGCATAGCGTCCACCATTTTGGCTAGCGGGCGCGGGTCCGCGCGGGACCCAAAGAGCGACCACCGCTAAAGCTCTCGCTGCGCTACAGAAAGCTCAAGGTAAGGGTCTACCTTGCTCCCTGATGCCGAGTCTGTGTGTTGAGCGGAGAAAGAGTGTATGGAACAGGAGTTTGGGGCCGACGCCATGGCACTTCTGTACGATGTACGGCCATACGCGCACACGTTGCACCCAGACACGCAGGTCCTCTGGGTATTCTGCGGCGGAGCTCGGACATGGACTGAGGACGCGCCCAGCTTCCGTACCGATCGGAACCCTGTCCCCGTCTTAGCGAAGTTTGGGGCCTCCAGATCAAGGGGCCAAGCAAGAGGTAGCCCGTCGTCTTCCTCGTCTCTACCCTCTTCCCTGCCGTCTCCGCAAACGCCACTCATCCACGCCCCCTCGTCGTTCCAAGCTTGCCCGACAGGAAGCAGCCGTCGGTCCGAAAGGCCCCATCGCCCCCAACCCACACGCCTCTATCCACACGCCTCAGTCAGCCCCTCGCGCTCCGCGGCCACATGCCCCCGCCCTCCGCCACCCTCAGGTCGAAAGTGGCCCCGTCCTCCCCCCCCACCCGGTACACGTCCTCCTCGCCGCTCGCGTGCCACAGCACGCTCCACCAGCCCCCGCCGCTCCCCTCCTCCCCCCGCGCCACCAGCTCCCCCGTGCAGCCCTCGCCACCGTCCTGGTCTCCCCATGACCTGCGGTGGAAGGGCAGCGGGAAAGGGAGGTGCGGTCATTGGAGCTGAGCTTTAGAGAGCCGAAACGGGGGGAGGAGGCAAGACAGCGGGGGGCTGGTTTAGGGAGTCCCACTGAGGGAGGAAGGGGCCAGGTGTGGAGGCAGGCAACGGAGCAACGGGGCAGGCGAGGGGAAGTAGAAGCGCACGGAGTCAGGAGGAAAGAGGGTGTGTCGACAAGGGAGGCACGAGTGCTCGCTCCTCGCTCACTCACCATGCCGGCCCTCGCATCACGACTAGGCCGGGACGCGCCATCGCAGCCGTCACCACTTCGCCGGGTACCGGCGGCGCCGGCGGGGCGGGGCGGACGGCGGCGGACGGCGGCGGCGTAGGCGGCTGCACTTCGACCGGCGAGGATCCCTGCACATACAAGGCAAAAAAGGAGCCAAGAATATGAGAACCTGCAGCCACCCTTGGCCTGGCAAGGGATCTGTCCAGCAAGCCGCGGCCCAACGCGCACTCCAAAGCCCGGAGCTCCCCAACGCTCCCGCGCCCCAGCCCAACCTCCTCAGCCCGCCCGCCCGCTTGCAGCGCCTCACCCCCGCCGCCCGCACCACCGCCTCCGCCGCCGCTGCCCTGGCTTCCGCCGCCGCCGCCCGCGCCAGCGCCGCCTCCTCCCGCGCCTGCGCCGCCGCCGCCCGCGCCTCCGCCGCGTCCCGCAGCCTCCGCTCCTGCTCCAGCTGGCTCCGCAGCAGCCCCTCCCGGGCCAAGCCCGCCGCCAGGGTCTCGGCCAGGCTACCGAAGTCGGCCTGGTGAAGGGTTGAGGGTTTGAGGGGTTAGTGCTGGTAAGAGCACGGGTGTGGGTGTGGAGCAAGGTATGGCTTTTGGAGGTGGAGCGCGGAGGAGGTGACGATGGCCAAATAGCTTGTGACGCCCCCGGCGGTCAAGGGCTCAAGGCCGAAGAAGGGCAGCCGTATGAATAGCTGACCGCATGCAAAAAGGGCGGTAGAGGACTCCTGGTAGGCGGGGACCGAGCGCTTGCGCGCAGCTGACCCCCGAGGGGCCGCCGCTGCCACCTGGAGGAAGGAACTCCCAGTCTAGTCAAACCCCGCACAATAGCTCGGCCTCTGGCCGTGCTGCTGGGGCCTCTGCGCCCCAGCGTGCTACGTTGCCCGAGTTTTGCGGCCCCTTTGCGGGGCCTTCTCCTTCGTCCGCCGGCCTCGCGGCCGGCTGTTCGTCTCGCCTTCAGTGTCTCTGCCGCGCTGTCTGGGCGGCGCTGCGTGTGGAGCTCGCTGGTGGAATCTTCTGGTCATCGCTCGCCTGGACGCTTGTGCCTGGGGAAGCGCCCGGGCATGCGGGGAGCGGGCTGGGCGGCCGGTATGCTGAACCTTGGTGATTCTTGGGGCGCCGGGTCCGCGCGTCGGCCGGCGTTTGGGGGCGCGCTTGGCCGGCGCTTCTGGTCGCCCCGATTTTGGCTGAGTGCTCCCCAGGTGGCTCTGGTCGGTCGGCTGCCTGGAGCGTTCGCTGGTGTTCTTCGTTCGTGGCGCTTCTTCGGCGGGAGTGGCACGGCGCTGCGTGGGTGGTGCTGATGGCCCGTCGCGGGTGCGCGGCGCTCGCAGCAGAGGCCGCGCTCTCCGGGGGCAGTTTAGGATTGGCGCATTACAGACGGTTCTGGCTTGGCCCATGGGGCCCGACTCTTGGCCGTGGGAGCTGTGCTCTCCCCGGCCCGCCTCTTTCGGGAGCTTCGGCTGCCCGCTTCTCGTGGGGGTTTGCGCCTGGCTGTGCGCCCCCCGGTCCTGTGCTGCGAGTAGGTGGTCTGTCTGGCGGTAGTGGAACTTTGGAGCTTGGATTAGGTGGTGCGGACGTGCTGTGGACATGGCGGGGCTCTGGCCCTGGACTCGGCTTCGGCCTGCTGATTCTTTCCCCGTGCCCCGCGTGGGCCGGGTGTCTCAATTCTTTGGCTTGGTTGGAGTAGGTGGAGACTCGGTAGTGGACGATCCCTTAGGGAACGCCTGGGGTCGGGGGAAGTTGACTCTCTCCCCCTTATGCGGGGCCGGCAGCTCGTCTGCCCGCTGGCCGCAACCCTGTAACGCGTCATTCCTAGTCAAACCCCACCCCTCGCACTCCGTTAAAGCACACCGTCGGTCTCTGTCTGACCGTCCAGCGTCCACGTGCGATTCACTGATGCCAGGCGCTCGGTCACCCTCCGTCTCCCTCTCCCCCACCTCGGCCGTGGCAGGCACGCGCTTGCCTTCAATGCCCTTCGGCCCAACTGCTGGAAGCCCGCTTGCACCACTCTTGTAAGAACCTGTGCCAATGGCTCGGGATCACCCCAGTCTCACCTCGGCCGTGTCAGCGGCCTTGCGCGCGGCCTCCGCCGCCGCCTCCGCCGCCGCCAGCCGGGCACCCAGCTCCGCCAGGGCCGTGGAGCTGACGGCCGGGGAGGCGTGCGGGGCGGCGTCGAGGCGCTGTGTCACGGCGGTCAGGGCCTGCGGGGGTAGGGACCGGGGAGATTCAGTGGGTTGGGGACTGGGGAGTGAGTGTGTGGCATGGGAGCCCGGGGTGCGGGGTGATTCAAGTCGCGTCGCCTCCCTTGCCCTGCCCCTTTGCTCCGGGAGCAGGCGAGGTTCGGGGACAGGCAGGTCCCCGGTTGCAGCCTTGCATGGCGAGAACTCGCCCACTCCTTGCCCCCTCCCGCCATCGCATCGCAACGATTGGCCCCACCTCCGTCAGGGGTCCGAGCCTTGCCTCCAGCGCCGCCACCACCCGGCGGGCGACGGCCTCCGCCGCAGCGTCCGTGTCCGCGTCTGGCGCAGCGGCGGAGGCGCCCCCAGCGGCAGCATCCGACAAGCTGGAAGGCCCTGGCCTGCTGGCATCGCTCCGCCGTGCTGCACCGGAGCTCGAGCCATTTGAAGGCTGCGGCAGGGGCGGCAGGGCGAGGTGAGGCCTGGGCGTGCCTCGGCGTGCCTGATCCTCGGGCTCCGAGGTGACGGCGGCCTACACGTGCTCTCGATGCCACGCAGGCCCTATGCGGACGGACACTTCGTTGTCTGGGCTGATGATGAAGCTGTGGGCAGGCTAGTAGCCTTCGGTGCTGACCGTTTGCGCGTGAGCCGCAACATCGGCATGCCTTCGTGCGGTGCCAGCTCCCGCGTATAAGTTGCAACGACTGCTCCTTGTCTGACGTGTTGTCCTACATGCTACGAGAGGGTGCGAGTCAGGAGCTGGCGGTCTCGGTGCCAAGCATGGCGTGCACTTCAGTGCGCAAAAGGGTCGCGCGAGTGGCCACATCGCTCACGACGTTGTAGCGAACATGTAATTACAGATGTCCACATACAGTGGAGGGCGACATGGACACCGGTCTGGGCATGCATACCCGTGAGCGTCACTGCAACCCCCCAACCCGACCCCCCCAGGCTCAGTGATGCATCCCGTCGTCAGTTACGTCCGGTCTTCCTGGCGGTTCCTCTTCGGACCAGCCCCTCTCATCACCCACAGAAGCCCCACTCAAGCCCACGCCCCTCAACATTTTACGCCTAGCCCCCACCCCACACAAACGCCCTGCCCCGCACGCAGCCCCGCAGCCCCGCTGCGCCGCTGCACACAGCTCCCACCCCTACATTGCTCACGCCACAGGCACCGCGTCCCGCACCCAACCATGCAACTTCCTGTCAGCCGTGCTGCAGCTCGATGCGGCTGGGGCTCAAACCCATCCCCTCCAGCTCCCCCTTCAAGCCCCGCCCCAGCCCCTCGAGCCGCGCCACCTCCTCCGGCGGCAGCTGCGCCGGGGCCCGCAGCGTGATGCAGCCCTTGAAGCCGGGGCTGCCACACAGCGCCAGGAGCGCTCCGGGTGCGCCTAGAGGCACGCGGACGGGGCCGTCGAGGCCGGGGCCGCACCAGGCGTCCAGGTGGATGTCCAGCTGGCGTAGCCGCGACAGGCGGGCGAGGCGCGGAAGTGCGGTGGCGGCAAAGGTGCTGTGGTGGCGGATGCCCAGTTTCTGATGGGATGGCGGCATGCGGGATGGCGGCAGAGGGCAGTACGGTCAAGGATGGGGGAGCTGCAAGCACAGGGTGCCCATGCCGAGGAGCGTCAGGGCCGCACTGGTTACCCAGGCTTGCCCGTCGAGCTCCCACACGCCCCTCCTCTTTCAAGCATCCCTCCCCGTAAGCAGACGGCAGCTGGTCGCCCGCCGCCCCGGAACTGAAGCCCAGCCCAGCCTACCTGCAGGCCGTCGTACAAGCCCCCGATCTCCTCGAGATCTTGGTACGACAGCGCGATGCCCCACAGCAGCAGCTCCGCCGGCGCCGTGAGCCTCAGCGCCCGCAGCCACCGCAAGTGGTTGCGCCGGCCCGGGCCCGCCTCGCCGCCCACTGGCTTGAGGGACTGCTCGGATAGCGACGCTACCGACATGAGCCGCACGCCGCCCCTCGCGAACCTGTGCAGGAACACGGCTGCACGGCACAGCGCGTCCTCGCCGGCCGGAAGCAGGTGGCCCGTGTCCGGCTCAAAGTCCCCCTCTTGTAGCACCAGCTGGACTTGGCACTCCCGATGCACCTGCCCCGTGGGCGGTGTGTGGAGGGCGCAGAGCGCCCGCGGGGGCTGGTATCGCAGCTGAAGTTCCGTGAGGCCGGCGGGCAGCTGCCAGCAGGGGTTGGCGGGAGGCGCACCCGCCGACCACTCAGGAAGCTCCAAGGCAAGGGCGTGCAGCTTCCTGAGCCGGCTCAGGCCCTGGAGCGCCGGCGGTCATGTCCAGCGACGCCGAGTGCGCCTCGAGTTCAACGAGGGAGGGCAGCGCCGCCAGTGCTGCGGTGGGCAGGCGGCATTCCGTTTCGCCAAGGCTGAGCTCGGTCAGGGCCGTCAGGGGGCCTAGGAGCTGGGGCAGGAGCGCAACACTGCAGGCGCCCACGTGGAGGCTGCGGAGGCCAGTCAACGAGGCCAGGGCTTGCACAGCTGCGACGTCGACGACGGAGAAGCAGATGGCGAGCTTGGTGAGTTGGACCGCGCCGCGGAGGCAGGTGAGGAAGGCCGCGGGCGCGAGTGTTGTCTCGGGGACATCGGGCGGCGGGAGGAGGGAGAGCGAGTCGAGTAAGGGCAGCAGGCTCGCGCCGGTCGCCCCCGTCCCGAGCAGAAGAGACAGCGCTGCTGGCGTGGGTGCGTCGTGTGTGCGCTGTAGTGAGAACAGGGTCAGGCGCTGCAGGCTGGGGAAGGCCGCGGCAATGGCCTCCGCTGTGACGGTGCAGATGGAGCCAGTCCTCGACAGGAGCCACTGCGTTGACGACGGCGCTGAAGCGCACGCCTCCTTGAAGGGCCGCAGGAGCTTGAGCCTGTCAGGAGGGGAGTGTACGTAGGGTATTGGATGGGCATGTGAGGCAGGTGAGCAAGTGGGGGTGGGATGGCGGAGGTGTTAATTTGAAGGGGCCTGGCGTGTGTGACCCCTTGCTTGTCACCTGTCGGCGTGAGCGATGCCAGCACTGAAGAACACTATCTGCGGTCGGCAGCCGCGGAGCAGGAAGCCGCGAATTGCACCGACGTCGGCATCGCGGTGCAGGCGGAGCCTCACAATTAGCTGATCGTATACAATTCGAACATCAGTGCAAAGCAAGCGCAGGCAGGGCGATTGCTTGCGGTCAAGCTTGTCAAGCACAAGGGGCAGCAGTTCTCTTCTACTGAGCAAGTCGCGCAGACCGTGGCTCACAGGGGCTGTCTGAGCCATTCTACTGTACGAGCTGTGGCTTTGCAGCGGGAAAGTATTGAACATGGCAGCGACAGGTACTTTACCGTGGGCTACTGCCATCCCGCCAGATCGCCCGCTCGTCCCCTGCTGCCCTCCGCCCGACTCGGCCCTTTGCCTCAATGCGTGACAGCGACAGCTACTCGCTTGTTTGCCACCGGATAGTATCTGAGTTGGGGTAAGTAGCCTGAACCTAGCCTGCACCGGGCCTGCACCATGTCCAGGCTGCGTTCTCCAGCCTCCCTTTGACAGCCGTGGGCAGCTACTGCCGCGACCCCATCCCGCCAGATCGCTCGCTCGATCGTCCCCTGCCCTCCGCCCTTCGCTTCAATGAATGACAGCGACCCCATCCCGCCAGACAGCACCTGGTATGTTATAGCCTGCACCGGATAACCTTACCGGTATAACCTGCCCCCGAGGGCCCCTGCAACGACCTGCAAAGAGTCATGTGATGGCCCGCGCCTGTCTGTGCGCGCCCCTACTGAGTGCACCGCCTGCATTGCTCCCCTAGCATCAGTAGCAAGTCTCCGCCAGTGTGCGCATAACCCCCAAGCCCCAACCGAGCAAGCCTGGCACCCGCCTAACGTATCCCGCTTGGGGTTGCCTTCCAAGCGGCCGGCTTTCCGTCACGCCACCAGTCCCCTGCCTACACGAGCAGCGGACCACCAATCAAGACAGCGTCAGCTAGCACAACGCACTTGGACCGAGTCAACGTGGTCAACGGGCCATCGTGATGCAGCTCGGGTCCACGCCCATTGCCTGCAGCTCCCCCTGCACCTCCCCCAGCATGGCCCGCAGCGCTGACTTCGTCGCCTCCGCGAAAGACGTGGGGTACGACAGCTGCACGCGGCCCATGCGGCTCTGGAAGCCGGGGCTGGAGCACAGCGCCAGCAGTGACCCCCGGGCGCCCATGGGGACCCTGAGGGGGCCCCTCGCGTTGGGTCCACACCAGGCGCTCACGTCGAGCACGACGGTCTCGAGGCGGGGCAGGCGGGAGAGCTGCGGCAGCATGCTGACCGGGAAGGTGCACCTGTCGTTTAGCGCCAGCCTCTGCAGGGCGGTGTGAAAAGAGGAGGTCGAGCGCGTCTGGGCAAGGGCTGAGCTCATCTCAGCCCCATTGTCTACGCCCTGGGTGCCCCAAGACCTTCACCTTATCCTGCGCTTTCTCCCGCCCAAACTAACATGACGGACACGAACCGACCTTGAGGCTGGTACACGTCCCCACAATCGTGCCCATGTCCTGGTGTGACAGCGCGATGTGCCAGAAGCTGAGGCTACCCAGACCCGTCCCTGCGAGCGCCCGCAGCCAGCGCCCGTGGTTGCGCCGCCCGAGCCCCGCCTCGCCGCCCACGGGCTGCAGGGGCTGCGCGATCGCTGCGCTCAGAGACACGCGTGCGTTGTCGCCCAGGTGCCCAGTCAGGGCCTCAGCGGCCCCGCAGAGCGCCTCCTCGGCGGCGGGGAGGAGGGCGCCATCGGCGATGTGTTGGCCTGCCAGCAGCCCGATCAGGATGCGGCAACCGGCCAGCGGCTTGGCCGGGGGGTCCCGGAGCCCGCACAGCACCTCGGGCGGCTGGGAGCCCAGGTAGAGTTCCGAGAGCTGCGGCGGCAGCTGCCAGCGCCGCGAGGTTAGGCCCGCGGCCGCCCCCGCCCCCGCCCCCGCCCCCGTTGCCACCCCGGGCATGGTCAGCTTGTCGAGGCTCAGCCACACGAGGCCGCTCAGGGCCGCGAGAGCGGATGCATCGAGCGAAGCTCGCCTGGCAGACAGACACTCGAGGCCCGCCATTCCGAGCAGCGCCGGGACGGGCAGCGGGCCCGGTGTCTTGCCCAGGTCGAGGACCGTGAGCCCAGTCAGGGGCGACAGCGCCTCAACCATGAGCTCGCTAGCCAGTGAGCCCACGACGAGCCTGGCCAGGCCGGTCAGGGAGGCCAGAGCCTGGGCGTCTGCTTCTTGGTTGAGGGCAAAGTCCAGCTGGAGGCTTGTCAGCTGGGTGGCCCCCTTGAGACTGGCGGTGGGAGCGGAGGGTGCGGGCAGCAGCCTCCTTGGCGAGCACTGCACGAGCAGCGCCCTGAGGTTCGGCAGCGGGAGGGGGCCCTCGCCCGCCTCGCCGGTTCCCAGCAGCAGAGAAAGCGCGGCCGCCGAGTGCTCGTCGAGGGCTTCCGCGCAGCGCAGCGTGAGGCTGGTGAGGCCGGGAAAGACATCTATGACCGAGCGCGCAACATCCTCGCTCAGGCCCGCTGCGGACAGCGAGAGCTCCGTGGTGACGCGCTGCGGTCCGGCCGAGGGCGGCACGTCCTTGAAGCACGCCAGCAGACGGCTGACGGTGGGGGAGCAAGAGGGAGCAAACAGGCCCGGTGAGGGAAGACGGGGAAGCGGCATGACGAGAGCAGTGAGCGGTTGGGCGCAAACCAACAACGCACCAGGCGCCGGCCGCGTCTGCGTCATCCTCGACGCCCACGGTGCCCTTCGTAGGCCGGCAGCCGCGGAGCAGGAGTCCGCGAAGAGCGAGGACATCCTCCTTCGCCCCATCGCCGCTGGCCCCGATACGGATGCTTTGCACCATCTGATCGTGAGCTCTCCTAGCGTCCGAGCATACCTCGCGCAGAACGTAGCCGTTCTGGACGCCAAGCAAAGGTAGAAGGTCCTTGTCGGTAAACATATCGCCCAGGCCAGGGCGACGCTGGCTGCGACCCGCTTTGGATGCCATCTGTGCGATCCTACGGACTATGCCGACGAGGAGCTCAAGCTGGTGTTGGGTAACGCTCGCCGAACATTTTGGAGAGTTTGAGCAAGGCAGGCTCGCGCCGTAGCGTGCTTATGCAAAGCAGACTTACGGTGTGATTGGGGCGACAGGTCTGGGGCAACCCGAGTTCGGCACAGCACACGGCACGACAGGCTGACTGATTCCTCATCAAGGCATGTGCGAACCGCCCTACCCTCTCAGCCCCCTCCCCGTCCACCTTGCGTCCACCGCCCTCCCTCGGGCGGCCCCCGCTCTTCTTGGTCCAGGCCCCTCTGGCCCCTCTCTCCTCCCAAACCGCTCCAATCCGCCGCATTCCAAGTCCCTATTGCACTTCCCTCCTTATCAGGGGCAACGACCTCAGCGGCCCACAGCACGTCACGATAGCCTGAACCCCGCTCTCGGCCGCCCCCAGCTCCACCTTCTCAACCCGCGACGCGAGTCTCTGGTAAACTAGGCAAACGGCGAGCTCAAAGTCCCAGCCAAATGCAGCACTCCAAGTCCACCTCCTGCTGTGGGCCCCCTCTGGCCGCTCTCTCCTCGCAACTTCTGGGCTTTCCCCCCTTCACTTGGCCCCGCGCCGACCGAACGGCCACAGCTTGGCGAAGCCCTTGCTCCAGAAGCCCCAGGTCAGGAAGGGCAGCCCACTGGGAAGGACGCCCCGGAGCACCTGGGGGGGCCGCGGGGTGGGATGGGGCGAGGGCATGTCAAGGCGAAGGGCGGGCTGCGGCTGGAATGATAGCTACGCAGCGGGCGTACTCGTGCGTGCCGCACTTCCGGCCTTGGAGGTCAAGGGGCCAGGTCAGGATAACCGCCCCACCACCGGGCACTCCATGGTCGCATCAGGATTGCGGCTGTGAATCACAGTGGCACCCTCGACGAAGCCCACACTGACAGAGCACACACGTGGGCCCACCTGCCCCACGCCGGCCGTGTGCGGCAGCAGGTCCGCCAGTCCCACCCTCGCCAGCCCCTCGGCTGTGGCGGTGCAGCGCTTGAAGGTCTGTGGGGAACGGTGGGTAGTGGGGGAGGGGACATGGAGGTGGCAGCGGGAAGAGGAAGAAGGGAACAGAAGGGGATGCGGAAGGGCATGGTAGGGGTAGGGAGGTGGGAAGGGGGGGCATGCGGCAACACGGCCTCACACGCTACCGATAGGACAGTGCACACGGGCGAGGAAGCAAAGGATTCGCCAGGGCGCGTATGCCGTACAGTACGGCAGCAGCAAGCCCAAAGGGCACCCCGCCCGCACCTCGTCGTACGCCTGCAGGGTCTGCTGCTCGATGAGCGCACGTGCCATCATGCGGAGGCGCGGCGTGGGCAGCACGTGCAGCGCGTCGGGGTCGTCGTACAGTGCGGAGATCTGGGGTGGATCGTAGATGGATAGGGCATGCATGGAGGTCAGGTCGTGAGGGAGAGCACTTAGCATGGGAGAGGTTTCAGGAGAACATGGGTGAAGTTTCAGGCGGTTGTGGTCGTCAGGTCTCAGCCCCACATGCACGCCTGCTCCACGCCACACATCGATCACACACAGCCCCACACAGCCCCACACAGCCCCACACAGCCCCACACAGCCCTTGACCCGTCCGGAACCCGCCCCCCCCCTCACGTGCTCGTAGCTGATGTCCGGGTCGTTGTGCTGCGCCGCCCACTGCTCGAACGCGCTCACGCCGCTGCGTGTGAGGGGCGTTGGGGAGGCCGCAGATTGAGGGGGGAGGGTGAGATGATGAGCAGGGCGCGGGGCAAGGCAAGGGGCTCGTTGCTGGAGCGTGTGGGAGGGGGCGTTGCTTGTACAAGAGCGATGAGGGAGAGACGCTTGACGTGAACGCGAGAGACCGTTCGAGCGAGGCTAGGAGACAGCCGGGCTCCCTGTCACACCACCCTTATCTTCCAGGACGTGCATAGTCCTCGCCCCAACACCCAGCCCCCGGCCACCCACCGCCTGCGAGCCCAGGTCTTGGCCTGAAGGGTGGGAAGGGCAGAGGGTAGGGCACCTGGCAGGTCAGCTGGAACGGCAAGGCATGTGGTAGAAAGGTGGAGGGCACGGCAGCGCCCCCAAGCCATCATCTCCCTTCGCTCCCCCCTTCTTCTTCTCCGCGCCCCCCGCACCTGCAGCCCCCACTCCTGCACCAGCAGTGTCTCCCGCAGCGCCTTGACCGACTCCAGGTAGCCGCTATTGGCCACCTGTGGGTTCGGGTGGAGGGGGCGGAGGGGGGTGTGGACGTGTGTATTGGACCGGCACGTGTTGTTTGGGTGGCGGTAGCGCCTTGACCGGGATTGAGGATTGAGTAGGCAGAAACGTACAGGACTTTGTACCAGAGGACAAGCACACCTGGGTGGGGGCCACCCTTGAGAGCCGTCCGTCCCTCCGTGCCGCTCACGAAGACCCTTTCCCCCCTCCCCTAGCAATCACGCTTAGCTTCAACCCACCCTGTCCACCCTACCAGCCCCCCACCTCCGTGATTGCCGACTGAATGCGGTTGATCTCGAACAGGCGGTGCTTGCCCTCCGCCTGGCTACCGCCGCCCGACAGCAGGTCTGGGGGGAGGCGCGAGTGCAGGGCACCGCAGCACGGCAAGGGTCAAGAAGAAGCCGAACGAAGGAAGAAGGGGAACATGTAATCGCGGGACACAGAGAGGGTTGGGAGCTCAGGACACAGGGGCGGACGAAGCAAAGGTAGGGCTCCCCAAAGCACCGAGGCCTGTGTCAATAAACCGCGTCGTCGTCAGGCCAGCTCACCTGCCGCTGCCGCCTGCCCCTTGGGGGTGGCGCCCTGAGGCGTTCGCGACCCCGGGCCGCCGGAGCCCGCCGCCGCCGCCACGTCCCCGGCCTCCGCCGCCACCGCCGAGCCGTGTGGGTACGGCGCCGCCGGCGCCGCCGCAGCGGTGGCTGCGGCGGTGGGGGGCGGAGCGCTGCCGTCATGGTGGGCGGTGTCGGGCGGCGGCGAGGGCCGCGTGGGCACGGTGGACGCCGCCAGTACGACACCCGGCGGCGCCGTACGCAGCTCACGTGACAGCTCGACCAGCTCCCGCTCAACCGCCGCCATGCGGTCGTCCATCAGGCGGTACCTGCGGGGTGGGTGTGGGTACGACACGCTTGAAACGTCCCTACGACACATGCACTTTCTCGTCTTGTGCTCCCGACCTCAACCCCGAAGAGGCCCAGCAAGTAAGGCCGCATGCAAGTCCACCACCCCAAGACCCCAGGCGTTGACCGCTGACCCCCTCAAGCCTCAACACCAGGTGATACCGAGTTCACTCCGTCCCAATCCGCTTCAACCACCTCACCTCACCTCCCCTGCAAGCCCACAATCCCACCCCACTAATGCCAACGCCAACCGCTCTATCGAGCAACCCTCAACGCCCAAGTTGCGTCCCCGAGCCAGATCCCGAGCCTGCAAACCCACCGAGCGATGATCTCGGCCACCTTGCCCTCCACGTCAGCGGCCAGGACCAGGGGGGTGGCAGGGGCAGCTTCCAGCAGCTCCTCGCCGCTCAGGGCCGTGGGCGCCGCCTCCGCCTCCGCCTCCGCCTCCGCCTCGGGCGGGGGGTCCGCCCCTTTCCCTCTGGCCCCGCCGTTCTCCACCCAATGGCCCGCGCCGCCCTCCTCCGCGCCACCCCCGCTACGCGTCCCCATGGCGTCCCCGCCACTGCCCTGGTCGTCCCCGGTTGTGTCGACACCCAAGCCCACGGCCCGCATGCTGACGCTGCCCTCACCCACGTCCCCAGCCGCCCGCACCCCCGCATCCCCGCTCGCCGCCGCACGGTCTGGCTGCGGCAGTGCCCCGTTCTGTCCCCCGTGCGGCTGCATGGCGCCGCGGGTCAACGCAGTGGAGGATGACAGTGCCGGCGGCGGCGACGGCACGGCGGAGGGCGGGTCGCCGGCGAACCAGTGTGGCGCCGGCGGCAGGCCCTCCGCCAGGCGCGTCCAGGGCTGCAGCTGCTGGCTCAGCCACTCGGCCCGCCGCGCCGCCACCGCTGCCGCCTCGCCCTCCGCCTGCTGCTCCGCCTCCGCCTGCGCCTCCGCCGCCGTGCTGCCGTTGGTGCTGCCCCCGCCGTCTACTCGGCTGCTGCCCCCCTGCTTCTCCGCGTTCTTCCTGGGGCCTGCTGCTGCTGGGGCCTCATCCGCGCTGACGTCGGCGTCGTCGCCTCGCTCGCGGAACCGCGCGACGACTGCGGCCCCTCGCCTTCCTCCGCCGCTGCTGCTGCCCCTGTCACCGCCGCGGGCAGGGGCCGACCCAAGCGCCCTCGGTGCCGCCAGGGCTGCTGGGCGCAGTTGGCTTCTGTTGCTGCTGTTGTGAGCCGCGTCATGTCGCGAAGGCAGCAGTGCGCGTCGCGAGGAGGCCGCGGCCGAGGAGGAGCAGGCGTTGGTCTTGGCGCTACGGCGACCGGCGCTGAGGAGGCTTGATGGTGATGGTGAGGGGGCGGCAGGGGGAAGCGGGTGCGGGGCGGGGCCGGCGCTGCGCGGAGCCCGGGCGAGGCCCGGCGCCGCGCGAGGGCCGTCCATGGGCCTGGGCTGCCTTGACGCGCTTGTGAGTGCTGCTGTGTGCTTTAGTTGCGATAGTTGAGTTGTGTGCTAGTCGAGCAGGGAAGAGATAAGACTCCGGGCTGTTGCACACCGGCTTTGCAGAGCCGCAGCGGCTCCCGCGTCATCGCCTCATCGGGCCGCGTCCCAGCCCCCTCCGACCTTCAGTCGCCCCCCTGCCTGCCAACCCACAACACGTGCGCCTATACCCCTGCTGCCCGCCCCCCCACCCTCTGCAAGTGTTCACCGTTTGTTAGACCCTCACTCCCTGCAAGCGCAAACCTGCACTCGGTGCACCCCCCTTCCCCCGACCCACCCCAACTGCTTGCCTGCTCGGATCGCTCCTGACCCGCTCCTCCCGGCTCCCCGGCAGGGCTTCCTGTCCTCTGCCTGCACCCATGTTTGCTTTCAACGCAGCTTTGCAAATAACAACGAATTAAGAATGCAAGACAAGCTCACGGCACCACCTGCAGAACTCCCTTGGTCAGGCAATCTCAGTCCGAGCGTGCGTGTTATGACGCCTCCTCCTCTTCCCCATCTTCCGTCTCCCCCACGTTCTCCGCGCCCTCCGCTGCCGGTGCCCCCTCCTCCTGCGGGCTGCCGCCCTCCGCCCCCGCCACTGCTGCCGCTGCTGCGTGTGTTGCCCCGCGCAGCCAGTTGACGGTGCCCACCTCCGCCCCCGCCTCCTCACCGACCTGCGAAGGGGGATAACAGGCGACGGGTGGGCAGGATTGTGGAAGCGGGGCCCGCGGGATGCGTCCGGCTGCCGGTCTGTCCCTTTGCCTGAGCACCACCATAGCTGGGCGAGAGACGCTCGGCCTCCCAGTAGACCCCACCCCACGACCCCACCCTCTGCCCAGGCTCACCAATACGCCCTATCCTATGCGGCTGGGACACCTACCATGGCCGGCCCGTAGACCACCCCTCCATCCCGTAATTCCATGCGTCCCCACCCTCACGCCGCCATGTGAGCCCCACTCACCACGACCCCCACCCAGCCCCTACCCCACAAGGCCTCCCTACGCGGCCCCCCTCGTGCCGCCATGTGCGACGCCCCCCTCACCACGAGGCCCATGAGTTTGAACTTGCTGCCGGCGCCCGCGCCACCGCCCGGCCCCAGCGTGGTAAGGGAGACGACGCAGGCCTCGTGCTGGGACACCTGCGTGGGGGGCAGGGGGACAAAAGGGCAAGGGGAAGGAGAGAGGGGCGAAGGAGTGAGCGAGTAGCTTTGGGGTGACCGGCGAGGTAGAGTGCACCGGAGCCCCTTTACTGTACCGCTGCCCCCCAACCGCCCAAACCGCCCCTGCAAACACGCCCGACCCGCCTGCATGCCTCTGCACCAAAGCGGTAACGCTGAAACCCCTGTCCCTCAGCGCAACGCTAATCCCCTGCAGCCTCCCTCTTCAGCGCCTCGACACGGCACGCACCGCTATGTTGTTGACGTTGGTGAGGGAGGCCTTGCGCAACGCCAGGGAGTCAATGTCGAGCGGCTGGCACTCGCAGCCCGACACACAAGCCACCCGGGCCCGACCCATGGCCTTGTAGCTCTCCAGGTAGGCTATCTGGGGGGCAGAGGGAGAAAGACGGGGAGGCGAACGAGAGCGGTGGGCAGGGTTGTAGGAGCGTATGGGAGGAGTAGCAGGGCATGCTTCTGGCAAGCAGGATGACACGTTTGGCGCTCTGGCTCCGAGTCGGGCACGCACGTGGAGAGGGGTGGCAAGCAGGACGGGGCGCTTGGCTCCGAGTCTGGCGCCCAGGGTCTGGTCCCATCCGGCAATACGGCGCATGCCCGTGCCTGCTTACCCCCAGGAGGATGTGGGAGTGCTTGGCGTCCCTTGGGTCGGCCGGGGCCTGACCCGGCACCCTTGTGTCCAGCTGGCGTGGGGGGCGTGCCGGGGAGGGTAAGGGTGAGGACGTAAGCGGTTGGAGCAGGGTGCCTCTGCTCTGCCCGCCATGCAACCCTGAGCTTGCCTTCAGCTGATTCCCGACTGTCCCTCGAGTGTTATCTGCACTGGCGTTTCAGCCCGGCCTTGGCCCCACAACCCTGCCCCCCGCACCTTGAGCTGGATGGTGCTCCCCTGCGCCTCGGCCACCCAGCCCCACTTGCCGCGCCCCTCGTCGGTCCACACCCAGCCCTGCGTGGGCTGCTTTACAACCGTCTGGGGGACGGGTGGGTTGGTAAAGAAGAGGAAGTGGCGTGTGGGTAAGCGGGACAAGGCCACGTGGGGGCCCCCAGCCCCTCCACAGTCGTCCCTCCGCCCCCGCACAGCCACAGACCCTGACTTCGCCCCTAGCGTTGCACCCCAGCCGACCGGCAACAAGCGTTACAGGTACCAAACACCAACCACCAACCACCAATCACGCCACCAAGCCGCACCGGCAGCAAGCGATCCACGTAGCACCACCCAGCCCCGCCAACCCGCCCCTCACCCACCCAGCCCAGCAGGCCGTCCCTCCCTCATCGTTCCCCCCATCCCATCGGCAGCAGGCGGTTTGTCCCGCCCTTTCCCCTTCCCCCCTCCCCACCGGGAGCAGGTTATCCACGTAGCAGGTCGAGTGCGCGGCCGCGTAGTTGCCCTCCACCAGCGGCTCGGCCAGGGGGCGCAGGGCCAGGCGGTACAGCCCCTTGACCAGGGCGTCGCCCCACCCGGGGCCGCGCGCCGCCGCCGCCGCGGCCGCCGCCGCCTGCTGCTGGCGGGAGGCGAGGCTGAGCTTGGGGCTGGGCTTGCGCTTGGGGCTGGGGCTGGGGCTGGGGCTGCGTTTCTTGGGGCTGGGGCTGCGCTTCTTGGGACTGGAGGCTTGCAGGGACCGGCTCCTGGCGTGCAGCAGCGGGCTGGGGAGGGGGCCGAGGCTGGTTTCTCGGTCGGTGGAGGAGGGGAGTGGGAGGAGGAGGGACCGGCGGGAGGGGCCCTCCTGTCCCGGGAGGTAGGCGGCGGAGGGCAGCTCGCCCACTCGGCCCCCGTCGGTGCGGAGGCGGTCGTTGGACGAGATGAGCTCCTGGAGGAGCGGTTGGCGGTTGGCGGTCAGCATTTTGCGGTTGGGGAGCAGGGCGTTGTGCGTGCGCGGTAGGTTTGCCCCGCCCAGCAGCTGTGTGGTGCTAAGGTCGTCGCCCGCCGCCCTTGTCCGCCCCTCTCCCATGTCTCCTTTCTCCGACGCCGGTACGCAACACCCGTCGGTCCGCAACCACCCATTCTCCGTACTCCTAGGCCCCCTGCTTCCCCACCCTTCCCCGCCACCCACCAGGCACAGAGTGGCCAGCAGCTCAGCAATCACCACATGCCCTCCGCGGCCCGGGTGCACCGGGTCCTCCTGATCGGGATGGGAGTTGCAGGGCGGGACGGGGGACGTCGGTGGGCCTCCGTGCCTGTGCCACTGGTACCAACAGCGCGGCGCCTGGCTCTCGCATCGCCGCCCTACCAACAAGTCATGGGCCCATGAAGGCACGCTCCGCCGCTCCGCCCCCCACCTGCCCGCCCCCACAACCTCAAACCTCACAGCCCCCACCCACCGCATAGATACCCCCGGGCAGCACGCTGGCTGCCGTGGGGGCGGAGGCGTTCAGGAAGGCCCCGTAGGCGGCGGCGAAGTCCGCCCCCTTCTTGCCCTGCCGGCGGATGAAGTCGCAGCAACAGGGGAGGACAGGGATAGGTCAGGGAGGTCGGGGAGCGCTTATGCTTCGGTCGAGTCCCAAGGGCTGGCCTCTCCAAGCAACCATCTTCAGCCCTGGCACGTGTGGCCCCTCGGAGCTCTCCTCTTGTGCTGCAAGTCCGGGCCCTTCCGCCCGCGGCTGTGGCCTTCACATGCCAGTCCGTCCCTCATGGGCATCGGTACCAGGCGATCGAGTCCCGAGGGCTGGCCTCCACAACCATCTTCAGCCCTGGGCTTCCCCTCCGTTATGGCACGTGTGGCACCTCGGAGCTCTGGGCTCCCCACGCCAGCCGGTGCCTTTTGGCCTGCAGCCATGCCACTTGGTCCCTGTCGTGCTTTTGGTTGCTTCGATCGTGGAAACGACCCGGAGTGCATCTAAGTAAACATCACAGGGATCCCCTCCCCCCGGCCCCGTGTGCGTTGGCCGCACCTTGGCTGCGTCCACCGCTGAGGCGTTGAGGGCCTCCGCCGCGGCCGCCGAGGCAGGCAGAGCGGGCACCACTGCGGCCCTGAGGCTGACCTGGGGGGGGAGGGGGAGGAGCGTGGAGGGCAGAGGGCGGGAGGAGGGGATGGGCAAGGAAGTCAAGGGGAGGGCAGAGTTTGAGGCGAGGGGGCTAAGGGCAACCGTGTGCCAACCGCCAACTGCCAACTGTCAACGGTCAACGGTTGACGCACCGAGGGCAGGCCGTAGTAGGCAGCGAATTCGTCCAGGTCCCGCTCCGCGCTCTGCCAGAAGCTGAGGGGGGCGGAGGGAAGGAGGCAACAGGTTTCAGGGGGGGACGGGAGGGACCACAGGTGGAGACCCAGCGCTCAGCGCCCGGCTCCGAATCCGACCGCGCCCTGACGCCGACCCGACAGCGCTCTGACGCCCCGACGCCGACTACGCCTACCATCGGTAGCCCTCTGCAAGCGCCACCCCTCGCCTCACGGCCCCGGTTTGACAGCGCCCTCCCTCCCCACCCCCATGAGCCCAAGGCGAGCACCGCATCACGCCCAGCCGCCTCGCGAAACACGCCACCCGCGCCCGCACGCGCACGCCCTCCCAACCCCTTCCCACCCCCTCCCCCCCCCCCGCTCACTCCGCCTCCCCGTTCTGCCAGCTGAAGAAGTGCACCAGCACCACCGCGGGCCGCGAGGGCAGCGCCAGCACCTTGCGCAGCAGCCGCTCGAAGGCGCGACGCGACTGCGTGGAGTGCGTGTGGAGGCGGGGTGTGTGTGTGTGCAGGGGGGTGCAGGCGGGTGCAGGGGGGTGCAGGGGGTCAGGGCCAGGGCGGGGTGACGCAAAAGAGGGATGGCGGCGTGGGTGAATTTGACGGGAGGGCCAGGCGGGAAAGGGAGCCCGAATCGAGGTGGCTAGAGAGATGCGCAGGCCAACAACCGGACCGTCGACAAAGGGCCTGCGACTGGGCCTGGCTTGGTCCCCGCTGGGCCCGCACACGGCCCCCCCAGGTCCCCGCCGGGGCCTGCCTTATAGTCCGCGCTGGGGTCGGGGTCGTCGTTGACCCTGCGGGGCAGGGCAGGTTGCCGAGGGAGGAGGGGGGCCGTTCAACGCCTGTCCCAGCCCCAGCCCCACGCGTCCAACACCAATCTTCTTATCCGACAGTGACCTGCCCCCCCGACCGGCACGAACCCTGGAGATTACCCCCCCGCCCCCCCCCTCACGAGTACTCCACCAGCACCAGGTCCACGTCCTCGGGTATGTGGTGCTGCACGCAGGAGGACATGTAGGCAGAGGTGGTGCCTGGGGTGGGGCAGGAGGCAAGAGGGGTAAGGAGGGGGGTAGGGGGAGGCAAGACAGGGAGGGGGGAGGTGCTGGTGCACGCAGGAGGACATGCAGGCAGAGGTGGTGCCTGGGGTTGGGTGGGGGTGGAGTGGAGCGGGGTCAAGGCGGCTAGGGAGGTGAAGGGGAGCAGCACGTCTCGTTGTAGCAGGCCCACTGCAGCCCGGCGAAGCCACAGCGACCAGGGGTGTCGTATCCATGCCTGACCCCGCGCTGCCCCTCTGCCCCTCACCCGGACCTCACCCGGACCTCACCCGGTCCACCCATACCCTTCCCGCGCTGCCCCTCACCCGGACCTCACGAGCTGCCCACCCCCACTGACACCTCTGCCGCGCCCAGCTCCTGGCCAGCTGCCACTGCCCTTTCACCAAGTCCCCCGGCTGCCACACTCGTCCCACCCTTTCCCACTACCCAGCTCCCGGCCCGCTACCTCCGCCCCCCCTCACCCGGCACGCCTCCGTTGTAGAAGTGGTGCGCAAGGAGGTCCCCCTCCGTCACCGCCGCATCGACCAGGCCGCGCCTCGACCCCGCGCCACCGCCACTGCCTGCACCACGCCACCCTACCCCCTCCTCCCCCTTCTCCTCCCTTCCTTGGAAGCCCTCCGCCCAGCGGCCGAGCTCACGGGCTCGCCCCAGCAGGGCCGCACCGGCGCCATCCAAGGGGCCCCCATCGCCACCAGGAATTAATGATTCCCCTAGGAGGCCGAGGAGGCGGCGGCGCTCCCCGGAGGCTGCTTGGCGCTGGCGGGCAAAGCCCGCTGCCTGCTGCTCCAGCAGGAGGCCCAGGAGCCCCTCCGCCTCCGCCTCGGTATCAGCTCCTCTCCCTTCCACGTCCATCCTTGATGCTGCCGCCGTATCCGCCTCCCCCAGGAATGGCGACACGTCATCCAGGTCCTCCAGATCCAGCCCCTGCTCCAGGCCCCGAGTAAACCCCTGCGCCGCGCCTCTTGCCGCCTCCACCCCCTCAAGCCCCGCTTCGCTGAGGCTCCGCCGCCGCCGCTGCGACAAGCGGCTGCTGCTTCGCTTCTCATGGTGGCGACTGTGGCGCAGGGGCTTGGAGGGAGGCAGCACGGCGTTGAGCCAGCGCGTGAAGTAGCCTCCGTACGTGACCAGGCGGGCATTGCCTGTGGTCCCCTGGCCGGCTGTGATGGAGGCGCCGAGCGCTCCCACGCGTATGGCCTCGCCTGCGGTACCGTAGGTAGGCGCCAAACACACGAGGGACGGTTGGGAGCGAGGACGGAGCCCGAGTATGCGGTGACCCTGACACTATGGTGGGATGAGTCACGGGTATGCCCATGTCTGCCTAGTCCAGGCCCCTGGACCCGCCCCCCCTCCGCGTGCTCCCTTTGCCTTGAAGCCGCGGCAAGGAGCACAGCACACAGTCTGATATCTGTTCACCACCCCAGCTGTGCTCACCAGCACGCACGCGCTCCAGCACCAGCCTGAGTCGAGTCGCGGGGCCCTGATAGGTGATGCCCGCCATCCGTTCGGGCGTGTCGACGATAAAGCGAAAGCGAGCGGGCGCCCCGCTGCCTGGCTCGCTCCAAACCCGCGTCTCAGGCGCATAGTCCCCTGCACGTCAGGCCGGAGCTGAGGTTCAGCGCGTGGCATGCGTTGGTTTACATCCGAACGGCAGCGTGTCGCCCGCTCACAGAATTGGCGGGCGAAGTGCGCCTCTATAGCAGTTCTCCCGATGCTGAGGTCGGGCGCCGGCTTTGTCTTTGCGTCGCCTGAGAACGCGCCGAGTGCCAGTAGCATCGCCGCGACGAACGTTGTATGCGGCACCCATCTCTGCAGTCTTAACCCCTCTAAGCTGTGCATCGCGACCTACAGCGAAACAGCAGCTAAGCAGCAGAGAAGCAGCAGCATGACTGCGCACGCGTCTTGCAGTCCAGTCTAGCGGCGTCTGCCTACTCCTACATCTAGCTATCGAGCTTGGACGCAGAGGAGGATGCACTTGGCGAGGCACATCACCGTACAGTGTGCGGCATGGCGGGCACGGCAGACGGGTTGGGGCGATGGGGGCGATTGGCAGGGGCAGGGGTGAGGGCAGGAGTCCTTAGCGCCCCTGGGCGGGGGCTTGCCTCCCAAAGTCCCGATCCCTCTTCGCCCCAAGCCGAGCTGAGATAGGCAGCCATCAAGGATGCAGGCGGGCAACCCACAAATCACCATCCCACGCCCGTGCATTCCTCGACACGTCGTGCGGCTCGTGTCTCGTGCTCACGTGGAGTGGCTGGCATTTCCTCTCTGTGCTTCGTTTTCTTGCAGGGTTGGGCCAGGACACAAAAGCCTGGTGCGGAAGATAAAGCCATCATATTCACTGCGCTGACCGGCGGGCCAGGCACGGCCAGGACGCCAGGCCCCCTCGATCTACGCCTACCCCTACCGTTGTCCCCCACTCGGCCACTCCCGCCCCTCGCTCTCATCCTCTCATCGGCTCGCGAAGGCCGCGATCTACAGGTACGTCAGCTTCGTTCCCGCGGCGCCCAGTAATGTCAGCCTTCCTAGCGCCCTGCTCTCCCTCACTGTTCCCTCCCACACCGTATGATACCTGCGTGCCATTGTCCGCCTGCCGTCCTTTCGTCCCTCCGTTCAAGGCGGCCGGCTCACGCACACACACTTTCTACCGCTACGCCTCAATTCCGGCCACCGAACACACCTTCCCATCAGGCTATGACAACGCGGGTGTCTGTAACCCACACCCCGGGTGAAGACCCTCCCCGCTGCTTGCCTCCATGCCGCCAACCCCTGTCCATTATCCTGGCCCCTTGCTGCATCTGCGCTCCTTCTCCACTGCTGGCGACCCCAGCACGCGCACATAAGGATACCGTGACTACTCAGGTCACCTGTCTGCGGGTCCCCTCTCCACCCCCGCCCCGTACCACCACCGCCTCTGGACTGCCCTGCGAAGCGGTGGCTCCATCGGGCCCTACGCTCTCCCCTCCCCCACACTGCTGAGCAAGCCAAGCCCCAGGCCCCCTTTCGCCACCCCCGCCTCGAGGCGATGCTCCGTCAGATGGCGGCTAGTTCTGCATGTCCGGTCCCTCTCCGACCCTGCGCCCTCTCCGACACCGCCATCCACTGTCTGCTCCTGCCGCCTCTAGGCTGCCACTTTCCCTTGCAGCCCCGCGGCCGCCTCCTCGACCCACGCTACCACCGCCGCCGCGTCAGGCCCGCCCGCCTCCAGCCGCTTGGCCGCCGCCACCCTGGCCCTCGCCCAGTCCACGGGGCAGCCCTCCGCCGCCATCCAGCGCAGGGTGTCCAGATCTACTCCGAAGCGCACAGCGGTGAGGAAGGTGCGGCTCGCGCCCGGCGCCGTCCCCCACGGCAGCCCCAGGCGCCGAAGAAGGCGAAGCAGTCTGGAGTCCCGCAACCAGGCGGCCACCTCGTACGGCCCACCGTCGGCCTGCACGATGGGCGCCAGTTCGTGGACAATTGAGGCGCCGGAGTGCACTCATGCCCGGAGCAAATTCGGTACGGCAGCCCGTCGACAAGCCCGCCGTGTGTAGTCTAGTGCCCGCACCCGAGCCCTTTGCAGCAAGCCCAAGCTCACCGGCATGGGGCAGCCCATCTGCGCCAGCCACTCCAGGCCCTCCGCGGTGCCGTGCTGTGACACGGGCTTCCAAGTCGACTCGTCAAAGGTCAGCCCGCACCCAGCTCCGTGCTCATGCACGAACGCCATCAGCTCCGTGCTGCCAGACATTGCCGCGTCCTTGAAACTCCACCGGTTGTACGCAACCGGGGCATGTGCCTCTGCGTCGGCCGCACCGGCGCCCTCGGGCTGCGGGCCCTCCGCATTGGGGTGGCCTGCCTCGGGGCCCGCTGCCGCCGCGCCTTCTGCCTCGGGGCCCTCCGCCTCGGTGCCCGCTGCATCAGAGCCCCCTGCCTCCGGGCCCTCCGCTGCAGGGCCCTCTACTTCCATGCCCTCTGCCTCAGATCCATCGACTTCGGGGCTCTCCGCGCCCGAGCCCGCTGCCTCAGGGCCGTCGCTTCCAAGGCTCTCCGCACCAGCGCCCTCTGCCCCGGCGCTCTGGGACCCCCCTGCTTCGTCGCCATACTCCTGCCACTCGTACTCCTCCGGCCAGAAGCACCCCTCCTCGTCGATGCCGCCCGCCTGCGCCCGAGGGTCCAGCACCCCTGACCCGTGTGTGTCCACCAGCCAGCGCAGCAGGGGAAGCCCCTTGAAGCCGGCGTACAAGGCGCTTCGGACCACCTGCGCCGCGGCAGGTTGGGAGCACAAGTTACGGTTTTGCCCGTACGCTACGACCCAAGGAGTCCTGCCAAAGGATAACGTGCCTTACACCCTGTTCCCGTTGCGATTGATGCGCACCAGCCCCACCTGCGCTGGCTTGACCCTGCCCGCCTCAAGCAGGATCCGCGCAACGTCCAGGTCCATGGGGTCCCCCACTTGGTGCATCACCCTGCTGAAGTCGAGGGACGAGTTGGCCAGCAGCCACCGGGTGGCGGCTGCGGCCCCTGCGGCCCACGGTCCTCTTTGCTTCAAGACCGACAACATGCTCAGCTTATCAGGCGGGCAGCCGTGGGCCCTGAGCCACTCGAGGCGCTGCACGACGGAGTCGGGCGGCAGGAGGAGAGCGCGGTCCGCAGAGGATGCGGCGAAGGGCAGGCCCTTGGCGAGGAGGAACTCGGCCTTGGCCTCCCAGTCCGGGGTGGGGCTGCCGATGGCGGCGGCCAGGGGCAAGGGCTTTAGGTAGAAGAACGCCTCCTCCAGGAAGTCACCCGCCCAGTCGCACAGCTGCTGGAGGACGGCCAGGCTGCAGCTCTCCGCCGCCGCCTCCAGCACCTGGCAGTTGTCTCGAAAGCCAGGCTGTTCTGACGGCGTCAGCATGTCTACCAGTTCCAGGTGGCCGCCGCTGTAGGCTGCGGCAACGGTATGCCAGCTCGGCTGGGCCCCGTTCGCCAGGCACCACGCGCACACAGTCTGGTGGCCGCCCTTGGCAGCGGCACGCAGGGCGTCTCTCCAGACGTACCGCAGTGAGCCCGGCGGCAGTTCCCCAGCGATGTACTGGCAGCTCTCTAGTGCCCCAGCACCCGCGGCGGCGTAGAGCGCTTCTCGGTTTAGGTCTGGGTCAAGAGCTACGCCCGCCATGGCCATGGCCTGGACGGCCACCTGCAGGTTGCCCACGTCGCCGCTCGCCGCGACGAGGCAAACCAGCTTCTGCATTCGCTGTCGAGTGAGGCTCCTGCAGGCCTCGGGAGCAAGCCAGTGCTCCGACAAGGCCCAGCGGGGAACCGGTTGCGACAGCTGCACCTCGCGGATGTCGCTGAACTGCTCCGCGCTGGCCTTATCCAGGATGCGTAGCGTAGATGCAACAAAGTTGCGAGGTAGAAAGCTGGCCACGCGCTCCGCTATCTCGGGAAGCCAGACGCGGATGCCAGCATCCGTCGCAAACTGTTTCTGATCGGTAGGGCTCATGATGGCCAAAATGTGTTTGGCAAAGGCTAGGGTCTGACTTTCACTCTCTGGGGGCGAAGTGGGCCCAGACACCAATATATCATGCAGGGCCCGTGCCCGTGGTCCTGGCCCCCTCCTCCACCTCCGCTCGTCAGCTACGCGTTAGTTGTGTGCTGCATGGGGGCTGCGCCTACCGCCCCCGCCGACTCCATCCCCCAGCCAGCGCTTCAACGCATCCGGCTTCACCTCCTGCTCTCGTAGCCAGGCTTCCCGGCTCGTCCTCCTGCTCCATCCCTCTATCCCTCAGCCTGGCCTCCCGGCTTCCACCTGGCTTCCCCGCCCCAGAGTACACCCGCAAGCGGGGCACGCCAACAGACAGCGCCCCGCTGCTGCCCACTGGCTCCCTGCCACAGGTCTCATGGGAGGAATTGGTTCCAGCTGCCCGCACGTTGACTCCCAGCTCGCATTGCCTCCTCCGCTGACCCGTACGGTGGTGCGGATGCAGGCCCCACGCGGCACAGTCATGGTCCCCAGGCGTGGTCGGTGAGGGCGGCGTTGCGCGCCCACGCCTGTACGGCACGGGAAACGACCGGGCCCACGCCTGAGGCCTCGGGGCCGCACAGCTGAGGGAGGGGAGGGGAGGGAAGGACGAGGGCGAGGGGTCATGGCGTAGCACTAAGAGAGCCTGAACTGCATGCCCGTGGACGGCGGGGGGTGGGGCAGCTGCAGACAGGTGCGTGGCGCGCATACCACGCGCTTGGTGGATCTGTCAAGCACACGAGATTCCAAAGGAGCCCCCTCTGGCCCCTGCATGGCTGCGGAGCCACGCCTTGGGTCACAGGTCTAGGGGAGAAGGGAACCAGCAACCAGGTCCAGATCCAGCCAGCGCGCACCTGCACTAGGATAAACCCATCTGCGGTGATCGAGCAGTGCCACCTCGTCCAGCTCCTCCACACATCCCGGCGGAGCTGCCTCCCCAGCGGGCCGCCCAACACCGCCTGCACGTCCGCCGCAAACGTGCGCTTCGAGGAGGGCAGCGAGCAGCCGCCGTCCCACTGCACCGTCTCCGGAATCGCAGGCCTGCTCAGCTCCGCCTGCCACTCAAAGCATTGCCGGTCGCAGCTCATGGGATCTGGCGGGGGTGTGGGCGCCGCTGGCACCGGCGGCGGGAGAGCCTCGCCGACCGGGGATAGTGCCGGGGTAGGGCGCGGGCTTGGCTGCGCAGCGCAGGGGCTTCGCCAGCTGGAGCCCCACCGCCCGCTGCTGCCGGCGGCTGCCAAGGCCTCGAGTGTGGCGTCCACGCAGGTGGCGGCCGGGAGGGAGGCCAGCTCGGCCATGCGCCTGGCGTGAGTGTCGAGCGAGGGGGGTCGTTGTGGGGGTGGCGGCGAGGGTGTCCGCAAGGGCCGCACCCACGCCGGGAGACACGGGCCGCACACCTGGGGCAGAAAGGGAAGGACAACGGGGGGTGCCGTACCTGTTGATAGGGTCTTTCTTGGCCAGTGCCGTGCAGCTTAACGCCGCACCGTGAGGGGATTGATTGACCCCTGCGCGCATTCGCCAGCTGCCCACAGCCTCACAGCCACACACTTTTGTTTTTACATTCGGAACCTCCATGGTATGCAGCGCATAACCATCGCGTGAGCTGTAGCCGATTGCATAGCGGCAAGCTGCTACCCTCCACCTCGCAGCGTTCCTGGCTAGGGAGCGCCTGAGCTTCGGGCTCCTCAGCTTGACATCTGGGATGAAGGAGTCCTGGAACGTAGGCTGGCTTCGCAGGCGGGAACCTCCAAGCTGGGCTGTACGGGCTCGTGAGACGAGATTGGCACCCCTGGCTGGCTTCGCAGGCGGGAACCTCCAAGCTGGGCTGTACGGGCTGGCGAGACCAGATTGCGACGGTCCATTTGAGGCATTGCCGGGTACAGCCGGCTGCCTGCTTGGCGAACCTGTTGGGGCGTGATGCCCAGAAGCTGAGTGGGAGGTCGGGGAGGGGTCGGCCGGGGAAGGGCGGGGGTCAGCCGCGGGGTCAGGGGCACGTGCCCGCAGGTGCCTGGGAGACTCGGCCCTGTCCACATATGTCATTACACCGCCCTCGAGTATCCTTGTCGCCGTCAGAGCAGCATTGAAGGTCTGCCGATGCTGTGGCCGTGTGGCCATGTTCTTCGGACTCACGAAGGCGCATGCAGGAGAGCGAGCACGACAACCAAAATCGCCGGGGACCACTTGCATGAGTCTACTAGCTTCGTTGAGGGTACCTTGGGCTGGCGCTAAACCTGCCTGCTTGGGCGTTCGGCCTTCGATGCGGGCGATGCGCAAGTTTGCGGTGGCAGTAACGAGGTACGCGACCTCAAGTGCTCCACCACTACTAGCCTAGCCCATGAAGTCGGGTGAACCGCACTCTGGCTGACCACCTGCGCGAGATGCCGCCTGGAGTGTTCAGCATGTTGCCTGCCTCCGCGACCGGCAGCTAGGCCGAAACTACGGCACCTGCAGCAGGCGTATGATGCTTGAGACAGTAAAGAGTGTTTTCCGTGCACTGCATTCGTACGTGCCAGTCCCTCGCAGGTGGGCTCGTTCGAGGGCGAGGAGGGCCTCCTGTCCCCAGCCAGTCTCCGAAGGGGTGTTGTCCTCCCCAGCGCTGTGCAGGACTGCGCGCAAGGGGGGGAGGTGTGAGGTGACAAGTAATAGCATTCCGAGGAGGGGCTTGGGCCTGGCTTGAAGGCGAGGCGACGAGGGGGGCTCCCAAAACTCAGGGCCTGGGCTTGAAGGCGAGGCGACGAGGGGGGCTCCCAAAACTCAGGGCCTGGGTTTCGGCACGGAGGCCGACGCGGACGTCGCAGCACATGTTGGACAGAAATCTCTCCAGTCTACTTACAGCCTCACAGTCTACTCAAAGCTGCATTGTCGGCTTGCAAGCTAGCTGCTGAGGTCCCTCCGACATCTGTCGCGCCTTTGCTCGCGCTGCGCAGCGCCGGAGCGATACCCGCGCAGCCGCGAATCCCCTTGTGAGCTGTACACGATGGACGAGGAAGGCCAGCCGGGCTACGGCGGCTTCGGGGACCCCCCAGCGGACATCGCGGACCGCATCGTCGATGCTCTGGCCTTCTCTCCAAAAGCCCTCCTGAGGCTAAGCGAGACAAACACCTTCTGGAATCGCGTTGTCCGAGACCCACGGCAATGGACGCGGCTCTGCGTGGCGCGATTTGGCGCCGAGAGCCAGCCGCGTAAGTGTGCAGATCGCTAGTGACCGCATGTCGTTCTGGGCCTGGGTCGCTACTCGCGTCCCACACCTCCAGCCCGCCGCGCCCCCACGCCCACCTGTCCGCAGCTCCCGCCCAGCCCGCCACGCACCTCCCCGGCTGGGTCTTCTTCCCCGGCGTTGACTCGCCGGGCAACGACACGGCCGCTCCCGCGGAGGGCGACGCCGCTTCGCTGAGACCCGAGGCCCTGGCAAGGAAGGCCGATGAATGCAACGGCGTCGCCTTTAACACAAACGGTGAACTGGGCGGGTTTGGCGTTGAACTGGGCGCTAGGGGGACTTGAGACGGGGCGTGCTTGGCCAGGGAAGCGGGTGTGCGAGGTGGCGGAGGGGGCGGGGGCCCTGGCCTTCATAACTCCTACGTAGGTCACAAGCACTCATACTTGCAGCGGCGGCTGGTTATGGGTATGTAGGAACGCCGGGTTAAAGGTTCCGGTAGTACCTGCCAAGGCTAGCTTCCGTCCCCTGCCCTGGACGCCTGCCGTGACCCGCACGCCCCTTTCCAGCCGTTTCCACCCAGCTCCTCAACCCCAGATCCCGCCCGTCCGCCCCCCGCCCCCAACCCCAGGCTGGGTCAAGCGCTCCCTGCTGCCCGCCAACCGCTGGTCGCGGTTCAGCTTGGAGCCGGGCGCGGGGCTGTACGTGCGGGAGGAGGCTGTGGTGCAGGTGCGTGGGGAGGTGGGGGGCCTGAAACGGAGGGGTGAGCTGCGGTCCGAAGGCAGTCGGGTCTCAAGGCCGGCTAGGTGCTGCTGGTAACGTGGTGGCCCTGGGCTAGGAGGTATCATTTCTGTGAAGAGCCGGGAGTCGCCGCCCTCGCAGCCGCAACCGCTTGCCTACCCCAACGCCCCCGCCCCCACAGGTGCTGGGTATGGCCCCCCGCCCGCCCCTGCCGGAGCAGGCCGACCCGGAGGGTGCGTGTATGTGCGCGGCACTTCCATCGCCTTGCAATGCCTTCCTTGCCCTGCTCGAGTTAACCGCACGGCCTCCCTCTGTGACCCTCCGCCATGTTTCCCTGCCCCTTGCCCTAACGTCATCCGAGAGAATCTGGCCGCAAGCAGCCTCCTCCGGCCGCCCCCTGCCCCCACACGTTGGCCTGCCTCCCGACGCCGCGCGCTGCCACACCCTCCCTCGCTCTCTCTCCGTCCCTCCCTCCCCGCAGCCTCCCCGCCCCAGCTGACTGGCTGGGTGCTCTACCCCCTCATGGACTCCCCCGGCCACGACATCCGCCACCCCTGCACCTCGGAGCCCGACTTCCTGTCCAGGTGGGGCCTGGGGTGGGCCCGGACTTGGGCCTGGGCGGGGGCTGGGGCCCGCTGTGGGCCCCAGATTTCCTGTCCGGGTAGGGGTCTTGGCTTGCGATGGGTCCGGGGGTTTGATGGCTTGGGGAGCTGGAGATCATCCGGCGTGCCAGCCATTGCTGTGTGCGTCGTGCGTCGTGCTGTGCGCTCTGTACGGGTGCCGTGTCAGCGGGCCGGCCGCCCTTTCGAGCCGCCGCTCTGGTGCTCCACTCGCCACACGGCGCTCGTGTGACGCAGCTGCCTCTGACCTTGCCTTGCTGTGGGCGCGCAGGCCTCCTCGGAAAGGGCGCGTCTGCCCCAAGTCCCCAACCACCACCGCCGGTCGTTCTCATCACCGCACACCTCTCAAGGGCTGTTCCTCCCTCATGAGAGACCACTGAACCTCCCCCCCCCCGCCCCACCCCTCCCCCTGGTCCCCCCCCAGCTGCGCCTCACTGGAGGACCTGGAGGCCGTCGCCCGGGCCTTCCCGGGCTGCGTGGCGTTCAACACCAACGGCCAACTGAAACGAGACCTCGAACCGCAGGTGGTTGACGGTTGGGTGGTTAGGGCCGGCTGGGGCCATGGGGGACGGGCGGGGCAGGGCGGCGGCTACGAGCCGGGCACGAAGGCGATGGGGCTCGGGTGGGGTCTCCAAATGCCTAGGGCAGGGGCAGGGGTCAATGAGCATTCAATAAACCTCGAGCGCAACCTAACCGTGGGGCTCAGCCCTTTTTTCCAGCTTCAAGAGTGAGCTGACCGAGCTCCCGACACGCTCAACCGCCCAGCAGCACTGCACTAAACTGCAGAGCCTTTCACGACTCTTGCTCCCGACTCTAGAGCGAGCGGGGGGCGGACTGTGCCCTCACGAAGGCGCTTGGGTCTTAGGAGTTCGCAGCGCGCGTTCACTCTTCGCTTGACAGCATGCCAGGCGTTGTTGGGTTGCCATGATGCGTGCTTCAATGCAAACATGCATGACCGCCCGTCGCCGCCTTGCGTTGCTCTGACCCAACCGCCCGCATTCGCCTCCAGGTGCACTGGCGCCGAATGGGCGGATCCCGCTCGTCCTGGTCTGGGCTGTACGTACGGCGGCATGTGGTCGAGGAGGCGGGGCTTCTGTCGCCGCTGTCGGGTGGGTGGCCTGTCAGGGGCGGCGGTGGCTTGTGGAGGCACTGCGCGAGGGATGTCAGGGGACTACGGTAGTCGGATGGTGACATGGCGATGGGCGTTCTGCCTAAGGCAGGGGGTTCGTGCCAGGGTGTACACGGGGGCGTGTAGTTGCATCAAAGGGTAGGCAGACCTCCGCATGCGCTCCTTCCTCTCCCAACCGCCATTGCATCGACACGCGGCCAAAACACACACGTCTGGCGCCCTCTTTCCCCCCCGTCCCCCGCAGGCACGGGCCTGGACCCCCGCATGCGCTTCTTCCAGCGGGGCCACACGCGGCTCTTGGCGGCACGCGACGTGGGTGCGGGACTGTGGGAGCGGCGGGGGTTCTGCGGGCGGAGTTTGGGGCAGCTGGGGGAGCCTGGTGAGGATAGGGTCAGCGGGATGCGCTTCTGCAGCGGGTCCTCTTGTGTGCCGCGCCTTTGGGCCCGTTCGCCCACACCTGCTGCTGGTGGTGATGACTGATGGAGGCCTAAAGGCAAGGGGGAAAGGCGAGCGTAGGGTCTGCCAACTGTGCCCCACCACACCGCGCCCCGCACAGGTCGACGTGGTGTGGCTCAACGGCACCTACCTCGCCCGCCGCGCCGACCCAGATCACGTGAACCCGCAGCAGGTGGGCTTGCCGTACAGATCGGTGGTTGGTCGTTGCTCTCCGCAGCGTGTCCGGTCCAGTCCGGTCCTGGCCCATGCGCCCGCTGCGGATTCCAGGAGCAGCGTGGCCGTGTGGGGTCGCGCCATGTCTGCCTGCACTCGCGATCGGTGCTGTAGTGCCGTACCATCTGTGCGTGTGTGCGGTACTGTACGGCCGTCTATTGCATTGTACGCCCACCGGCACCAGCTGTTGCACGGCCGGTCGCCAGCGCCGCTGCAGCAGACCGGCGCTTGCGCTTGCGCTTGCGCGAGCCCTGACCCCGTGCTGTGCTCCATCGCTCCGCCGCATGCGCAGCAGGCGCAGCACGGCCCTGGCGGCCACGGGCCCGGGCCCGGCCCCGAGCACGATGACGGTCTCGGGGTGGAGGGAGGGAGCGTCGCCAGCGACGACAGCAGCCTCGGCGGAGGCAGCGACGAGGACGGCGGAGAGGCGGCCGCGGCGGCGGCCGGAGTGGCGGGGCCTGAGGTGCGGGAAGGGGAAGGAGGGGGGCGCCCGGGCGGCTCGCGGGAGCACGGCTGCGAGGGCGGGCGGGTCCTGTTTGCACCGAAGGCTGGCCCGGCGGGACGATTTAGGCACACCAGGGCGTCCGCACACGCTGAGCCCAGTAGCCCGCGGCCTTGCTTACGTCCATCGCCCTACACTCCCCGGCACTTTCCCTCTCCCTTCCCGGCACACCGTGTTGTCACGGCGCCCACGTGCCATGCACACGCCCGTTTTAGCCGGGTTCTCGCTTTTTGCTGCTTTGGGTCTTGAGCAATCGCTAATCAGGGTCAGCACACACGCCCTCTCACCCCTCTGCCCCGCCCGCCCGCCTGCCCCCAGGTGGTGGTGCTCAACAACGTGTGCTGGCTGCAGCTGAACGGCGTCTTCCGGGGTGAGACCGGCACTCTTGCAGCTCGGGAGCGGCCTCGGCACCCTGGCGCACCGGCACCTCATGAGCGCGTTGCTTCTGCCTTCGTTTTGGCCTAGCCGCTACTAGCCTCTTACTGTCTCGTACTGTCTGGGGGGCTCTCCAAGCTGCGTTACTTGAGCCTTGCTTGTTGGCCCCTCACCCCGGCCCCTGGCTCCTTCCATCCCTCCCTTTCTTCCAGGCCTGGGTCCCGGCCGCTACCGGGCCGTGTGGCTGCTGCGCGTGTCCCGAGACTGCAACATCACCTTCCTCAACTTCAAGTGCGTGGGGTTGACGGGGGGCAGGCAAAGCCGGGGGTTAGGCCCGCCCTCCGGTGTAATTAGGAATGAACTGGGGCTTTAACTAGGACTTTAACTATAACTGTTACTAGGAATGAACTTCAAGTGCGTTGGGTTGGCCGAGCGCAAGCTATTCAAGTACACTGGTTGATCGGGGTGAGGCAAAGCGAGGCTGGCACACATAACGGGAGGGGAAGAAGGCAATGCGGTGCAGCTGAGATCCAGGGGCGGCTCCGCCGATGGGTCTGCGAAAGGCGGTTGCATGCAGCTCTTGCAGAGCATGGAGTGGGCACCCGCGGCGCTGGCGGGGGTGACCCGGGATTGCCGGCTTAGTCATGCGGCCTCGCTTACCCAGACTCCAACCCTGCCGCCCGCCTACATGGGCTCAAGGACGGGTTATGGGGGCCGTTGCTGGCGGCCAAGTCATCATGGGCACAGCCCAGGCTGTTGCGCAGAAACCTAGTCAGAGCGCCGAGCTCCGTACCGCCCTGCCTGTGGCCCCGCCCGTCCGCGCAGGGTGCGACTCGAGGCCCAGCGGCCCTGCGACATTGCCACGTCGGCCCCCGCCGCCGCCCCTTCCCCACGGCCCGCCGCTACCGCGGCCGTGCCGCTGGCTGGCGGGGCCGCGCCGGTTGCGGGGGCCGTCGCGGACGCTGGCGGAGCCGGCGGCAGCGCCTCGGCGGCTGGAGAGGGTGAGGCCATTCGGACCAACCAAAAGGAGTGACGGGGATTTAGGGGCCGCGGTGATGCGCGGATGTCTGTCTAGAGCTCCTGTCAGCGCGCCTGTCTTATCCTCGCAATCATTCTCGACTTAGCCTCCATCCCCGCCACCGCCCCCTCAGCTTCGCCAGGGGACCTGGACACGAGGGAGATCGCCGGTACGGTGCTGCAGAGTCACGCAGGCGCGGGCTGGTACGAGCAGATCGCTGGCGAGTTTGCCGTACCGCCGGGGTGGGCGTACGACGTGGTCGTGGATCTGTGGAACCACGATTCGTGGTGGAAGCGGGGCCTCATGTTCAAGGAGCTCGTCCTTGTACAGCTCGATGAGTAAGGGGTGGGACGAGCGAGGACGGCGGTCTGGCGTGGGGTGACAGAGCCCTGTGTCCACGCCCGGTCGATGGCGTGGGGGTATGGCTGGCCTGGGAGACAGAGCTTTACATGGGCTGGTGG
This sequence comes from Edaphochlamys debaryana, assembly GCA_016858145.1. NCBI lineage: Eukaryota > Viridiplantae > Chlorophyta > Chlorophyceae > Chlamydomonadales > Edaphochlamys > Edaphochlamys debaryana. The sequence goes on from JAEHOE010000035.1 coordinate 715,622, forward strand.
GGTTGGGTGCGTGGGTTGTAGGTCGTGCGGGCGTCCTGCCGGTATTGGTGCTTTGGTGGTGGAGACCGGTGGGAACACGCTTAGAAGAGGATGCGCAAGGCAGTGACTTGAGCTGAGTTTGAGCGCGCCAACCAGGAGGTGCTGCCCTACAACGGGCGGGGCGGTCAGGATTACGGTCAGGGTCGCAGGCGTTCATGCCGTCATGGCACGCCAGCATCATGTGTTTACACGTCGTGTTGCACGGTCGTCTATCATGACAAGGGGCGCGTTTGGGAGCGGGGTTTGAAGCAAAGCGGAATGCAGCGCGGGGCACGAGTGGGGAGCGGGGTGACGGGGGGATCACGTCCAGGGAGGGGTGGCCACTGGCCAGCTCGGAGAGCTGTGGTCGGACAAAAGAAAGAGGAGTGTGCTGCGCTTGTCCTGATGGGGCGCTCGCTGTACGGGCGGTGGCGGGGCCTTCGGAATGGCCCCGGACGGTGCGGGGCGGTACAGGTCATGCGTGTAGCACCGAGGTTGTATCACTATCATCGAAAGGGGCGACGCGCCTTCCAGGCGTTGATCGGTTGCAAAGCGCGGGCGTGTGTGCTGACCCTGATTATATAGTTGCTAGCCCGAGAAAGTGGAAAGAGCAAGACCCAGGCTGCGCGTAGATGGCGGCTGCTGCCCCGACCCGACATACTGAATTAGCTGAAGCGCTGCGCCGCGGCCCAGAGCAAAGTCCAGACGTCCGAAGGCGTAGTCGTGCAGCCGGGCGGGCGTGCGGGCGTGTGTATAGGGCTGCACTTGTGAGCCGGGAAGTCGTTGGCGTGGTGAATAGCCGGCCGGTTCTAAGTTGGAAGCCCCGCCCCGCCGTGTATGTGCATGCTGACCCTGATTGTATGAGTACAAGCGGAAATGTGTGTGTGTGTATGGGGGGGGAAGGGGTCTGTGCTTGCAGGGGCCATGACGCGTAGGGCGGCTGCCAATTCCTTCTTGTATATATCTTGAGTCGGGCAACGCGCATTGGAGCATGGGTTTGTGACTTGTTATCTTGCCTTGCAAGCGCGGGTTGGCGTGTGGTGGGGCGTGCGGCTGATTTGAGTTCAGGAGGGGGCTCGAGCGGGCCCCAGCACGGTGAGAGGGAGGCGGCTGACACGAGATTCTCCAGGTGAAGTTCTCATATGTCCTTAACCAACTTCATGTACATATCTTCCCATGGGTGTCGCGCAGTTGTTGCGCGGGTTGCGGCGTACGGGCGGGGGGAGCGTGCGGTGTTCTGCGGGGCCCTTCGGAATGGCCCGGGATCGGCGGGGCGCTTCTCTGTGTATTGCACTGGGGTTGTACCACTATCATCGAAGGCGCGACGCGGTTTTCAAAGGGGCCGGAAACATTGGCTTGTGCCGGTGGGCGACGTTGTGTGCGGTTGCGTTGTCTGGGGTTTTGGCGGGGGGGAGATGGGGCGTGCCGTGGAGCCGGATGGGAGCGCCTCGGAGCTGGTTCGTGCCAGGCTGCATTCCTGCAACTTGTATCTTCGCGGATACACACTATACTGCACCCGCTGAGCCATTCACGCTGCTCCAAGACACGCGCTGCTCACAGAATAGCAAAATGCCAAGCGCATCTCGTTGACCTGTCCACAACTTGCACCACGACATAACAAACATGCGCGGCAAGCTAGTGCTCAAGGGCGGGGCTACTTTGAAGGACTTGCAGGGCGTAGAGAAGAAGAAGAAGAAATCCAAGCCGAAGGAGCTCGCGGAGGGCGAGGAGAAGGCGAATGAGCAGCCGCTGGATCCAACCAAGCCCAAGCCGGTGCGGGTTCCGGGCTGCGCTTGATGGAAGCGCGACGCGTCTGGTGCGGCACTGCATGACGAAGCACCCCGGGCCCGACGCGCAGATTGCCGCTACGGCCGTGAACGTCATGAGTGGAAAGAACTATGAGCAGGAGTTTGACCTGGAGACCAAGCGCGTGCAGGTGCGGACGCGAGCTCAAGGGGCGGGGCAGGCGGGGCGAGGGGGGGGGTAGGCGAGGGGCCCGCGGGGGTGTTGGGTGGGTAAGTCGTTCCGCATGGCCAAAGCCAAAGCACTGGGAAGCGCAAACCGGTGATGCGGTGGCTAAGCCTGCCCCCGCACCCCCGCTGAACCACGCCGCGTAGGAGGGCAAGGCGAAGAGCACACCCTGGGGCTGCGGCTACCGTAAGGCCCCCGAGATTCTGCACGGCTACACCACCAAGGTGACCGGCAAGACAGGTAGGACTGCTACTTAACGCAATGTGCTTTGACTACACGCGGCAACCCAGGCCGAGCCAGCGGGGTCTCACAGCATTCTGCAGCAACCCACACCCCAACTCCAACGCCTACCAGGCCACAACATGTGTCTGGTAGCTGCCACTCGCTGCCGCGTGGTTACACCATCCTGGCTACACCATCCTAGTTACATAATCATTAACTTCCCTCTCTGCCTGCCCTTTGCAGCCGAGGAGCGGCTGGACATGCGCGCAGCCAGCAAGTCGGACAAGTTCTGCAAGTAGGGCAGGGGCCGCACGAGAGCCCCGGCAGTGCAGGAGGGGGCAACGGGGTGCGGCCCACCAGCCCGGGGCGCCCATCTGAGGGCGCCCGCGTGGTTGCCTTCGCGGGGCGAGCCAGCGCATTGTCAAGAGAACACGGCGCATGGATGGGCGGTTGCCTTTCCGCTGTGGCTGGAAGGTCAGGCGCCTGCACTGCCAGGGAGGCGGCGGCAGGCGGCTGGCAATGCGAAGGACCAGGCGGGCCCCCGGGCCGCTCACGTGGAGGCCTGGAGCGGGCCTTGGGGCCTCCCAAGCGTGTTGGGGAAGCAGCCGGGGTGCTGCTGAACTAGGCGGATCGCCCGGGGGCCCAACCGTCTGGCCGCAGGAGCGTTGCCCCGCGCCGCCGTCTGGGGAAGCGGGCGGCCGACGGATTGTGCCGGTATGGGCTTTCAGCAGCTGCATGCCTGGAGGCTGCTGCGCCTGCAGCCCGCCGCGCCCGGGAGTGCCGGCGCAGGCGGCCAAGCGAGAGCCGCCAGGCTCTTTGAGCCGCTGGACTGACGACGGCGCGGCGGCGCACAGCTGTGTGCGCACTCAGCGCGGCAGTGCAGCATGAGCGCAGGTCGCAAGGACGCAGCTGGCCGGTTGAATGGATAGGCGGGGCTTGGCGCAGCCGGACCCGACCAGGCCCAACCGAGCCCAACTCCACCGCGGCCTCGACTGGAGGGGGCCGCGGCGCAGGGGCCATGGGAGTCGGTTGTCGGCTGGGGCCTTGGCGGATGGGCGCCCCGCTCACCCGACCACGCCGTGGTGCTGACGCAAGGGGGTGGAGATCCGAGGATACGGCTTGTCGTCATCGAACGTATGGGACAGGTAGCTCTTGAGGGCGCGTGGCCTGCATGTCGGCAGCTTGGGTCTGAAGGCCGGGCGAGCCTGGCGTGGGCTACCCGAGTCGCTTTGTGTACCGAGCGCCGAACCGACTTGGCAGGAGGACTCGGCGTGGCTGGCCGCAGAAGGAGCAGCATTGTTTACTTGGGCCGGTGGGCGAGGCCTACTGGCGGGGCTGTGAGGGACTCGCTGACAAGGAGGGTGGTGCTTCAGAACGTGTCTTCCAGCCATGCGGAGCATTATGTTCGGGGTGTCGTGTCTGGAGTGCAGTACTTTTGTTGCAGAACAGAGAACAATGTTGCCTGAGGTTTGTGTCTGGGATGCGTGAAGGCAAAGAACAACAATTGCAGAGGGGGCCGCGGGGGCTACGGGCTGAGTTTAGGCACGCGGCATGGCCGGCACTTCCGCTGAGCTTGTCGATTCTGGCTACGCCTAGGCGCACTGGCTCATATGGGGACTACTGAATATGTTGCAATGCTTAGAAGGGCCAGAAGCGTGACTCGTGCAGGCCGCCGTACGGGTTCCATCGCGCGAACATAGTCGCGGGCGGCCCCGAGCTTCGGTCCTTTCCCACAAGCCTCCGGCTAGGTCACTCCCTAGACAGCAAGGATGGGTTACGTCAAGGTCGTCAAGACCTCGGCTTACTTCAGCCGCTTCCAGGTCAAGTACCGCCGGCGGCGTTCGGGCAAGACCGACTACCGCGCTCGCCTCCGGCTGGTGAAGCAGGACAAGAACAAGTACAACACCCCCAAGTACCGGCTCGTGGTGCGCTTCAGCAACCGCGACGTCACCTGCCAGATTGTGCGCTCCACCATCAAGGGTGACATCGTCGAGGCTGCCGCCTACGCCCACGAGCTGCCCGAGTATGGCCTCAAGTGCGGCCTGACCAACTACTCGTCGTGCTACTGCGTCGGCCTGCTGGTGGCCCGCCGCATCCTCACCAAGTTCAAGCTGGACAAGCACTACCCCGGCAACGTCGAGCCCGATGGCGAGGACTACAACGTGGAGCCCGTGGAGGAGGGCCCCCGCCCCTTCTACTGCCTGCTGGACACCGGCCTGAAGCGCACCAGCACCGGCAGCAAGGTGTTCGCCTGCCTCAAGGTGCGGCGGCTTCTCGGATTGGGAGTCGCGAAAGCTCGAGAGCAGCTGCATGCTATTGCTTGAGGTTGGATTAGCAAAGTCGCCTAGCGCCAGTGTGCCCGGGACCGATCGCTGAGCGCATGCTGCATGCTGCTCGCAGGGCGCCCTGGACGGTGGCCTGGACATCCCCCACAACGAGAAGCGCCTGGTCGGCTACGACCGCTCGGGCAAGAAGCTGGACGCTGAGGTGATGAAGAAGTACATCTTCGGCGGCCACGTCGCTGAGTACATGGAGGAGATGGAGGAGGAGGAGCCGGAGAAGTACACCAAGCACTTCTCCAAGTTCCTGGAGGAGGACATCTCCGGCGGCGAGCTGGAGGACCTGTACGCCGAGGTGCGGCGCCAGCCGGGGGCACGGGGGTTGGTGGAGCGGTTGAGGGCTTGTGTGTGTGGGGGGGTCCTGGGGGCCGGGATCCACGGCCTGCGATCCTAAGTCTGGGCGCGTCCTCCTGCTCTCGCTGGAACCTGTCCCGCCGCTTGCCTTCGCCTCCGCCCCAGGTAAGCCCGCCTGCTGACATATGCGGCGGAGTGCGGCTGGCGGGAGTGTGTGTCGAATGGAGCGGGAGGGTGGCGTGGCGTGGCGTGGCGCTGAGGAGTCCTGGACGATTGATTGGCTGATTAGAGGAGCGCGGCCCTTGGTGTTTCTCGCGGCATCCCACCGGAATGCGCGCGCCGGCTCGTCGCTGTGCCCCCACTCTGGGCGGCGCGAGCTGTGCGTTGCGTGGGGGCAGCTCCTGCTTGAGGGCCCTTCGGGGTCCCAGTGGGTTTGGTCTGCCCCGCCCCTGAGTGGGCTGCGCCTCTGCCTTTGTTGCGAGGCGCGCCCGGACGGGGGTTCGACGTTACGGCCTGTCAGCCCCTGGCATAAGCACCCGATCCCAGACGACCTCGGAAGTGTGGCCAGGGGGCCCGACTAGTACCGCGCCCGGCCCGTAAGGGACGGCCGGGAACCCCGGGTGCTGTACCGTACTGTTTCGGTGTTTTGGGTGGTGCCGTGGGGCCTGGGGTCGTCCTCGGTTACAGGCCCGTCCGTTTGTGTTGTGCGGTGGTTTGGGCTTGTGGGGCGTGCACGTGCTGCAAATGTCAGGCAGACACTGGATGCTAGCGCGTTAGGCCCCACTACTATTGGCCCAGTTACTGCTCGCAACTCGTCCACCCCGCGTGGAGCCTAGCCCGCCACGACCGTTGCCAACCTGGCCCTCGCCTCGGGCCCCTATCGGCCCCCTCTCGCCCCCTCGGCCCCGTGCTGCCCCCTCCCCGCTCCTCCGTCCCCAGGTGCACAAGAACATCCGCGAGAACCCCGTGCGCGCCAAGAAGCCCCGCACCAAGCCCGCCAAGGTGGAGCGCTGGCACCCGGTCAAGCTGACCCTGGAGCAGCGCCGCGAGGCCCTCAAGCAGAAGCTGGCGGCCATGCAGGTGGGCAAGAGGGTCGCGGTTGAGGGAGGGCAGCGGCGGGCGGGGGCCGTGATGGGCATGTGGGTCGGGCGCTCCGCATGCACCCATGGAGGGTAGGCGGCAGGATGCGGCCTGCCGTGCATGTGGGTCGGGCAAGCTGCAAGTGAGAAGCCCCCCTGACATCTTCTTCTGCCGCTGCTGTCCCTGCCTTACAACAGGACGACGACGAGTAAGCGCGTCGCCCCCGTGGCGTCGCGGCTGCTCGGCCGCCGGACCTGCTCCTCGCTGGACCTCTCTGCCCGGCCCTGGGCTTCGTCGCTCTGTGGCGGGGGCCCCTTGCTGGGTTCTGCGCTGCTTGCGGCGGGCCCCTGCGCCGATACATGGCTGCTGCCGCCGCGAGGTGGCGGCGGCTGGGCGGTGTTGATGTGGGTCGGAGGCTGCCGAGGCGGGTGGGACAGGCGCACAACCCTCTCGATCTCCTCCTGGGTTCCCCTCACTCCTCGCTTGGGTGGTGGGATCGGGTCCTTGGATCTGTAACGCGGAGGTGTCGAATTACCGAGCAGTGTCGTGAAGTCCCCTTGCGCGTTGCGCAGTCAAAAAGCAGCAGAGCAGTGCGGCATCAGCTAAACAGAGACCAGTGTCCGCGAATGAAGAAGCCTGGGGATCTGTGCTCGCAGGGGCCGTCCAGCGAGGGCAGTTCGCGTTTCGTTCGGTCGTCAGGGAAGACGGGGTCGTCTTGGGGGCCCTGTACTTTCTGCCGCCTGTGGGAGTTAGCCATATACAGCAACTTCAGTGCAGTCCAGCCCGGCAGAGGCCTGGTTGCGTCAGCCTCCGTGGAAGCAGCAGAGCGCTGCCAAAGCGTTCAGCACAAGGTCGAGCCGGCAGTCCGGGCCTGAGAGTGGGACGGCTGGGAGCGGGGCTCGGCGGGGCGGGGCGCTGGGGGCACGGCGGGCACGGCGTCGTGGGCAGGTAGCCAAACCCATCTGCACTACAAGTTCAGTACTAGACAGGCGCTTCCTATGGCGACGCACCAACAGGGCAGCAAGGCAGCTGAGCATCCCGAGCACATTCCCGATTTTTGGCTCCCAGGGATTGCAGCCCGCGTAGCCAGCCACCTGCCTCGCAACTTTGTCGCATCTACGCTCCGCATCCTGGACAAGGCCAGCGCTGAGCAGTTCTGCGACATCAGCGAGGTGCAGCTGTCGCAGCCAGTTCCGCATGGGGCCTTCGCGGAGCACTGGCTTGCTCCCGAGGCCTGCAGGAGCATCAACCTGGAGCAGCGGCGGCACCTGATGGCCCTGGTCGCGGCCAGCGGCGATGTCGGCAACCTGAAGATCGTCATGCAGGTGTGGCCGGGTGCACCCTGGTGGATGAAGGACCCCGCAGCTCCGATGATCCTAGCACGGATATTGTCGACGCCGCGGCCGGTGCTGGAGCTCTGGGCTGTTGCCAGCTAATAGCTGAGACGCGTGGAGGCTTGTCGGCTCACCAGCTCCTGTTCGGCGCCGCCAGGGGGGGCCACCGCGCCGTGTGCGAGTGGTGCCTTGCGAACGGTGCAACGCGGATCTGGTACTTCGTGTATGAGGCCTACCACGGCGGACACCCGGAGCTGATGGAGCTGCTGAAGCCCGACGGCCAGCCTAACGTGGAAGAAAGCTGCGACCTAATCAAAGGGGCGGCGGGAGGCTGTGACCTTGCCGCCCTGCAGGACGTGTGGGCGTTTGTGGGCGAGCGGCTGTTCGCTGGCGATGACAATGACAATGAAAACGATGAAGCTTACTGGAACCGCGAAGAGCTGTACGGGTCCAGGGCCCTCGCCGCCGCCGTGGGCAGCCCCACCCCGGACTGGCAGGCCAAGGCCGAGTTCCTGCTCGGCAAGGGCCTGCCCTTCAACGCTTTCACCGCGGCGACGACCTTCCAGCTGCCCCAAGACCGGGTCGTGGAGCGGCTCGAGTGGCTGAGGGCTAGGGGCTGCTCGGCCCAGGAGCTATACCCTGCATGCGCCATCGATGCAGGGAACACGGCGGCTGTCGAATGGCTGCTGGCCGCTGGGGCGTTCGGACCTAAGGAGAAGCACCGCCAGGTGGAACTGCGTGTGCCGTGCCTGCCGCTCGAGATGATTCAGGTCCTGCTAGCAGAGCAATGTCTCAAGCCGGCAGACGCATTGGCGGCCTCGCTTGGGGCCGGCGCCAAGGGCCTGCCGCTGCTGCCCTGGCTAGTGGAGGAGTTCGGGCCGGGGGTGCTGGACCCTTCGGGCCAACCCTTTGGAGGGGCGGCGTGGGCGGGCTGTGTTGAGGCGATGGAGTTCCTACGCTCCCACGGCTTGACCTTCAGCGAGTCGAGCTGGGCTCACGCCGCAGTGTCGGGCTCGGAGGAGGCCTTGGAGTGGCTGAACGCGATGGGATGCCCACAGCCGGTGAGCTGTCTGCCGCTGGGGAGGGAGGCTTGGCCACCTTGTGCGCTGGGCGGGGAGCTTGCATGCCCAAGCATGCCTGGCTTGAGACAGCGCTCCCCCTGCGTGTTTCCCTCAGTCCCTGATCGCCTACCCACCCTCTCATCCGGTCTGCCTGCCTTTCCTCGCCCATAGGTGGACGGCGGCCCCTACAGCACTCGGCCGAGAACGGGGACGCCCGCACGCTGAGGGTGCTGCGGCGCCTGGGGCTGTGCTGGGGAGGGGCGGCAGGAGGGGGCCGCGCAATTGCGGCCGCCATCAGCAGTGCAATGGACCTGGGCACGATCCGCTGGATGGTGGCCGAGGGCTGCCCCGTGGACTGGTCAGAGGCAAAGCGGGCGATGGAGGAGCGGCTCGTATTGAGGTTTCCTCTGGCAGCAGAGGTGCAGGCGTGGGTCGAGCAGGGCGCTTCCCGGCGGGGGCGCTGCTGCCTGAAGCTGAGGGCGCGGAAGGCTCCCGAGGGCTGCACCTGGCAGCAGCTGATGGGCGTGAGTTGGGGAAAGAGGCAGAGGCGCGGAGGCAAGAAGCGGGCGGGCAGCGGCTGACGTGACGCGGATGGACCGGGGAGGGGTTGAGCAGAGCTGGGTTGTGTGCTTCTTATGTGCGTGGCATGCGTCGGGCTGTGCGCTTGGGCTGCGCGTGTGGGGATGATGGATGATGGATAGTGAGGGCTGCAAGCATTCTGGGAATGGGTGCTGGGGGCGTTCCTCAACTTTGGCCTGCGACAGGTCCCGTTTGTGGGTTGGGCGGAGGCCAGCAACCACGGCCTGAAGCCAAGGGGTCCGCGAGTCTGGAGGGGGAAAGGAGACACGGGAGACGAGTTACGCGAAAAGGCAGGCCAGCAAATGCAACAAGTGCACTGGTCGGCGACTATCCGCAGCCCTGCTCTTGCGAGCCTAATGCGGCGTTACCTTACCAGGCGGCAAGTCGAAGCCTTCCAAAACCGCCAGTCTGGAGGGGGGTTCGGCCAGGTGGCTGGCAAGATGACCGGGGGTCGGAGGCAGCAGGGGGCATGGAAATAGGTGTATAGATGCAAACTCGACCAGTCTGCGACGTGGGCGGGAGGCAGCGATGCTATCTTCCGTTGGCAGAAGTGAGGAGGGCCGGCACTTTTAGGCCCTGGCCAGTGGCAAAAGTGCGAAAGCGGGCAGCACTTTGCAGCCTCCGGCAGCCCTAAAAGTGCCGGCGCGCCTGCCGTGCAGGACACTAACCCAGCTTTCGGGCTCCTAACCTCCCTGCCTCTCCCTTACTGGCAGCCCTGCCGGGCCTTTCCGGGTTTCGGACCCCCCCCCCCTCCCCCTAACTGACACTCCTGCCATCCAGCCGTGTGCACTGCACGCCCACGACGGGGCGAAAAAGTGAAGGCGCGGACAGCACTTCGGGCGTTCACAGCAGTAGAAAGTGAAGCCATCTCTGCACTTTCTTGAAGTTTAGCCCAGGAATGTGCCACCGGCTTCACTTTGGCGTCACTCTGTCACTTTGATAGCAACACTGGCGGGAGGCCTCTTTGATGTGCTGACATGGCGGTCGGCTGGGGCATGGGAGTTCAGGTACCCCAGTGTGGCTTCGTGTCCCGTTGCTCAGTTGGCTCTTTTGTGGCTCCAGTCATCTACCAGCTTGCCTATCTGAGCACCACGAGCGCATAGGACCAAACTGGGGCAGCGGGGATGCGGAGCCAGGTATGGGGCAGAGCGGGACACGGCGAGGGCGGAAGGTGTGTGCTTGCAGGGGCCGGGGGTAGGGCGGAGGGCATGTGCCACGCCGCAGATATTTGATTTGATGCAAGGAGGCAAAATGCGCGAACTGTAAACAAACATTGTTCTACGTCGATATCACATAGCACTTCTGCGTCCGCTGCGGAAGTGCAGGTGCACTGCCGACATTCAACTTGCTGCTTTGCCCAGAGCAAGCTCGTTGCTATCTCTTTTACGACCATAGTGACAAGCATATATCGATAGAGAGCCTGGCATCGCGCATGGGCGAGCAGGGCCTGGGAGCATCGGGCCCTGACCTGGGGTCGCTCGCGCACAACTTTCCGTTCAGCTTCCGTGTGGGCTCTGTGGGGGCCGGTGAGTCGCCGATGGGCAGCCCCGAGAACGCTGGAGCCATGATGCGACCGGCGTGCCCTATCCTCCCCATCCCACCCTCCCCGCCCTCCTGCAGGCATTGGCGCCGGGTGTGGCGTGGGCGTGGGCTTCGGCTCGCCTCTGAGTCTAGGTGGGAGCTTGATGTATAGGGCCGAACCACGAGGGACGCCTCCCTTACCCTCCTGGCAACAGCACTCACCGTCCGTCCATCCACCCACCTTGCCCCTTCCCTTCCCGTCCCGGTCCAGGCGGCGTCCCGGCTATAGGCCAGGCCATTTCCGGCATCACCTCCGGCCTCGGCGCCGCTGCCTCCTCTCTGGGCGGAGCGGGCCACGGCCTCCGCGACGCTGTGCGGCGGCTGGGCGTGCGGGGCCTGGATGCGGGGCTGGGGTGCGGCGTGGGCGTGGGCTATGGCTTCGGCGTGGGTCTGTTCCTCAAGCCGTCGGCCGGGGAGCAGCTGCTGAGGGCGGTGGAGGGCGCGGCAGGTATGATGGATTGATAGAGCTGCTGTGGGGCTGGGCTGGGCAGGCGCATGGTGATCGCTGTGCGCACCGTGAGGTCGCAGCGGGAAGCGGGGATGCAGCGGGGAGAGCAGAAGAAGAGAACAGAACGGCAACTTGGCTAACACTGCACTGCAAGCCCTGTGCGTCCGGGCGGTATGCTGCGCTTAAACCCTGCTGCGCTAGGCGCTAGCGCACTGGCGCCTACATCACGCTGACTGCTGCCCTCCCTTCGTCCGTTGTGTCCAGGCGGCATCGCCCACGCAGTCAATGCCAAGCTGGCTGAGGCGGGGCTGCGGGGGCCGCTCCCGGGCACCACCTCCGGGGCCCCTGCCTTTGGGACCCTTGGTGGTGGGGCCAGCGGGGCTGCAGGCGGGGCCCTGCTGCCTGCACACGGACCGCACGGGCTGGCCCCCGGTCCGGCCGGCCTCCTGGCGCCAGCGCAGCAGCCCTTCTCGCACTTCCACAGCATGACTCAGCGCAATCTCCCCCAGCCCCAGCCAGCCCAGCCCCATCAAACCCAGCACCAGAGCGAGGCAACGGCTTCTCCGGTGGCGGCGCCCGCAGGGCCTCAGGTGGGCCACCCGAGGCGTGTGCGTCCAGGCAGCGCCGGGGCAGCGCCGGGCGCTGCGGTATGCCTCGGGCGCCCTGGCGTTGCCGCGGTGCCTCGCTGTGAGGGAGTGGAAGAAGCACAAGCAGTCCTGATGTCGTCACGGCAAGGCACCATGGATGCCGAGCCAAGCAATTCCAGCCACCCCACGGCCCCCTCCGCACTGACTATAGACCTCTCTCACCCATCATCAGGGGTCCAGCACTCACGGCCTTCCCCCCGCCGGGCCCCGGCCCCCAACCCCAGGCCGCCTCACCGCCTGAGCCCAGCGCCGAGGAGTGGCGCGCACTGCTGCGGCACGAGCGCCAGATCGCCCGCCTGCGGGCCGAGAACCGGGCGCTGAGGAGGGCGGTGTGCAAGCTGGACCGGAGGTGGGGGCGGGGCGCAAGGGGGGCCGGGGCCACCCTAAGGCACCCTAGCGGGGGGCCCCTAGCGGCCGCAGGAATTGGACGTGGCCTCAGGGCTTGGGCACGGCCTCCCCGGGGGTTAGTTGGCCCCGGTTGGCCAGTGTGGGCCAGCCTGGCGTCATTACTCACTGCCGTACCATCCGTGCGCCCTGGTCTGATGCCGCCGCAGGCTGCCCATCTGCAAGGACGCTAGCGACGACTGGGGGGAAGGGGATGAGTGAGGGGAGGCCCCGGGGGGAGCGGCCGCACAACTGCGGCCGTGGCAATCGCGGGCAGGGGTGCGGAGGGCCCCATGCGGCACACAGGCAGCAAGGCGATCTAGTGCCGCTCGGCAGGGGGCAGCAGCGCGACCGTACGGCGGCAAAGCAGTGTTGATCGGGAGGCTTTGCCTCTTAACTCTTAGCTGGTACACTTTATCACTAAGCAGCATGGACCGCCTATTAGACGTAGACGTCCAGCGCGAGCCCATCCTGTGTGGGAGTGGCGTGTGGGTGTGGGTTGAATGACTGAAGTGCAAGCGGCAGTATATGTCGTGGGAATGCTGCGGCCAAGGGTGTAGGAGGATGAGCCATGAGTTGCTGTAGGGATTGTAACGGGCGCTCTTGTCCTGTGGGCTGTGGCCCCGTGGCCCTTTGAGTGGAACCGTAACCGGGGCACGGCTTTGTTTTTTTCTTCACACACGGCTGGGTTCAAGTGTGAGGGGCTGAGGGATGACGATTCCTGGTCCGTGGGCGGTTCAAAGCTGGCTTGCGGAGGAGTTGTGCAGGGCATAGCGGTGGTGCAAGGGTCGAACGGTGTGCACAGCAGGGGGAAGGGGAAACGGGAGACGAGGGGGCACAGCAGGGGGGCGACAGCGAAGTGTAAGGAGGGTCAATGCCAGGGGTAATCGGGGTCTGGCCCAGGAGATCTGGCGCTCTGACCGTCTGACGGGGTCGGACGGGGCCGGCACCCCCGAGGGTCAATGCAACGTGCAGCTAGCCGAGGATACCACGCTACCACCGTGCCTGGCTTTGGTGCACCCGGGATCCGGGCAACAGGTCGGCCTTTGTCCACTGCACCAGAGATTCGGCACAGGCTTCCAGGTGCTCGCGCTTGCGCAAAGCTAGAGAGTAAGCCGCATTGACCAAGACCCGCTGTCTGACGCAGATCGAGCTATCCGCTGCACTGGCTTCGCGCAGGCCGGGCTTGGTGGGCTTCCGTTGGTGTGGTCGGCCTGAGTTGGCTGCTCCCATACACCGTTGGCTGCACTGCCTCCCGTGTAGGCTGAATGAAATGAGCAGTCACGGCTCGAACGCCTGGCTGTACACGAAATGCTACGCAATAGGCATGCGAAACGACGCCCCGAGCTCCCACCTGCTCCTGCTCCGCTGCCGCCTGAGCGAGTGCTTGCTGCTGTGCTCTTTGCTGCGCGAGCTGCTGAAGTACGTTTGCTACTTCAAGAGCCGCTGAACCCTGTAGTGCACCTTGCCCCTGTAACCTTGCTGCTGTGCTCTCTGGGCTGCCGGGCCGGGGGCAAAACTCCACGTGCGGCTTTACACACGCCGCACACGCCGCACATACACATACTACCGGGCAGCCCAGATCAATAATCCAGACCCCCTTCCGTTCACACCTGAGCGTCAAAACCTGCTCGCCGCTTGTCGCTAGCAGTCCAGCAGTCCGGCGTTCCTCCAGGTCCATCGCCAAAATGGGGTATGCTCCGCAGCTCCCCGTCAGTCCTTTATGCTCCCCTCAATTCGCTGCACTCGCAGCACCCCTCCCCCGTCAGCTAAATATGCGCCCTCATCGCTCGGCGCGCTCTAACCCTCTCGCTGCCCCTGAATTGGGTCCGCGCTCCTCTCAAGTGCCCGTCGCTGGCTCCACGCTCCAGCTTAAGACAGGTACTTCTCAACAGTCTGCACGATCGTCGCCTTAGGGACAGCGCCGATGATCGTCTCGCACTGCGGAGGGCGGAGAGCGACGGGGGGCGTGTGTTGAGAGCAAAACCAGGTACGCTGCCTTTCCAAGCTCTCTCGCTGCTTTGCTCAAGGAGAGCTCAGAGCTAGTTCCCCTTCAAACATACCTTCTTGCCACCCTTGAAGACCATGATGGTCGGGATAGAGCGGATACCATACTCAGAGGCCACGTTCGGGCTCTCGTCCGTGTTGAGCTTCACGCACTTAAGCTTGTCCTTGTACTCCCCGGCAATCTCATCCACGACCGGCGCGATGATGCGGCAAGGACCGCACCAGGGGGCCCAGAAGTCCACCAGCACGGGGACGGAGCTCTCCAGCACCACCGCCTTGAAGGTGTCGTCGTTCACAGCGCCAGCCTCAGCGCGAGCGACCACGGAGCGGCGCGGCGCGGCCACGAAGGCCTTGGGGCGAGCGGCAGCGGCGCGCTGGGGCAGGGCAGCCTTGCGAGCGAGGAGGGCCATTGTGGAGGCTGTGGGGTCTACAGGAAGAGGTATGGGGGTAGCGTGTGCTGTGGAGTGCTCGAAAAGTAGCGGGTGTGTGGCTCGGCTCATCCTGGGATGCCCCCGCGCGACTCCATGCGGGGGCTCGGTCGTGCTGCCCTGCAGGCCTCCGACGCATGCCTTTGACTAAGAGCCTTATCCGAGCACAATTGGACATAGTCGCGGCACGTACTGGCCCTCGCGAGCTCGCTCGCGCGTCGACGCTTGCAGCTCCGATTGAGAGGCTGGCCTTCCCTTCGCGCCGCCCCATACCTCCCTACCCGTTCATGCCGCCATCGCTGATATTGATCAGTCGTCTTCTCTTATCTGGGTCTGCAGCGTCTGGCGGCGCGCTGTGTTGGAGGACTTGATCAATGTCCTCGAGGCTTCCAACCCCTGTTTTGAAAGGGTTGTCAAACTTTACGGGCACTTGCAATGCAGTCGAAAGTGGTTGCCTGGGGAAAACTGCTGATTTGGCCGGGTGGCCCACGGTCCACATGCACGCATGTCGCTGCAAGTTTTGCAAACGAGCGCCCCGCTCCATAGTTATCGGCTGGTGTGGCCCGGCACCGGTGCATGGGTGCGCAACGTAGCGCGGGTACTCGGGCGCTCGGTGGGCGGGGCGTAGGCGAGGATGTGTGTCAAGCTCTGAGGCGCATCGCGGGGCGTGGGGCATGCCTGGATGGGGAGACACTCTGAGCCGGGCACAGCAGGTAGCGCCAAAGCAGGGAGGAGGGTGGGTGGGATGGCGGGGGTTGCCAGAGCGGGCGAGCGGGATGGCGGGGTAGCGGCACGCTCCCTCTTGCCCACGACCCACCGAGGCCGGGGCCGCTTGCAGCTGCGCCTACACACCAGCCCGCTGCTCACAGGAGGCCGCTCAGCCCTACAGCGCTCGCGGTGCTTCTGTGCTTCTCGTGCGTGGCCTCCGAGGTGCATCGCGTCGCGGCTCCATCATCACATGCGCGGTCCGATCTCGCGGCCGCGGCTGCGCTCCCCGCCGCTGCTTTCCTCGACCCGACTCCACCGCTCCGCCGCGAGCCCGGAATAAACCAGAACGCAGCTAGCCTCAAACGCTTCCTCTCTGCGTCGGCGCCTAGAACAGGAACCCAGTTTGCACAACGTGCTCCCTCGCCCCGCCGCGCCAGCGCCAGGCCTAGCAGCCATCCGCAGCTCCACGTCGCATCGTAGCTAGCAGCGCTTCGCCCACCCGGCGCAGCGGACACGCGCCTCGCTGCTCGCACCCTTTCCGAACACCGCGCCCCGCTTCGGCTCAAGGACTGCTTGCCTCGCTGCGCTCAGCGCAGGCATGGCAGCAGCGCTGCAGCCCAGCCCCTTCGCGGCTGCGGCTGCGGCCAGCGCTGCGGTCGCGGAGCCCCTGGGTCTGCTGCCGCGCACAGTGCCTGCAGAGCCGCACGAGGCGGAGCGCACGCAGGATTGCCCCGCGGCTGCACCGCCGCAGGCCGCCGGCCCTAGAGGCGACTCGGTGGCCGCAGGTGAGGCGCGACAAAGGGGGAGGGGGCGGGGAGGAGGGCGGGGAAAAAGGAGGGAATAAGGGGTGCTGTGTTTGACCCACCGGTGGCCGTGCCGCTGTGCTCGTCAGGCAGCAGCTTCCTGTTACTCCTGGGCCCTCCAACCCATCTCCCCTCCGCGCCTATCAACCCATTGCCTCCTGCCCCCCTCTATGGCCCCGCCAGGCGCTGACACGCCGCCCCACATCCATGCGGGTCCTCCCCTCCCCACCCCAGTCCGGATCCCTCCCAGCGGCATCGGCGACTACGGCGGCGGCGGCGGCGGCAGCAGCGTAAGCTGGCCGAGCCCCGAAGGCATCGACGCCGCCGCCTCCGAGCCGCCGCCGCCGCTGCCGCTGCCGTCACCTGTGGCGACGCCAGTGTTGCAGCCCAGCCCTTCCCTTGCGTCCCCAGCCCAGCTCGTGTCACGGGTACTCTCACTCGATGTGGCCCAGCGAGCCGTGCTGAGGGCCGCCGCGCTGTGCCGAGCGTCGTCTCGGGGCCACATCCCCGGGCCGCTGGCGGCGGCGCCGTCGCTAACGCTGCCGCCGTCCCTGCCGCCGCCATCGCTATCACCCTCGGAGCGCACAGGCGGCGTCAGGGCTGCCGACGTCCCGCCGCCGGACCTGGCGGCTGTGGAGGCCTCGCCACGGCCGCCGATGCCGCCATCGGCTCCGCCGCCGCCGCCGATGCCGCCCAGGGACCTCCAGCTCCTGCAGGGCGCCCAGGCCGCCGCCGCCGCGTCCAAGCCCGTGCCCCAGGCCGCCCACGACGCCGCCACCACGGCCGAGGCCCTCACCCTCGCCGCCTCCACTGCATCGGGCAACCCCGCTACCGCTGCAGCTTCCCCTGCCGCCGCCACCGCCGCGGCCGCTGCCGCCGCCATGCAGCCCATGGCCGCCGCCAAGCCCTTCCGCTCCGGCCTGAGCGCCGCCGCGGAGCCCTACGCGCCGACGTCACGCCTCACCACGTCCGCCGCCGCCAAGCCCGCCGCCGCCAGCGCAGTCATGACGTCAACAACTGAGCCGCCTCCGCCGCCATCCATGGCCTCCGCCTCCGCCTCCGCCAGCGTGTCGACCACGGCCACTGTTGCGAGGCCCCGCGTGGGTCCGTCAGCTTCCATGTCCCGACTGCAGGAGCTCAGGGCCGTGGCCAAGCCCTTCCCAGCGCCGAGGGCGCCAGACGCGCCTCCGCCAGCACCCGCCGCCTCCTCCGCCGCTGCGCCGCCGCCGGGGGTCGCCGCTGCGGCAGCGGCGGCAGCCGCAGGGCTGCGGGCGGGCCCGGGGCCGGGGCCCCTGCTCGGCTGGGCAGCAAGCGAGCCGGGAGCCAGCAGGACTTCCGTACGCGTGGCAGCGCCGCTAGCCAGCGGCTTCGCTACTCCCGCCGCCGCCGGCACCAGAGGGACAGCACCCCTGACGGCGTCGGCTGCACAGCTGGCGGCGCCGCCAGCGCCGCCCGCGATGCAGCTGTGGGGCGCCTGGAATCGCCCAGACCTCTCGTCTGGTAGTACGGCCGGCCTAGGCATGGGTACGACAGGTACGACAATGGACGACCTGATGGCCCGGCCTGGCACGGGGCTGCGGGTGCACGTGGCCCAACCCCCGCCGCCGCCGCCACCGCCGCCGCCGCTTCCACCACCGTCCCAGGGGCAGGGGCAGCGCTGGGGTGGCGCGGGCTGGGGTGCACCCCAGGGCCCCGCACCTAGCACAGCCCACGCAGCTGCTGCCTCCAGAGCACCGTTCAGAGAGCCGTCCTTCGCGCACATGCGCCTCGACGTCGGCGGTGGCGGCGGCGGCCGCGGCAGCATCGGTGGCCGTCGCCTGGCGGCGACGTCGGACCTTACTTTTGCCCTGGCAGATCTCAACGCGGCTGCTGCTGTCGCTGCCGCCGCCGCCGCCGGCGGCCAAGGCTACGACGACGATGGCCAGGTCACCACGCCACGTGCCGACACCGGCGCCGCCAGCCCATTCGCCTCCGGCGGTGGCGGTGGCGGCGGGGACCCTGACGGCGCCGCCGCCGCGACGGCGGCGATGCTGACGGACCCTGGACTGACGCTGGGCTTTGCGGCGCTGGGACAGGCCAGCGGTCTGCAGCCGCACCTGGGCGAGTACGGGTGGTTGGACGAGCTCCTGGCGGCTGCAACCGCCAACGACCCGAGTTCGTTGGAGGCGGCGGTTGAGCGGTTGGACGACGATGCCCTGGGCGCGCTGCTGCAGACCGTTGAGCTGCTGGAGCTGAGCGGACCCGGTGAGCAGGGCCGTGGGGGCTTGAGGGCTTGGGGTCAGGAATGCTGCTCAGAGAATTCAGAGAGCCGGAGCCGTGGCGCACCGAGTTTGGGCCCAAAGGCGGCCTGCCACGGCTGCGGGTGAAGGGCAGGGGGACTCAGCAGTGGACAGCCTTCTGGCTCCTGCGAGGCACCACTGCACCAGTGATGAGGTTTGCATGCTTACGCAACGCGCCGCTGATCACCCTCTCCCCCATGCCTTCGCCCGCAGAGGGCCTGCCGGCGGGCATCGACTTCGCCGCCCTCAACGACGCAGCCACCGGATTCCCGCCCCCGCCCCCGCCTGGGCCCCCGCACCAGCCCCCCACCCAGCGGCCGCCCGCCCCAGCGCACCCACTGCCAGCATCGGCGTTCACCCAGCCACCGCCGCCACCGCCGGTGGCTCGACTGCCAAATGCAGCCGCGCCGCCAGCAGCGCCGCCGTCGACGCTAAGTTACGGCCAACCGCCGCCGGGGTCAACCGCCACGGCCGCCAACGCTGTACCCGCCAATGGCGATGGCGCCACGTCGACGTCCCTGCTGCCGCCAGCGGTGCTTCAGCAGTGGCGGCACCCGAAGCACCCACCCCAGAAGCGCCCAACGTCCAAACGAACGTCCGACATGACAGCAGATGTAGGTGCAGATATTGCTGAAGCTCGGACCTGAGCATGCAGGCGCACACTGAGCAGCAGGTGCTTTTGGAACGCCCCCCCACCCACAGGGAGTGCTCCCACACTACTGGCGGCACCTCCCCGGCAGGGAAGGCAACACCAGCGACGGCGGCAGCGGCAGCGGTGGCGGCGGCGGCAGGGCTGCTGAAACTGGGTCGGCTCCTGCAGCCGACAATCCGCCGGTGCATTCCGCCTTTGCCGCCGCCGCGGCGGCGGCCGCCTGCAACGCCGCTGCC
Source organism: Edaphochlamys debaryana (assembly GCA_016858145.1). NCBI lineage: Eukaryota > Viridiplantae > Chlorophyta > Chlorophyceae > Chlamydomonadales > Edaphochlamys > Edaphochlamys debaryana. The sequence goes on from JAEHOE010000035.1 coordinate 734,693, forward strand.
GGCTTGCAGGCCGAGCACCCGCCTCCGTCCGCGCCGCCGCTGCCGCCACCGCCGCCGCCGGCACAGTCATCGACGCCCTTCTCCTCCCTCGACGAGGCAGTGCCTCCGCCGCCGCGCGCCGCCGCCGCTCGAGACGACTTCCATGCGCCCTCCCACATCGCGCCCCTCACCCTCACCACCGCCAAGACCATCCGCCCCCGCCGCGCCGCGCCGCCCTCCTCCGCCACCGCCGCTGGAGCTTCGGCGGCGGCAGCGACCGCCGCCGCCGCCAGCCCCTTCACGGCCGCCGCTCCCGCCGGCGCCGCGGGGCTGCTGCCGCCGCCGCCGGGCTCTTCGGGCGAGAGCTCCGCCACCACCGCCACAGACGCCGCCGCCAGTGCTCAGGGCCTGGGCCCGCTCCCGGGCTCGGGCGGAGCGCTCAGCACCAGCAGCACCGGCGGCGGCGGCGGCGGCGGCGGCGGCGGCATCAACGGCAGCGGAGGTGGCAGCATGGATGGCCTAGCGGTTCGGAGCGAGGGCGGCGGCTGCCCTAGGACGTCATTAGTGGAGCTGCCACCAGCCTCGGCGTCGATCGGCCCGGCGGGCAGGCTGACGCTGCCGTCGCCGTTCGCCCAGATGGCCTTCATGGATCCAGATCCGTCTGATCCAGCAGATCCCAGTCAAGATCACGGCGCAGGCGCAGATCGGGCCGCTAATAGTCGTCCTCATGCTGCGGAGGCCGGGGCGAGCAACGGGTCTGGCGAGGAGGAGCAGGAGGCCGCCCAGGGCCACGCCCGCCGCGCCGCCGTCACGCCGCCGCCGAGCCCCGCCAGCACCTTTGCACCGTCGCCGCCAACCAGCCCCGCCACCGCCGCCGCCGCCGCCGCCATGGCCGCCACAGGCGTCAGCGGCCGCGCGCCGGGTGCCGAGCCGACGGCGGCGGCGCTGCGCCGCCGGGGCTCCGCGCGGGCAGGCGGCGGCAAGCCGCCGACGCCGTCGCGGCCGCCTGCCGCCGCCACGCCTTTCGGCCGCCGCAACTTCTCCCAGAGCAGCGGTGACGTCACCGCCACGCCAGTACGGCCCGACGCGCTCCAGTGGCCTCCGCAGGGCGGCCCAGGGCCCCACATCGCAGTGTGGCCCCACCCGGTTACGGGCGGTGCGACCCCCTCGCATTTGGCGCTCGCGAGAGCGCCCTCGTCCGGCAGCTCATCCGCCGCACGGCAGTACAGCTGGCAGCTGCCGTACCAGGTTGCGGCTGCCGTACTGCACGGATCGCCGTACCCGATCCCGCATGCGGTGCCGTGGCCGTCGCCGCCGCCGTCGGCTGGCGGCGGATCTGCGCCGCCCCCGTCAGGGCACCTCCAGGCGAGTGCCGCCGCTGCCGGGAGCGACGACGAGAAGCAGCAGCAGCAGCAGCACGAGTATCAGTACCCGCCACATTTTCCGTACCAGCAAATGCCGTACACCGTTGTACGGCACCAGCATCCGTATGGCGCAGATCCGTACGGCGCAGGCGTGGTCCCCGTGCAGCCGCCGCCGCTGCCCGGCACCATCATGGTCCCCGTCCTGACGCTCTCTCCCAGTCCGTCCCAGGAGCTGCCGTACGGCCTTCATGCCGTACCTCCTGCCGCCAGTGCGGCCCGGGACGTGCAGCACCTGCCGTACATGATGCCGCAGTACCAGCAGGCGTTCTTTCAGCAGCCTGCGGGCGTGTACGCGTCGTGGCAGGGGCAGGTGAGCGAGAGCGGCACGGGGCTTGAAGTCTCATAGCGAGGCACACAGCGCATGTCTCCCAGGGGCTGCTGGCCAGGGTGATATGGGTCGGTGTGGGGGCTGCAACTTGCTGTGGCGTGGAACACCTGGGGACACGCGACGAAGAGTACCCGTGCGCGTGACAGGTCAAGCCGTATTGCCTCGCTCTGCTCGCAGCCCCGGGCTGTATAGTCCCGCCTCCTGCGCCCCTCACTACTGCCCCCCTTCCCTGCAGCCCCCGCAGCACGGCCAGAGCGACCACGCCCCGGCTGACCCCACGGCGGCTGCACAGGCCGACTGGGCCGGCGCGCATGCCGGGCCCGCAGCTGCACCCGTGCGAGGTGGGTCGTGGGTGGCTTCTCGCGCTGCATTGCACAGCTGCCATCGTTTACATGCGCGTGTCCGTCCGGACCAGGGATGCGTGTTCGTTTGCGGCATCACAAAGCCGCCAGCGTACATGGTCCTCGAATGCACGTGCACCTTCCCAGTCCTTCATAAGTGCTCGTTGGCGGCGCTGTCCCCACCTACGGCGCCAATGCATGCTCACTTGCCTTCCCAGACCCACCGATTGCCAACGCCTGCCATACCTCTGCCCTGCAACCTCAGGCTGGCCGCCGGGCCCTGAGCTCTCCCACCACTCCTTCCCCCCGCCCCTGCCGCCGCACCCGCCGGGCCACTACCCCAGCCTGCCGCCCAGCTACCGCGGCGCCGCCCCCGCGGCCCGGGCGCTCGCCTTTGACGCCGCCGCCGACCACCCCACAGCCGCCGCCGCCACCATAACCGCACCACCACCACACCCTGCACCTCCGCCGCCGCCGCCCCCGAGGCCTGCGTCCATGGGCGCGCTCTCCGCCGCCGGCCTGCCGCCGCCAGCGCCGCGCCGCGGCCGGACCCCGCCGCCGCCGCCCCGGGCGTCGCCGCCGCGTGCCAGCGCCTCCTCCGCCCCCGCCTCCCTCCCCTCCGCCGTGGTCCCCGCCTGGGGCGAAACCGCAGAGCCTGGCGGCGGCGGCGCCGGGGGCCGCGGTCGGACGCGCAGCCGCTCGGGCACCCGCGCCGGCAGCGGCGGCGGCGGTGGCGGCAGCAGCAGTGGCGGCGGCGCTGGGACCGCGGCGGGTCCACGTGACCCCGTGTCGGCGCTCAAGTGGTGCCACGTGCAGCACTCCCGCAAGCAGGTGAGCGCCGCCGTGACTCCGGGGCATTCCGCCTCAGCTCCCTGCCTCCGCCGCCGTTCCCCCCCCGCCAGCTCATCCAAGCGTGCCACACCTTCCACCCCTCCTCCCCAGCCTCCGCCACGCGCCCCAGCCTCCTGTATTGCCCTGCGCCCCTTCGCCTTCCCCCCATCCTCCCCACCTCCCCCGCCCCGCTCCGCCTCCCCCTCTCGCCCCCTCTTGCCCCCTGTCAGGACCCCTCCCTGGACGACGCCCAGGTGCGGGAGCTGGTGCGGCTGCAGCTGTCCTCCGCGCAGCCCATCCGCGCGCCCTGGTACCGGGACGCAGCCACCAGCCGCCAGATGGCCCTGGCGGCGGCGGGCATGGGCGGGGGAGCAGGGTCGGGGTCGGGGTCGGGCTTGGGGACGGGTGGAGGGTCGGGTGGGGGCTTGGGTGGGGGCTCGTGGGCGGAAGGAGTAGGTGCTGGTGGGGCGGCAGCGGGCGAGGGCGGAGGGCTGGGAGGGGGAAGGTCGGGGCCGGGGTCGAGGCGGGGCTCGGGCGAGGGAGGTAGCGGTGGAGGAGCGGCTGGGGGTGCGGGAGGTGGGGAGGGCGTGGCGACGGCGGCAGGCGGCGTGGTCGGGGCTGGAGGGGTGGGTGGAGAGGAGTTCCTGCAGGGCGGGAGGGGGCCCAGGGGCGGGCGTGAGGGAGGCGTGAGGTCGCGCGGGGCGGGGGCCGGTGCCGGGGCAGAGGGGGCCTCAAGGCGGAGCGAGCCGGGGCTGGGTGGGGCGGGGACGGGCGTGTTCATTCCGGGGAGGTGAGTCGGTTTCGGTGAGCGCAGGGGGTCGCGGACGGCAAGGTTCAAAGCGGCGAGCAGCAATCATCTAGGGCTGCCGACTGGCGTGTGTGTGAAGAGAACAGTACAAGTACCGTGCAAGAGGAGCAAGGCACTGTGAGCGGCCAATGTTCTGCCGCTATCGGATTGAGGCGAGACCCCGAAAGAGTGGTTTGATGGATGGCGAGACGTGGCAGGGAGGTCAGGTATGAAGGTGCTAGGTCCAGAGCTCGCGCGACTGAGGCCAGAGTTGGCTTGGGTGGTATGGCAGGAGTCGACAACGCGACGTGAGGCGCAAGGAACGCGACGGAGTCCTGTGACACGGGCCCAGAGGGCCAGTCAAGCGTGCCATGTGTAGTGTGCTAACGGAGGTGCGCGCGCGGGCAGATATAGGTCCAGACCATGCATCGATGCGTGTGTGCACAGTACCGGTAGTCAGTGGGCGTCATGCCTGTCACGGTGGAAATGGTGTGCAGATGGTGCGTGCACCGCAGGACACAGGGGACGCGGAGCGTCTACAGTGCAAGTCCTGTGTGTGTGCAGTGTGCTGATGCACGTAGTGCAGTGTGCAGCGTGCTGTAACGGGCCAGCTCTACAATTGCCCAACTTGCCTTGCCGCGTCCCGGGTGCCCAGTGCTGGGTTGGCTTGCCCCCGACAGCCCAACTCCTGCGCCCATGGGGCATCCCCCGCCCCTCACCTCATGCCGCCGCGCCCCGCCGCTCCCTTGCCAACCGCTCCAGTACGGCATCCTGCTGACTCAGCGCCGCGTCGTACGCCTGGCACGTGGACAGCGCGGCCAGCAGCGGCTGCAGCCGGTCCTCCCACGAGGCCCCCGGCTCGTTCGTACACAGGGCCCACGCCACGTCTTCGTACAGCCCGTGCAGCTCGGGCGCCGATGACATGATGGCGGTGAGGAGCTGCGCGAAGGCGGCCTGGTGAGCCCGCTCCACGGGGATGCCCTCGCGGGCCTTGAGCGCGCGGACCCTGGAATACAAACGATGCAAGGATGTAGGGAAGGGTGTGGGCAGGGGTGGAGTGGGGTGGGGTAGGGGGCCGGGCGGGGTTGCAGGGAGTGCAGTTTGAGAAGCCAGGGAGAGGCGTGACAGGATTAAGAGCCGCTGCAAGGGCGTGGGAGTGAGTTAGATGGCCTGGACCCTGAGACCGCGCTGCCGTGTCGCCCGAGTGCTGGTTCCCCCGAATCCCCGCCTGCCCTTCATTGCAACCCCCCCAGCATCCTGTGCCTGCCCCCAGCCTGCTTCGCGAACTGCGCCCTGGCCTGGGGCCTGGGCTGCCCACCTTGCCGTTATGTCCTTCTGCCCAAGCACAATCTCCTGGTTGTTGGCATTAGCAACGCCCACGCGCTTGCACAGCGCACGGAGCGTGACCACGTCCGTTGCACTCGGGGCCTCCTTGTGCGCCCGCAGGGCGTGCACCTTCTGGTCCGCCGCGTAGTGTGCCTCCGCGGCCTCCACCAGGCTATTTGCAGCTCGCAGAGCTGGCGGAAGGCTTGCATCTGAGCTGCTGCCACTCCCTCGAGTCGCAGGTATGGAGAGGCCAGCTTGCTGGGCCATCGCCAGGACGTGACCGAAGGGGTTTACCGCGCTCCCCACAGCTGGAGGTGCACTGATAGTCGCCATACTGTTGCGCCACGACTATCAGCAGAGGGCTAGCTAGGAACCCCGCTGCGCATCGCTAGCTGTCGAGACGGGTTTGAAGTATGGAGCCTCAAGCGGCAAAGGCTAAAGTCCTTGACAATTATATGTCTCTAAGACGTCTGTGCTTGGGGAGGTAGAGCGAAATTGAGTTGGTGGGAAAGTCTCGTGTCTGCGAGCAAGGGCGTTTGCGCTTGTATGATGTAGTGAACGGTTTATGGTGTTGTTATGAGCAAACGAACAAGTAGACAGGGCCGTCCGGGGGAAAGCGCGCGGCCGATGCAAGCGTGCAAGGATCGCCGGCCCTCGTTAAGCGTCTGCGCCCGCTCGCGACAGGCACACTGCGCACCAGCCCCAGTGTCCTCTACTTCAGCACAGCTCAGGTGCGTCAGCGGGCTCGCGCGTACGGGCGTGCTCTCGGCGATAAGCTTCTAACGCCTGCCGAGTCACGGTCACTCACGCCTTTTGGGTGCAACGCTCGCCGCGTCGCCGAATCACCATCGACACCGCCCTCTATCCTCTCGCTCACAAATCGCTAACTCGTCGCGTTCGCCTGGCCCCGTGGACGCCCTGAATTGATCGCAGACGCCATGGCCCTCCTCGCGAAGCGCGCCCTGGGCGCCCGTGTCGCCGCCTCGCAGCCCGTCGTGCCGGTGCTGAGCGTCCGCGGCCGTCGCTCGCTCGCGGTCCGCGCGTCTGCTGACGATGCGTTCGCGAACTACAAGCCGACCATCGCGGCTCTTTTCCCCGGCCAGGGCGCCCAGAGCGTCGGTATGGCTAAGGACCTTGTGGCTAACACCCCTGCCGCCAAGGCCCTTTTCGACAAGGCCTCCGAGATCCTGGGCTATGACCTGCTCAAGGTGGATAAGGGGGGGCTGATTCCGTACGGGGGCTTGATCTGGGTCGTGTGAGCGGACGGGGAGGGCAGGGGGAGGCGGGATTGGCAAGGGGCGGGGCGGGGAGGCAGGGCGGAAGGTAGGGGCGGGGAGGCGGGAAGGGGTGTGTCCCGGGGCGGGCGGGGGTGGGGGTGGGAACGGCAACGCGCTATGGGCTGCCCCCCGTAACCAGGGACTCTGGACCCATGGGGGCGCCCACCTTACCCACCCGGCGGGCCTTCTCCCCCTCCCTGACGCTTCCCCTCCGCCCCCTCCCCCTCGAGGACACCCGCACGGTCCCTGCTCACACCTCACCTTCCTCGCTCCTCCTCACTGCCTCCCTCCCAACCCAACCTACCCCCCCACCCACCACCATCCCTCCCCCCCACCCAACCTCCTCCCAACCCCCATCTCCCCAGCTGTGCGTGGAGGGCCCCAAGGACAAGCTGGACTCCACCGCCATCTCGCAGCCCGCCATCTACGTGGCCTCGCTGGCGGCCGTGGAGAAGCTGCGGGCGGACGAGGGGCAGGTGGGCAGGGGGGAGGGGGGGAGGGGAGGCAAGAGGGGGAGAGGGGGAAGGGAAGAGGGAGGGGGAGGAGGAGGGGGAAGGGGGAGGAGGGGGGGGTGAGGAGGAGAGGGGAGGGGAAAGGATATCCTGGGTTGGATGACGTCGAGGCGAGGGGGGCCGGGAGGGGGGGGGCGAAGAGGGGGGGGAAGGTGAGGGCGGAGGGAAAGGGAGTGATCCGGAGGTGAGCTGCGGGCGGATGAGGGGCAGGTGGGGGCAAGGACGGGAAGACCCGAAAAGGATGAGGGAGGGGGTAAAGAGGATGTCCGAGCTGACCGGATTCCGCTGCTTCACGAGGGGGATGACGGGCAGGGGCGGGGTCAGAAGGGTGGAGGAAGGAGGGGTGGGGCGGTGGAGGGGTAGAGGAGCGTTAGGTGGGAGAGGCATGGGGTGGCACAGGGGGCGGCAGGCATTGTCAGCGTGTGGGGGGACGCCGGAGGAGGCACTGCGGGTACGGCTGGGGTGGAGGGAGGGGGGCAGGAGTTGGGTCACGACAGGTGGCGGGGAGGCTGAGGGGGAGGGTCTCGACAGGGAATGGCTGCTGGGGGGTCGGGGCAGGAGAGCTGGCACCGCCCGTTCCCGAATGGGTTACACATGGACCCCCATGCCCCCCCTCCCTCCCCCCCCCCAGGCCGCCATTGACGCCATCGACGTTGCCTGCGGCCTGAGCCTGGGGGAGTACACGGCCCTGGCCTTCGCGGGGGCCATGAGGTGGGGGGGGTTAGGGGGGGGGTAGGGGGGGATAGGGGGGGTTAGGGGGGAAGAGAGGGGAGGAGGGAGAGGGGGGGGGGGGGAGGGGAGAGGGGAGGGCGACGGAAGAGGTGGAGGTGGAGGTGGGGAGGGAGAGGGGAGGGAGAGGGGAGGGAGAGGCAGCGAAGGGAGGAAGGGAGAAGGGAGGGAGAGGGGAGGGAGAGGGGGAGGGGGGCAGGGAGAGAGGGAGGAGGAGGGGGAGGAGGGGAGGGGGAGGAGGGGAGGGGGGGAAAGGGGATAACGGGAGAGCTGGACGGGGAGCGAGAGGGAAGGGAAAGGGACGCACGGGCGAGGGAGGCAAGTCTGAAGGGGTCAGGGCGGAGCAAGGGCGTCGACCAGGGTGCCAGGCGCCAGCACCCATGGGGAAGAGGGGGCATGCGAAGGGCACAGCCGTTCTGGCGGCTGGGGGGCCGCAGGGCAGGGGCGAGGGGCAGAAGGGAGGGGTGGGGCTGGGGAGGGTGGGGCTGGGGCGGTCGCGTACCGTAGGGCAAAAGCGAGGAGCCGGTCCCGCGGTGGCGCAGCGGTCAGCAGCGTGGCGCAGCGGTCAGGGGCCGGGGCCGGGCGTTGGGGCTACCCTGATCAGCGTAGTAGCCCCCACGTGCACATCCCGGAGCCATGCGCACCCCTCATGAGGACCTGGGCGCTTCTGCGGGGGACTCTGCGGTGGCACAAGGGCGCCCGGGGAGGCAGAGGGGGCGGGCCGCGTGATGATAAGCGGGTGCCAGCGACGGCGGCGGCGGCGGCAGCATGTGGGGGGAAATAGAGGCCAGTGAGCGCGGAGGCCACGACCCCGCGCCCCTTCCCATGCATACGGCAACCCTTCTCCACCCCTCTTCAGCTGCCTGCTCCCCACCCACCCACCCAATCTGCTCCCCCCCTCCCCCCCCCCCCAGCTTCGAGGACGGTCTGAAGCTGGTCAAGCTGCGTGGCGAGTCCATGCAGGCGAGTGCCTCGGGGGGGGGGGTTGAGGAGGGGGGAAAACGGCCTGGGGGCAGGTGGGGGGGGGCGGAGAATGAGGGGCTGAGGAGGGGAGACAAGGGGTGCAATGTGCATGAGTCGACCGCGGCAGCCCCGCGGCGAGTCCATGCAAGCGGGAGTTCTGGGGGGAGGTGTGCATGGGTCGAAGGAGGTCAGCATGGCTTCATTAGGAGGTGCACGGTGGTCGTGGGGGGTGGGGGGGAATGCCGGGACCGAGATGGACGGCTGACAGGCTGGGGGCAGGGGCAGGGCGCAGGGGGAAGGCGCCTTGTGCACAGGAACGCCCTGGGCGCAGAGCCAACTAGCCAGCAGGGCTCTACGGCTCGGTGGGGGTGTGACGGGGTTCGGGCACGGCCCCTGCCCCCGCTGGCGGGGGAGGTTACCGTACGTGGTTTGGGATTGGCTGGCCTGGTGCGGCTTCCCCTGGCCTCTTAACTTGTTTGCCTCGCCTCACCCTATCCCCCACCCCCCCCCGCAGGCGGCCGCTGACGCCCAGCCCTCCGGCATGGTGTCGGTGATTGGCCTGGACAGCGCCAAGGTGGCGGAGCTGTGCAAGGTGGGGGGATGAAGGGGGAAGGCGGGGAAGGGCGGATGTGTTTTGGCACGGCACGGCACGGCACGGCACGTTGCGCCGGGGTGAGGGGACGGTGGTCTGTGCCTGGACAGCGCCAAGATGGCGGAGCTCCAGCAGGCGGAGGGGATGAAGGGGGAACGCGGGAAAGGGCGGGTGTGTTTTGGCACGGCACGGCACGTTGCCAGCGCCGAGGGTGCGGAGCCCCAGCAGGCGGGGGGAAAGGAACGGCTTGGCGCTCACGCCCCGGCAGCTAATGGTCGCCCCCCCTCCTGCTTTCTGGCAAGGCGACGCGATCCTGCAAAGCAGAAAACACCCCCTCCCCGTCCCCCCCCCCCACCTTGCCAACCCCCAGGCCGCCACCGCCCAGGTGGGCGAGGACAAGCCCGTCAAGATCGCCAACTTCCTGTGCCCGGGCAACTACGCGGTGTCGGGCAGCAAGGAGGGCTGCGACGCGGTGGAGAAGCTGGGCAAGAGCTTCGGCGCGCGGTGGGGAGCGGGGGACGGGAATGAGGGGATATGGGGGGCCCTGACGGGGAGAGGGCTGGTATGGCGTGGCTATGGGGGAGCGAAAGCGGGCCGGGGTCTCGCACCGTGCCCTATCTTCAGCCCTCTTGCCCCAACCTCCCTTGCCCCGACCCCCCACCCTTTTCCTCCTCAGCATGACCGTCCGCCTGGCGGTTGCCGGCGCCTTCCACACGCAGTACATGGGCCCGGCGGTTGACAAGCTCAAGGCGGCGCTCGCGTCAACCACCATTACTAAGCCCCGCATCCCCGTGGTCTCCAACGTGGACGCGCAGCCGCACTCGGACCCGGAGGTGATCAAGGACATCCTGTCGCGCCAGGTGGGCCTGCGCACGCGCGTTGTCTGGGCCTGGCTGGGCCTGGGCTGGGCCTGGCTTGGGTGGGGTAGGAGGGGCGTGCTCACGGTCGGGACGGGAGGGTGCGGGGCGTCCTCAGGCTGGCATGGCTGGTCACACATTAGGTTTAGGGTTGACGTCAGGCGACCGGTACGAATGGATGTATGGAACGAGATCTGGGTGAGGCGGATCCACTCGAGATGCGGCTGCCTGACTCCGCTTCCTGCACCCACCACCACCACCGCTGCACGCCTGCCGTCCCCGCAGGTGACCAACCCCGTGCTCTGGGAGAACACCATCAAGACGCTCAACGAGAAGGGCCTGACCAAGTCGTACGAGATCGGGCCGGGCAAGGTGGGCAGAAGAGGGAGCGGGGGCCGAGGCCACGGGAGGGGTGCAGGAGGCGGGGAGCGGGCGTTAAGCTGAGTGCTGCGTTTATGGGTGAGGTGGCGGCGGGGACGGGGACAGTGCAGAACTGCGGCCGTAGCTCGGTGCTTCCCCTTACTCGCCCGTCTCGCCCGCCCGCCCGTCCCAACTCGCATCTCTGGCCAACGCCTGGGTGTATGTCTGACAACTCGGCGGTCTTCCTTATCATTGCGCGTGCCCCCCAGGTCATTGCCGGCATCGTGAAGCGCATGGACAAGGCGGCCAACATCGTCAACATCACCGCGTAAAGCAGTACATCTGTACGACATGATGTACGACGACATGACGTACGACGGAAGGCTGTTGCCGCGGACGTTGGCATGTTGGGGATGCTGGGGTTGGGGCTGGGCGTTACGGGGAACGGGATGGCTGAGCCCGGCCGTGGTTGCGGCGCAAGCGGCTGAGTGAAGGAGCGGAAGGTCGGGTCGGAGCCTCGAGAGGACGGGTCGGTGCCTCGAGAGGACGGGTCGGTGCCTCCGACGTCGTTCGGGAACGCAGGAGATGGAAGAGGCCATGGACGTTGGCAGGGCTGGTGTGAGGGCAAGAGCAGGGGCATAGCGCGGCGGTGCACACGTGCGGGAGGAGAGCTGCGCGGTCGGCCCCGCAGGGCCGCAAAGCAGGCGCCGCTGGTGGCAGATTTTGTGCTCGGCCTGCCACCTGGTTGCTGCTCGCGCTCGGCGGAACCGGACCTGACGGGAGCTGTTGTTCCGGCCTGGCGCTTCCGCCGCCTAGCCCTCGAGGGCTCTGCCACCCATGCTGCTTTACCTCGACCCGGCCTCCCCCTGCCCCCTCTCGCCCTCCCTGAGGGTTCGTGCGCACAGCAGCGGAGCGGGGCGTCTGCCAAGCTAGGGCGGGCCACGGATTCCTCCCCTGAGCCGTCACAGACCCGCTTCCTCGTTGCACACGGCCTGGTCCCCGGTACGCCGCTCCAAAGTCTCCACCCTCCATCTGCCTCCATCAGTCCATCGGCGTCTTCAGCATCAGCGCTGAGAGATGGCTGAAGCGAAGGGACTTAGGGGCTGCTGGGCTGGGCCTGGCCGTGGCCGCAGGCCGTCGCCGTCATGTCACTTCTACCATGAAGGCGCTCTGGCGCTGGCCCTGCGCTGGCCTCGCCGACGCACTGTCCAATGACCGGTTGAGCCGGTAGGGCCGCCTGCTGCGCGCACCTGCCAGCGTTGTATGGAGTCGAGAGGCACGCAAGGGCAGGGGCCATGCGCCGATAGGCAATGGGAGCCTTACATTCGGTATTTCGGTTGCCCTCCGCTCCCCGACGGGCCCCCTCGCCTCCCACATGGCCCACACGGACGCACCCGTGCACAAGCACACATGCCCAGCCGGCCTACGAAACGGGCTCATGGCCACATAAACAGACAACAGAGGAAAGCAACGCCATGTACTACAAACGCATGTGCACCGGTTAGGAAGGGCCAACGGTAACCCACGGGCTCTCGTCCAAACCGCTGCGTCAACGGATAGGTGCTCTAGTCCGTGCTGTGTGCCCCACGCGCCGCACGGCCCCGCCTGCCCGCCAAAACTCGCCGGCACGGGGATCAGGGGCGAGGCATTGCTGCCATGCACCCTAAGCCCATCTCCAACCCAGGCGAGGCGGTCCAAACAGGGCGGCTGCTAAGCCGACAAGTTCACGCAATGGGGCAGATGTTCGTGCGCAATGATATTAGTAAACAGCGCAGGGGAAGCGCAGGCCCTGCCCGAACGAGGTCGCCGCCTAAACTAAAAACGGCGGCGCCTCCACACGGGTGGGCTCAAACTCCGAACAGCGAGGGAAAGCCCCGCGACACCCACACCACAGATGGGCCTCTGGAGAGCACCGTCAGCAGCCGTCGCCTCAGGGCAACCTCAAGCGGACGGATGCCCTTCGAGACGCATTCCTTAGGCTAGCGCGACGACGGCCTATAATGGATACCATGGGGCAATGCATATACACTGCCGTTGCCACCCCCCACCCACCCACAAACCAGCCTTCCGAGTCCTAAGCTTCCGACCGCAAGGAAACACACGCCCTACACAGAATCAACGACCCCCGCAAGCCCACAGCTCCCAGTGAAGCACCTATAACTCGCCTACCGGCAGGAGTGGGCCTGGCACACAGACGGCAAGGTAGTAGCCCAAACCAACACCCGGGCCCGGATGAAGAGGAGCGAGCGCAGCCGAGAAGCGGGAACGCAAATGCACCAAGGTTGTTAGTAAAGTCAGCCACATGAATCCAACCTTGCCTTGCCTTTTCCCGCCGCGCTCGGCATGGGTCTGTTTTTCACTCCGCGTCCTTGCGTCGTCTCGCCCCTTGGGAGCCGCTGTGACCTCCAGGAGAGTGGCACCTGACCCAGCCACCCGCCATATGCCCTCCTACCCAGTCCTTCCCGCCATAACCCCTCAAACAATCCCCCATCAGAGCATTGCCGAAACCACATGGGAGCCCCAAACCTGCTTTGGCAGCTCCATAAGGCCCTGACACACGTCCACGATTACCCACCAGCACAGCAGAACAAACGCGCAGCACGGAACTTTCCCGAGCGAGCACCCACGTGATCCCATTGCATCTTTGGGCAGTGCCTTGCGCCGCTCAGGGCGCGCCGTGTCCAGAAGCAATCAAGCGCATCACCATTACCCATTGGCTTGACTCGACTTGACTCGTCTCGGCTCGTGTCCGCCCGTCCCGTTCGTTGCTGCTTGCCGCTGCTTTGCTGCCAAAAGCGGGCAACGCAACCTCCGCGGCCCCGACCCCCTACTGCTACACTCATACCAGACGCATATCCGTACCGTACCGCATATCATGAAGGCCCCTGCTGCGAGTCGCTCGACTCGCACGCTAGAGTGCCTCGTCTCGCCCAGTCATGCCCGCATGCACCCGGGATGGCATCCTTCTTTACTCCACCCACCTGTGAACGCCTCCCCCTTCCCCGCGCATGCCCCGGCCCCGGGGCACGCCGCAACCGCCACAACTGCCGCAACGAACACGGTCGATTGTCAGTTTCCACTTCATGCCACCTAACGTCTGCCCTGCCCTCCTCCCAATCCAGCACTCTCATCAGTCCTTGTCAATCCTCTCCGCCGGCCTGTCATCAATACCCGCGGCACGCACGGTAAGCGGTCCGCTGGGACCCGCCCCGAACGCCCGGCACTCTTCCTCGCACGTCCGCCCGCCCGCTCACAGCATCAGCACCCTCCTCTTCTTCAGGGGCACCCCGCTCTCCTCCGACGTCACGGGTGACCCCGACAGGCCCTTGAGCGTGCCGGCCTCGCCCGGGTGCAGCAGCTGCTGCGTGGTCGAGTCCGCAGGAAGCTGAACCGTCGAGAGCTGGAGCGAGCCGGTGGTGGGGGCGGTGGAGGCGGCGGCGCCGAGGAGGCTGCGCGTGGGGGCGGCGGCGAGGGCCTCGGGCTTGACCTGCCCGTAGTAGTCCTCGTTGAAGAAGAGCGTGGCCTTGTTGTTGTTGGGGTGAAAGGTGGGCGGGGGGTTGGGCCGAGAGGCCGCCGCGACGGCGGCGGCCGCTGCCGCCGCCTGCTGCTGCTGGTGCTGCTGCTGCAGCGTCTGCACCATCTGCATGGTCTGCAGCTCCGTCAGCTGCGTTGAGTGCCCGTGGTGCCCGTGCCCGTGGTGGCCGAGCAGCCCGTGCTGGCCGCTGCCCGCGAGCTGCGCGAGGGAGAGGCCGCCCGTCATCTGCCCGGCGCCGTTGGCGGAGGCGAGGGAGAGGCCGCCGGAGCTGTTGAGGGACACGACGGGGCCGCCCGAGTTGGGGAACAGGCTGAGCGTGGCCGCCTGCTGCTGCTGCGCGAGCGAGGCGGCCGCGGACTGTTGCCCGGCGGCCTGCTGCAGGAGCTGGTGGGCCGCCTGCTGGGAGGCCGTGAGCTGGAGGGGCGGACCCGAGAGCTGCAGCGTGGGCGCGGTGTTGTTGGCCTGCGAGGGCGCCTGGCCGTTGCCGTTGGGCGTGGGGCTCGAGGGCGCCCCGCCGGCGCCCTGCGACCCCGCGTTGCCGTTGGCCTGCGCCTGCGCCGCTGCGGCTGCTGCCTGGCCGGCGCTCGAGGAGGGGTGGCGCGGGCTGGGGGCCTGGCTGTCCTGGCCGTTCTCGGGCGTGAGGCCCGCAGTCAGCGACAGGCCGGCCGGCAGCGCTAGCGACTTGGGCACCGGCTTCCCCGTTGCGCTCTCCAGCATCGCCTCCAGCTCCAGGGTGCGCCGCTTGAGCTGCTCGATGTACTTGATGACCTCCTCGAGGAAGCATGCGGTGTTAGCACGCTCCGCGTGCGGCACGAGCTTCCGGAGGAGCTCCAGCCTGCAAGATAGGAATCGGCAACGGGTTGCGGGGTCAGAAACAGTCGATGTAAACCCCCGTGACAGGGCGCAGGACGAAATGCGGCGCCTTTTGGTCGCCCCGGACTTCACAGCGCAGCCATCACGCAACCTGAAGTATGTCCGCGAACCCTAGGTCCACGGTGATGCGCGGAGGCCTAAAAAGAGATGCAACGTTGACTCACCGCTCATTAATCCTTGTTCTCCGGCGCTGCTCCGCAGCCTGGTGGCGGCTCGCGTATGCACTAGAGCTCCGGCTGTCCGAAGAACGCGTCTTGCCGACATTCCGCATGTTACCGAGGGACAGGTCGCGGTCCGCCGAGAGCTGCCCTGGGAAGAGCGCGTGCGGAAATTGTCCCCCGAGCGCGAGCGCCAAGTCCGGTAGACCGAGCTGCCCCTGCTGTTGGAGCTGTTGTTGCCCCGTAGCTTGAGGCAGAGATGCTGATGGCAGCGAGCCTAGGCTGAGAGAGAGGCCGCCTTGCGAGCCTCCTAGCTGGCCAAGGCCCCCATTTCCCCCGAGTTGGGGCAGGTTGAAGCTATTCGACTGCCCGTTTAGCAGGGCCGCCATACGGGCAGCGTCTAGAACGTCAGGCTGTGCGCGGCCCATTAGCAAGTTCAGCTGCTGCTGGCGAGCGGCCATCCCAGAGGGCTGCATTCCGCCGAGTCGCGGGTTTAAGAGGTGTGGGCCTGGGAGCGGTCTTGTCTCATGGAGCAGTTGCGTGCGTGTGGGGCGGTAGCTGCTGTGTGGGGCTCCTCGTGCGCAGCACTCGGGGATGAATCTCGTGTTACGTAGCAGTACAGCCACAAGGGCCCCTCACCGACCGGGCCAGGAACGCGGGACGGCTCGCACCCAGCGCAAGCAGCGACGCAAGCCCTATCGACTGGGCGGGGGCTGCCGAAAAGGTCCTGCACATCCGCGTGCTGCCCGACCCGCGAGAAAGCGCTTCTACCCCCGCGCCTGGGTACGCGGATCGGCCGGGGGGATAGCTGAGCTCGGTGTGTATGCATAGCGCGCAGCAGTGCGAGGGGGCTCCCGGTCGGCTGCGTCAGCCCCTGAAACGCCGAGTCGAGGCTCACGCGCAGAAACGCAGCTGCTCGACTGCGCGGAGCTGCGATGACTGCCGCAGGGGAGCCAGCTGCTGCACGTCGGGCCCATGCATGCGCTCGGCGCCTTGTTGAACAGCTTTGCCCGCGGCAGCATGCTCAGAACTGGGACCGACTGGTCGCGCAACGCGCCGCACCAAAAGTCGAAGGCTGCACGTTCGCAAACGTGCACTGCGATGCCCGTGTTGCCCTCGCGTTTACCGCCGAGGCGTGGCTCAGGTGGAGTTAGGCGCGGTTGCAGATCGAGCCGGGCCGCCAGCCGCAGAGGGGGCGCGTGGTAACCGAGGCACGTTCCGCCCCCCTTTCCTGGCCTGCCGGCCCGCCGCTGCCAACCGTCGCCGGGCCCGCGCCCGCGTGCGTGACGCACGGCACTTGACAGACAGCCGGGCCCTGGCAGGTCATGCGGAACGGACACGTTTCACACGATGCACTACCGGTCGGGATGTCAGGAGATTGTGGCTGCGTCGCGGCACACAGGCACGGGCTGCGAATGGCGACACAGGCTCCCCTCCCCACGCTCCTTTAGGAATACACCGCGATGAGACGACTCCCGCCGGCATGCGGAGAATCAGCCCGGGCTTGAGTGTAGACCCTGATCCTGGTCCAGGCCCCCTGGTCTGGTCAGCCCTTTCTGCCTTCAGCTGACCGCCACAACGGCTTCTGCACCTGCACTGCTTGATCTAAGGCCATCGCCCGATGATGAGCCACGCCTCACGTGACACCACGCGAGCCACCCCCGTGGGATTCCCCCCGGTGGTTGACCGTCGGAAACGGCAAGGAGCGGGGCGCCAGACCAGGCAAGAGAGCCATTGAGCCATACCTGTCCTCGCAACGCAGCGCGGCAGCGGCGCCTGAAGGTCCTCGCTCTTGGGGAGTATGGGGACCTTCCCTCAGTCGCCACTCGGCCACTCCCCATAGCCCCCAGGTCAGCTCCATGTTCCCATGCTTCTGCACTGACTGGAGGTTACATGGTTAAGATCTTACCCAAACGGGCCGGTAGGCATTGAGCTGTGTAGACGAGGACCCCTGGCGAACCACTCCACGCCGAGTGCGTCCCCACCAGCTAGCCTCTGGCAGTGACCACGCCGGGGCACCCAGGCCCGTAGGGGGGGACTTTCAACCTGGAAGCCTTGCGGCGGAAGGGTCCCCCGTTCACAGGCACAGGCATTCTGCGTCGGCCAACATTATGTAGACGAGGAGCCCTGGAGGACCTGCAACCACACTGCGCCCCCACGGCAGCTAGCCTGTGGCAGTGACCACGCCGAAGCACCCAGGCCCGTGCGCCCCTTCCACGTGGCGCAGCCACCTCTGCCACCAGACCCTTGACCCCCTCCCCCCATTCACCTGCCCCCAAGAGCCTGCTCACCCTCCCCCTTCTCCTACTGCAAGATCAGCTCTAGCGCCAGTGCCCTGTCCTGCTCCGCCTCTCAGCTGCCCCCCCTCCCCCTCCCCCCAGCCCCCGCCGCCCCCTCCTCCCGCTGCACGAACAGCGACAGGCGGTCCGCCAGCGAAGCCAGCTGCGCCGCAGACAGCCGGGGCTGGGGCCGGACCATGCGAGGGTGGCGCTTGCCCCGCACCGGAATGCGCGCCGCCGCCCCTTCCCCCTCCCCCGCCCCAGCCTCCGCCCCCACCCCCGTCTTCGCCCCCGGCCCCGCCTCCGCCACTCTTTGTGGCTGAGGCCCCGGCTGCTCCCCGGCCGTCGCTGGAGCCTCCGCCGCGGGTTTGAGTTCGGCAGCCTCGGTCTCTGCCCACGCCTGCAAAAGCAGGACACAGCGGGCGTCAGCACACCGCCACCAAACCGGACCAGGGCAACGCGTGCAAACTGCAAGCCGCTGCCCCCACGGGATGCGTGCCGGTCCCAGTCCCAGTCCCAGCCCAACCCCAGCCCCCAAACTCCTGGCCCCCAGCCCCCCCCTTACCTTGGGGTCGTACCAGTCCCGCGGCAGCCGCACCACGGCCCGCTCCGAGTGGTTGAAGGGGCCCTTGAGCAGGTCGGGGTTGAGGTGCATCAGCCAGCGCCTGAAGGTCGGAATCGAGTTCGAGAGTCAGCATCATGGCTTGGGAGGGACGAGGGAGGCGTCATGGAGCAGTTGCGTGCGTGTGGGGCGGTAGCTGCTGTGTGGGGCTCCTCGTGCGCAGCACTCGGGGATGAATCTCGTGTTACGTAGCAGTACAGCCACAAGGGCCCCTCACCGACCGGGCCAGGAACGCGGGACGGCTCGCACCCAGCGCAAGCAGCGACGCAAGCCCTATCGACCGGGCGGGGGCTGCCGAAAAGGTCCTGCGCGTCCGCGTGCTGCCCGACCCGCGAGAAAGCGCTTCTACCCCCGCGCCTGGGTACGCGGACCGGCCGGGGGGATAGCTGATCGCGGCGTGTATGCATAGCGCGCAGCAGTGCGAGGGGGCTCCCGGTCGGCTGCGTCAGCCCCTGAAACGCCGAGTCGAGGCTCACGCGCAGAAACGCAGCTGCTCGACTAGGCAGAGCTGCGGGGACGGCCGCGCCTTACCCTCCCGTCTTCCCTCTCCCTTTCACCCCCTCCCCCCACGCTCCATAACCCCTCCCCCCCTCCACCCCTCTCCCACCTGAACAGCGGCCCCGGCTCCCGCTCCAGCGCCGCGCACAGCCGCGCGAACCACGTGACCCCCACCGCCACGTGCGCCCTCTCCTCCTCCGCAATCAGCCCCACCACGGCCGCGGTGCGCAGGTCGCCCCACCCCACCAGCCGCTGAACCAGGCGCTGGCCCGCGTCCAGGCCTGCGGGGGGAATGGATGGGGCATTTAATCGAGCGGGAAACGATGGATGGGGGAGGTGGGAGTGTGGGACAAGGATGCGCGCTCAGCAAGCAGGGTGGAGCCGGGTGTAGACGGTGGGATAGGAGGAGGGAAGCGACGATCCCGTGAGGGTTGCGGTGAGGCTGGGAAGGCACACACACGCCCGCGCCCCTGCGCCTGCCGCCACACGCACCTCGGGCCTCCTGGGACATGGGGACCACCGCCAGCCTTTGGGTGGGTGGGTGGGTGGGTGGGGGGGGGGGTCACGGGGTGGTTCGTTGCTGAGGGGGATCGCGTCAGGGGCCGAGCGCTGAACATTGAGGGAATCCGGACTCAGGCCAATCCCGACGGCACGGTGCGCACGGCTGTTCTGCCGCCCAATCGGTATCCCCGGGCACCTACCGGCCGCTTTCCCATCCTCGCTCACCGCCAAAGGCCTCCAACCAATCAGCTGCCCAGCTCAATACCCCCCCTCCCAACCCCCTCCCATCCCCCCTCCCACTACGCACACCCCCTCCCCCCCCCCACCTGGCCGCCACGTCCACCGCCGAGTCCGCGCACCCCTGCCACAGCAGGTCGTGGGCGTCCATGTCGCCGTAGCGGTGGCCCAGCTCCCCCAGGCGCTGCAGGCACCAGGACAGGTGCCGGGACTCGTCGTCCGCCACCCTGGGGAGGGTGGGGGTGGGGGGAAGGGTGGGGAGGGTGGTGGGGAGGGTGTTTGTTGCTGAGCGGGATCGCGCCGACGCCAGGGGTGGTGGGGAGGGTGGAGCAGTAAAGGAAGAGGCGGGGTCGGGAAGGAGTGGGCGAACAAGGGAGTGCCTGGTAGGCTCTTCAGCGGTGCATGCCGCATCGCGTAACCCTTTGGTCCCTCCCTTCCCCCCCTCCCCCACCCCACCCATCTGACAAAGTCCTCACCCTTTGCTCATGCCTCTTCTCCCTCCCCCTCCCCCCCCCCACCTGACAAAGTCCTCATAGAACTGCTTGGGCAGCTGCAGGGGGGCGAACCGCACCACCGTGTCTGGTAGGGAGAAGGGGGAGGGGGGATAGGCGGGGGCCAGGGGGTCGGGTTGCGGATGACCAGCAGCGTCAAGGCGAGCAGCCCATTGCCCCATCCCAACAAGCCAGGACCTCCTGAGCGCCTGCTGTGGCTCGACAGCTCTCAGAGGCCTGCCCCTGCCCCTGGCATAGGGGCGCATTGCGAGCGCAGGGCCCGCCGTTGCTTACACCCTGCTTCTTACACCCGCGCCTGCGCTGCAGTCTACAGTGCGCAGGTCCCTGCCCCTGCCCCTGCTCCCGCTGGACCTCTGAATTGAGACCTCCCGTCGACTCCCCGAGCCCGCGTTCTCCCCGCTCACCCCAGGCCAGGTCGATGGCGTTCAGCTCAATGTGAGCCTGCAGCGCAGAGGTGGTGGGGGCAAGGCGCAGGGTAAGAGCCGTTGGCGCACCAACACCGCCCTCGCTTATGTACGGCTCATAAACTGCCAACCGCCAACCGCCAACGGCGCCCCGCCCACCAGGTTGTGCAGCATGTAGCCGTTGAGGCCCAGCGGGGAGGTCTCGTGGCCGGGGATCTGCGCGGCGGTTACGGGTACGGCCATGGTTGCGGCGGTTCACGCGGTGTGGCACGACAGCAGCCCATGTCATCGGCCTGCACAACATCATCGCCCCTAGCAGGCCCCCGCCTGCCAGTTGCTCGCCATGCCCCCCTGACCTCCGGGGCCCCCTGTTGCTCACGTGGGGGCCCACGTGTCGGAGGAGCCCCACCCCCACCCCCGCCCCCACCCCGTGCCCCCACCCCCCGCAGCGACGCACCTCCTTTGGCCGTACCAGGCGGGGCCGCTCGGGTCGGGCGGGGTGCGCCGGCAGCGCCTGCGCCGCCTCCGCCAGCCGCCGCGCCAGAGCCCCGCCCTGCCCCTGCCCCTGCTCCCCTCCCACCGCTGCTGCCGCCCCCTCCAGGAGGCCCTCCCCCCGGCCCTCCCCCTGGCCCTCCCCCTGGCCCTCCTCGTGGGGGGGCGGGTGCAGCGGCAGGCGCCCCTCCAGGTAGGCCGACCAGGCGGCGTGGGTGAGGGCGGCCTTGGCCTCGGGGCCAGCGGTGCGGATCACCTGCGGCAGGTGTTTGGTTTCGCCCTGTAGAACCTGTGCCGTTGAGCTTCGAGCCCCTAAATATGTGACAGTCAAGTGCCTCAGCCCCTCTGAACCCCCCGCATCGGTAAGCCACCCTCAACCCGGCCCCACCTGCGACCCCGCCTCCACCAGGCTCCGCGGCGGCCGCCAGCCCGGGCCCATGGCCGCCGTCAGCGCCGCCGACCCCAGCGCCGGCGCCTCCGCCGCCGACACCACCACCGGCGCGCCGCCGCCCTGCGCCAGAGCACTTCCTCCGCCGCCGGCCCCTCCCCCGCCGCCTGCGCCGGAGCCTTTGCCACCGCCGCCACCCCTGCTGCCCCCGCTTCCGCATCCGCCTCCAGTACTGCCGCTGCCGCTGCTGCTGCTACTGCCGGTGGTAGCATTGGTTGCTGCCGCTGCGTCCGCGGCTTTGGACTGGGGCTCGCCCCAGCGGAGGCGGCGGTCGATGCCGCGGGCCCGCCACGCTGACAGGCCGGGCCACTCGTGCCTGCGGGCCTGCGTGGAATGGGGTCGGGGTGCGATTGGTGTGGGGCAGGTTGCCTCGTGTGGCAGGCGAGCACCAGCCGAATGGCGCCAACCCAGATGCGGCCCCAAACACCCAGAGCGGGCTGGGGCTGGGGCTGACGCGCTCGCGCCCGTGCCGGGCACAGGTAAGCCGAGCTTGTGCCCATCCCGACGTCCCGACCCTTGCATGGACGGGCACTGACGCCCCCTGCTGGTTAGCAGCCCCTCAGCACCCCGCCTCCCGGGCCTTGCCTGTGCCACGAGGGCCGCGGCTTCCTCCGCGGTCAGGGAGGAGGCGAGGGGTCCATCGCTGATGCTGCCCGAGGAAGAGGCCTCCGCCGACTGCCCTCCGGCGCGAGCCTCCACGCCCTCCTCGCGCTCATGCACCAGACCAGGAGGGCTGTTGGGACTGCTGGGGCCGGAGTCAGGCTCGGGTCCGTGCGCTGTATGCGCAGTGCTGATCTGCGGGGAGGCTATGGCTTGGGGGCAGGGGCTGCGACGACGAAGGCTAGGGTCTGCGGAGGTGGTGGTGCCGAAGGGGTTGCAGCGCCGCGTGGGGCGGTGGCTGGACGGGTGGTGAAGGGGGACGCACGGCGGTACTGGTGCCGCTAGAGGCGTGGGCACGCAGCCGCCGGTCCGGTGCGCTGCTTCTCGCAACTGGCCGCGAAACATCGTTGGCTACGTCGAACGGCTCGGCTGCCCAGTGCACCAACTCTGTGGCCGCGATTTGTCGCGTGCGGGTATGGCCAGAAGGTCCAGGAACGAGGGGCAAAGTCACCAATCGCGTATGCAGGAGTTTGTGTGTGCAAAGGTCGCGCGAGAGTGCCGTGGGACAGCGGTGCCGTGGAGCAGGAAGTCCTGCCGTCGCTCGGCGCAATGCCGATGCTTGCTGCCGAGCCTCCAGGTCCCGGTCATACCCGCGACACTCCCTCACCACGTTACTCGCATCCACTGCTTCCCTTCTATTAGGGGGGCCAGAGCCATCCACGGCACTGGCGACTGAGGCTGGCCCCTCCCAGCCCTTTCTTCCAGCCTAACCTAGTCCTTGGCCGTCCATACGGCAGTAGGTAGCTGGTAGGGCAAAAATGGCGGAGCCCAGAGTGCCCAAGCAGGAGCTGCCGCGCACAACGCGCGTTAAGAACAAGCAGCCCGCGGACAAGCAGATCACTGCTGAGCAGCTGCTGCGTGAGGCGAAGGAAATCCAGCTTGAGGACGACTACAAGGCGCCCAAGCAGATTATCACTGACCCGGAGGAGCTCGCTGAGTACCGTCTCTCCAAGCGGAAGGAGTTTGAGGACCTCGTACGTCGTGTTGGCAGGTTCAACGGAGGAGTATGGGTCAAGGTGCGCTCGGGCGGCGAGTGGGCGGGGGCATGCGCTCTTGCACCCCGACATTGTGTCGTGCTTACTTCGCCACCAATAGCATGACTGTCGCACCGCTTCACCGATAGCAGCTAACGGCTTGTAGGATTCGCTTCGGGAATGCATGGTTTGACGAGATCGCCAGCCGTTTGCCAGCGCCTGCTGGCAAGGAGGCTGCTTTGACCAGCGCCGTGTGATTCCAGCACTGAGCGGTCGGTTGCCGGGGGCATGCGGCCAGCGGGAGAGCCGGGCCGGGGGCACACGCCCCCCCCCCCCCTCACCCACCCCCCTTCAACTGACCGCCCTGCGCTCTGACCACCCCCGCCGCCTTCCCTTCTCCCAACACAGTACGCGACATGGGAGGAGCAGCAGAAGGACTTTCGGCGCGCTCGCTCGGTTTGGGAGCGAGCGCTAGCCATCGAGTACCGCAACGTCAGCGTGTGGCTCAAGGTGGGGTCGCAGGCCTGGCGGGGCTCGGCGGCAACGGGCGGAGAACGGACAGACCAGGGAAGGGCAGGCCAGGAGTGCAGGGGTCCTCACGGCGGGGCCGAAGAGGGCATGGCCGTGCTGCTGACTGCACCCGTAACAAGGCTCAGGCGCGGGCGTGGGACCCGCCGGTGTGTGTGTGGAGAGGGTGCAGCCGCCAATCAGGCACGTGCCCTCGCCCAGCCTTGGCCTACGTCTGGTTCCACATGCGGAAGATCGGCGCTGGCAGCGCGCCCGGAGCAGCACAGGGGAGGCTGCGTGCAGGGGAGTGCCAGCATGGGGCGGCGCTCTGGCGCCAGAGGACATCCCGGCAAGCAGGCACAAACGTGGTCCAGCACGTCAGCCACCACTGACGCCAGCACCATGGCCGGCACGCCTGCGGGTGGGGCCTGGCTTGGGGCCAGGCAGTAGGCAGCATGGGCACCCCTTGGCCGCGGGCCCAGGCTTGGAGGCTGGGTCGCGACCTGGAGGGGCGGGACCTGGCTGTGGAGCAGAGGACTCGGATTATGGCGGAAGGAGCACTGGCCACCCCGCGTTGGCCTCGGGCAGCGCTCGGCGGCTGGCATGCGGCCCGGGGTGCAGGGCGAGGGGCTCGGCAGTGAAAACCGCGGCCCGTGGGTGCAACGCGGGCGGGCCCTTCCACCGGACGGCCGCCACCGCCCCTCTTCGCCCCAGCCTGCTGCTTCTTCCCCCCCTGCCTACCCCCCCTGCCCTCACCCTTATCCACCCCCAACCCCCCTCCCCCTCCCTCCCCGCCTCACCACCCCCAGTACGCCGAGATGGAGATGCGGCACCGCTTCGTCAACCACGCGCGCAACGTGTGGGACCGCGCCGTGAGCCTGCTGCCGCGCATCGACCAGCTGTGGTACAAGTACATCCACATGGAGGAGATGCTGGGCAACGTGGCGGGCGCGCGGCAGGTACGGCACACGTGCGCAGTTGTACGGCATACGTGCACTTGTACGACAGGGAAGAGGAGGGTGTTTGGGGAGGGGGCCATGGGGGGGAGGGGGGATGCCCTAGCCGTCGCTCCTTGCCAACCGCACCTTGCCCCCTTCCCCCTCCCGCCCGCAGGTGTTTGAGCGGTGGATGCGGTTCGAGCCGGACCACACGGGCTGGATGGCGTACGTCAAGGTGGGGGGGGGCGGTTGGCGAGGGAGCACCTCGAGGGGAGAAGGGGACTGGGCAGGGGCGGGCGCTGAAGGGCAGGAGTGAGTCCTTTGGGACACTGCCACACGGGTTGTGGACGGGGACGTTGGGAACTGGGGGCCAAACGGAAAGCGCGGCGAAGGGTGCAGAGAGCAGGCGTGGCCCCCTCCCGCCCGGGCCCTCTTGCCGGGAGCCGCTTGTTGTGCTGTACACCCCTCTGCCGGCCCAGTCGGCCCCGAACTTGCCGTCCTTGCCTCAACCCCTCTCGCCCCCTTACTCTCCGTCCTTGCCTCAACCCCCCTCCCCCCAGTTCGAGCTCCGCTACAACGAGGTGGAGCGCGCCCGGGCCATCTTCGAGCGCTACGTGCAGATCCTGCCCACGGTCAAGGTGGGGGTGTAAGGGAGGATGTAGGGGAGGGCAGGGGGAGGGGGGAGGGGGGGGGAGAGGGGGGAGGCGGGGTCCTGATTGGGATGGGGAGCGATGGGCTAGCTTCACGCGGGGTTGGGGCAGGGTCACCGGCTTCCCGGCACCACTGCTCACCTCGCTCGCCTCCAACCTCCCCGCCCCCATCCCCCAACCCGCCGCCCCCGCTCCCCCTCCAGGCCTGGGTCCGCTACGCCAAGTTCGAGATGCAGAATGGGGAGGTGGCGCTGGCGCGGCAGTGCTACGAGCGGGCGGTGGAGGAGCTGGGGGAGGACGCGCAGACGGTGTGTGTGTGTGGGGGGGTGCGGGTGGGGAGGGAGGCCGGGATGGGTGAGGACGGGGGGGTGGTTGGCGTGGCATGGTGGGGCTGGGACGGTGCATCCGAGGAGGGGCTCTCCCGGTGGCCGGTGCTTGACTGACAAACACGTTGGCTCGGAGGACGTGATGCGATCCGCCCCTTCCGCCCCCTTACTCCCAGCGGTCTTGGGAGCCAGTATCAGCATGGAGCTCTTTCCGCAAGTTGGCTGGGAGAAGGGAGAAGTAATCGGCCCATCTCTCTCCCCCTCAATCCCTCTTGCACATGCTCAGGAGGAGTTCTTCATCAAGTTCGCCGAGTTTGAGGAGAAGGCCAAGGAGATGGAGCGGGCGAGGGCCATCTACCGCTACGCCCTGGACCACATCCCCAAGGTACGGGCTCACGGGCCGTACACCTGCCGTACTGTCGTCAGCATCGTGCCGTCGTGCTGTGCCGTACGGGCGGCACTATCTCTCCCTGCAACCCCCTCCAAGCCCATGCCTGCTCGCCACCCCCTACCTCCGCCGACCCTGACGCCCCTCCCCTCCCCCCCTGCCCCTCTCCCCCCCCTTCCCCCCAGTCCTCCGCGCCCACGCTCTACGCCCGCTTCGTAGGGTTTGAGAAGCAGCACGGCGACCGGGAGGGCATCGAGCAGGTGGTGGTCAGCAAGCGCAGGTGGGGGGGGGGGGGGTCGTGGGGGGAGCGTCAAGAGGGGGTGAAGTGTAGAGGGGTGGGGTGGAAATCGGGTTTGGGGGTATCCAAAGGGTTGAGGGAGGGGCGCATCGACTGATGGACGGGAAGCGACACTCGGGATGGTGCGCGTGGGTCATAGGAAGGAAGGGCCAGGGGAGTCGGAGGAGCACGGAGCGAGGCCGGGCGGGGCCGCGGCGACAGCAGGTTGAG
Source organism: Edaphochlamys debaryana (assembly GCA_016858145.1). Taxonomy (NCBI): domain Eukaryota; kingdom Viridiplantae; phylum Chlorophyta; class Chlorophyceae; order Chlamydomonadales; genus Edaphochlamys; species Edaphochlamys debaryana. The sequence goes on from JAEHOE010000035.1 coordinate 760,509, forward strand.
AGGGGAGAGGGAGAGAGGAGACGCGGCGCAACCGCTGCGCTTCGGCCAAGCAACCCCAACTGCTAACCGCCAACTGCCAACCGCAGGTTTCAGTACGAGGAGGAGGTGGCCAAGTCGCCGTACAACTACGACGCCTGGTTCGACTACATCAAGCTGGAGGAGGGCACGGGGGACGTGGAGCGCACGCGGGAGGTGCGTGGGGGGGCGGTGTGCGGGGCTTGGGCGGGTCAGGGCACACACATGACGTGACGGCTGGGGTTGTCGGAGGGTGCGTGTGTGGGGGGTGGGGTAGGGGTGGGGTGGGGAGCGGACTCGGGATTTGAACGCTGCCGCCTGGGAGGGGCTCTCCTGTTGGGTTAATTTGCGACGTGCGGAGCGCATGCGGAAGCGGAGGGTGTGTTGGCGGTAGAACCGGCCAGAGGAGGTCCGTCGGGGCAGGAAGAGCAGGGGCCTCATCTAGGTTGGGGCCCAGCCACGACCAGGCGCCGGCCGATGGCAGGATGCAGGACCCTAGCGTGCTGACCTCGCTCCCCCCCCCGCCCCGCCCCCACGTCCCCAGGTGTACGAGCGCGCTGTGGCGCAGCTGCCGCCCTCAGCGGTTGAGAAGCGCTTCTGGAGGTGGGGCCCAGCGCGGGGGGACTCGGACGCTAGACGTTGGTTGGTTGCAATGAACCGTTGTCCTACGGCCTGGCTTCGGACGGATGTGGCAGAGGGCCGGGGTGCTGGTGCAGGTGGTTGGGATAGCGGTGAGCGGTTGGGGTAGCGGTGCAGGGGTGGCGCTGGGACATCACCCCCACACCTCTGCACGGGGCAGAGCCCACGGCCGAGGGAGCCTGGTGCGCCAGCCGACGCCCCCACCCCCGGAGGAGTAGGACTCTGAACCGTCGACCAGTTCCATGTTCCCTCCACGGCCGAGGGTTGGGGTAGCAAACCTTCGGGGCTAGCGCGCCAGCCGCCCCTCGCCATCCCAACCGCCGCCGTACACTGCCCTGACGTACACCCGTACCGTACGGTGCTCGATTGCCGTACAGGCGGTACGTATACCTGTGGATCAAGTACGCGCTGTTCGAGGAGCTGGACGTGGGCGACCCCGAGCGCACGCGCGAGGTGTACCGCGCCGCGCTGGAGCTCATCCCGCACCGCCAGTTCACGTTCGCCAAGGTGGGGGGTGGAGGCTCGGGGTGGGGGTGCACGGAGCCCAGATTCGTATTTCTAGAGCACGGCCTGGTGAACGGGCAGCGGATCCTACGGCAATCTGTCAACGGCGGGGGTGGGCATGGAGGGTCTTGGAGACGGGGTCAGGTGCGCTACGATGGCACTTTGTCCGTTTGCTCGCTCGTTTCGGTGGCGACCTGACGGGTACCCTAGTGATGAGGCTCCCTGACACAGCCCTCGTCGCTCCCCGGATCCGTACCCGAATCCAGGTCTGGATCCTGGCCGCCAAGTTTGAGATCCGGCAGCGGAACGTGGAGGCGGCGCGGCGGCTGCTGGGCCGCGCCATCGGCACGTGCCCCAAGGAGAAGCTCTTCAAGTCGTACATCGAGCTGGAGCTGACCATGGGCAACGTCGAGCGGTACGATGTCGTACCGATCTTACTAAAGCTATCTCTGCGTGCGTACGGCAACACACCGCACGTTGCTGCATAATGGGAGGCTGTCTTCTCCTGCTTAGTATATTGCCCGTTGTCCCCTCGTCTTCCCGCCGTACAGCGTACGGAAGCTGTACGAGAAGTACCTCGAGTGGCGACCGTCCAACGTGGGCGCATGGGTGCGGTACGCCGACCTGGAGCGATCGCTGGGCGAGGTGAGGGCGGGCGGGTGGAGGGGTAGCGGGGGGGGCTGGCTTCATGGGCCGGTCTCATGGAGCGTCAGGCAAGAGCTATGGGAAGTTGCAGCTGCGGCTTGGATGCAGGGTGTTGGATTGGGGCCAGGTGTTGGATTGGGGCCGTCAGAGAGCGGTGGAATGGCCAGAGGCAGGCTGCTCATGGCGTCTTCCGCCAGGCTCTGCTTTGTGATGCTACGTCCACACCCTATCCCTACTGTCAACGATCGGGCTCACCCAAACCCCACCCACCCCCCAGGTGGACCGCTGCCGGGCGCTGTACGAGCTGGCCATCGGACAGCCGCTGCTGGACATGCCGGAGGCGCTGTGGAAGGTGTGTTGAGGGGGAACGGGATTACCAGGGGGGAAGGCGGGGCTGGGGGAGGATCTGTGTTTTGACACGCGCCAGACATGCCGGAGGCGCTGTGGAGATGGGAGTGTGGACGGCGGGGCGTGTACTTATGGCGGTGGTGGTGACAGGCGTAGGGAGCAACACCCTAGGGTCGCTGGCGGCCGATATGGTCCCTACGGCCTGCACCACACGGCCCAGGGGAGGCATGCTGCAGTGGTCGCACCTGGCCGCTGGGTGGGCCCCGCCACCTTTGCGCATGCTTGCCACCTTTGCGCATGCTTGCCTACGATCCCCGCAGTCGTACATCGACTTCGAGATCACGGAGGGCGAGCGGGAGCGCGTACGGCTGCTGTACACTCGCCTGCTGGACCGCACCAAGCACGTCAAGGTACGGCAGGGCGGGGCCGGAAGTCTGGGACAGGGATGGACCCAGGGTTGCATGCTTGTGCAGGGTTGTGCCGCCCCACCGCCCTGGACTCGTGTGTCACGGCGAGGCAGGGCCACCGGAACAGGGACAGGGCTGCACATATGCTGAGCGGGGACTGGGCTGGACTTTGGTTATGGTGCCTCACGACGCAGCCCCGTGTGCCCGCTCCGCCCCTCCGCAGGTGTGGCTGTCGTTCGCGCGCTTCGAGGCCTCCCCCATGCCCGTGGCAGGGGAGGGCGAGGACGGGTGAGCTGGAGGGGGCAGGGGCAGTGGGTACAAAGGGCGGAGGGGCCCTGGGTAGGCAGGCAGGCGGAGTTGCATGGCGCCTACGTCGCCCCTTTCTGCCCGGCCCTCATATGCACCCCGGCCCCCGACCCGCAGGCAGCCCGCGCCGCCGCCCCCGGAGGAGGGCCCCGAGTCGGCCCCCGCCCGCGCAGCACGGGCACGTGGCGTGTACGACCAGGTAAGGCCGTACGACACGCTGTGGCTGGCCCATGCAGCGCTTTGCAGGGCAGATTTGAGGGGCCCGTGGGTCAGCTCCTCCGGGCTTCCCCCCTGAATGTCTCGTCCCTTGCCCCCCTCATCCCTCTCCTCCCCCCCAGGCCTTCAAGACGCTCCGCGACATCGCCCCGGGCGCCAAGGAGGAGGCGGTGATGCTACTGGAGGCGTGGAAGGCGTTCGAGGGGGAGCAGGAGTGGAGGTGGGGACTGGGGCGTTGGGGAGGGGGGTATGTGCGGGGGGAGTCGGGGGTGCTGTCAGTGCGCGGGGAGCGGCAGGCAAGCGAGCCGTCACGGTCGCGCAGTGCAGAAGGAGCGGGGGCGGGGCGGGGTACATCGACCCGGCCGGCCAGGGTGTTGGGGACGATGCGCGTGACTGGCCCGGGCTATGTGGTGTGGTTAGCCGGGCTAAGATCTGGATCTATTTTGTCCAGCTGGCCCAACCGCTAACGCCCAACTCCCAACCGCCACAACCGCCCCCCAGCGACCCCGCCGAGCGCTCCAAGCGTGTGGCCGAGGTGGAGAAGAAGATGCCCCGCCGCGTCAAGCGCAAGCGGCCCATCACCACGGAGGACGGGCACGAGGTGGGGCGGGCAAGGGGCGGGGGCGGGCGAAAGCGGGGAACAGGACGGGGTGGGGGCAGTGTACTCAGTGGGGGTGGGGGCCGCTCAAAGCCGAGGTGCACCCTGACGAGCTGGCCTCGCGAGCAACAGCGCACTAGCTGCGCACTAACTGTCGACCCCCAACCACCAACCGCCAACCGCCACGCAGGTGGGCACCGAGGAGTACTACGACTACATCTTCCCCGAGGAGGGCGCCGCCGCGCCCGGGCTCAAGCTGCTGGAAGCGGCGTACCGCTGGAAGCGGCAGAAGCGGGGGGCCTCGCCCTCGGAGGCGGAGGCAGCGGGGGCGGACGGGGCCGAGGCGGCGGGCGCAGGGCCCAGCTCGGCCAACCAGGCGGCACAGGACTTCCTCGCGGGCCTGGCGGGGACCGGGTTCGGGAAGCAGGGCGGGGAAGGCGCGGGCGAGGAGGCGGCTGGGAGAGGCGGGCAAGGGCAGGCGATGGAGGAGGATGGCGGTGCCGGGAAGGGCGACGGGGAGGGCCCGGCGGCCGGGCGGCCGGGCGGGGAGGACGACGGGGGCGAGGCGGGGCCCGGGCGAGGGGCCGCTGACGCTGGCGCCGAGGCCAGCGACTGAGCGGTCTCCGCGTTTGGGCTGACGCTGTCGTGTGGATACCCTGTCGTGACGTGGCATGACTTGATGACTTATAACCAGGGACGTGTAGGGACGGCCTGACCAGGGCACGCCGACGGATGACAAACGGCTGGCGACGCAGGAGCGGCGGTGGCTGAGGAGGACCGTGCATGGATCTGTGACGACGGCGACCGACGGATTGGCGGCTAGTACCACTGGGGGTCACCAGCGGGGGCTGGTGCCTGGTGGGCTGCTGTGTTGGCGAGTGCGTGACGGCTGGAGGAGGCCGCGGGCGCGCAAATCGTGGAAGAGGTCGGTCTGTAAGGAGCGGGTAGCTGTGAAGCTGCGTCCTGGCACGGCAGGAGCCTAGGACCACATGGGCCCAAGCCTGGGGAGCTGCTCAGGCCCGATGACACCCGCGCCGTTCGCCTCTGGTCCGGGCCCAGATCCGAGCAGGCGCTGAGCCCTGCCGAGTCGCAGAGCGTGGCGAGACATGCTTGGTCATGGCCTGCGCGGGCCGGCTGCGCAAATAAAGATCGTATCGCGAGGGGACACCTCGGCGCCAGCACAGAGGATACCGCGGGGACAGGGTGTCGGGCTGGGGACACCGCGTGCCGGCGTGTCCCTTCGGAGCGGAACGGAGCTGTGCGAAAGCGCCTCGGCGGTTGTGCGCCGCGCCTTGACTCGAGCAGGCTCGAGCCAACACGATTGACTCCCCCTCTGAAGCCAGTTGAAAGCATCAGGGGCTGGGGAGTGCGTGCCAGTGCGCTGGAGGCTCGCTGGCGGCGCTGGGGGTCAGCCGGGCCCAGCAGATCCGCCGGCCGCTGGATCGCAAGCTGGGCCCGCGTTCCAGCGGGACCGTCGCGGACGGATCGGCCGCAAGCAACCCCAGCACGCGGTGCCTTGACGCCGAGGCCATACCTTGAGCACACGCGCTTTCCAAACTGAGCTCTGAGCCAACCAACTGGCTTCCTCGCCGCGGATAACGTGGCGATTCTAGGCAATCTTGCGACGCCCAACGTACTGAGGTGCGTGCAGGGTCCTTGGCACACGTGTTACTTCTACGAGTCACACTGGAGCTATCGGAGCTGGCGGGCGCGTGGAAGGAAGCTATCCCTAGTCGGGACGCGGGGGAAAGATTTCCCCAGATTTGCGGGTGTCGCGTTGGCGACTGTGCTACCCCGGGATCGCTAGAGGGTGATGTAGAGGGGACAGTGGACAAGGCGCGAGGGCGCGAGCGCGTCTCCCGGCTCCTCCTGCTGCGCGTGCACCGGCCAGCGAGCAGCAACGAGAAGCTCGCCAGCTTGCTGTCGGTTCTTCGCACGACTGCCTTCTCCGCGCTCCATCTGCTCAATGATGGTGCCCTTTATACGTGCTGACCAGTTCCTGCGCTTCTTCTGCCCGCAGGGAGAACATCTCGCTGAAATGGAGCCGTCCGCCCGCCTCGCTCAGCCGGGGAAGCGGAGGAGCAGCACACGCGGCTTAATTGCTTCTTCAGCCAAAAAGCCCAGGGATACAGCCCGCTGCGGGCAAGGCGAGCAGGGTTTGCCTGAGGATGAGCTCTGCTCGCCGGCATCTCCCACCACGGCCCTTGACTATGGCAACGGCTCGATGCCCGTGCCGCCCGCAACGGACCCCACGGCCTCGCGCACGGTCGTCGCGGACTCCACGGCGTCTGCCGCACCTTCTCGAGCCTCCACACACCTCTCGCCCCCACCCGTGACGACCCCGCTCCCCCCCGACCACGCCCCCGACCTCCCCGCCACCGCCTCGCTCCCCTCGACCTCGGGCGGCGCACGCGGGCCCCAGCCCGATCCCCTCCAAGCCGCCACCTCCGCCCAGTCCCTCAGCGCCGACGCCACCCAGGAGGAGATCCTCAAGGCCCAGGCCTCCTCGGGGCCGACCCACATCGCCTCCATGACGCCCGAGCTCCAGGAGGCCCTCCTCCAGGCCGTCATGGCGGCAGCGGCGCGCCTGCCCCCGCCGACCGCCTCCGCCACCAAGCGCCGCACCCCCCTCGAGACCAAGGCCTGGTCCCAGGGCCTCAACGCCGTACTGCTCGGCACCGCCGCCATCACCATCGTTGCCGCCGCCGCCGCCGTCGAGGGCTCCGGCGCCGCCGCCGTCATGGCCACCGCCGCCGCCGCGGCGGCGGCGACGGGCGCCCTCGCCGCCGCCAGCGGCGACGGCGGCGGCGGCGGGACGGACGCCAAGGCCAGTGGCCCGACCAAGGCCGGCGCGAAGGCCCGGGCAGTCAAGCAGGAGCCCGCGACGGCGGCGGCCGACGCTGCGGAGGGCGGCGCCCATGAGTCTGATGACGCCAGCGGCTCCCCTGCGGACCGCGTCCGCCGCCGCCACCGCGGCTCCCGCTCCTCCAAGCGCCGCAACCCTGCCCCCGCCACTACCGTCACCGCCACCACCGTTTCCGCTCCCTTGGTTAAGGCAGAGGCCGTGGCCGAACCGCCGCCGGCGCAGTCCGTAGCCGCATCCCCCGCTTTACCTCCCGCGCCCGCGCCGGCGGCAGCCGGCGGCGCCTTTGCCGACCCCAGCTACCAGGCCCAGCTCCTTGCCTCCGCGGCGGCGGCGGCCGGCGCCAGCGCCGGCGGCGTCGTGCCGTACGACGAGGATCTCGCGCTGGTTGCTCCCGCCGACGCCCACTTGCATAGCTTCATCGACATGTTTGCTGCCCACCGCGCCGACGCCCTTGCTGACCCCGCGGCCGACCCCCTTCTCGGTAGCCAGCAGCTGTTTGGGAGCCAGGCGATGGGCAGCCAGCAGCCCGGGTTCGCCCTGGGTGGCCAGCTTGGGTCGCAGCTTGGGTCTCAGTTGGGCTCCCTGGGTGTGCTCGTGAACGGCAACACCCTCGCACACAACACGGCCGTCGGCATCGGGCGCCGGCGCCCCCACCCGGACGACGACATCGACTTTGTTCCGGTGGGTTTTTCGTCCTGGCGGGCAGGCTATGCTGCTATTCTTTGCTCTTGCTCACAGCGCGGCTGTCCTGTCCCTCGTGCCCTGCCCCATACGTCCAACCTCTTCCTGACCTCGGTTTGTGCCCTCGCTACCCCTCCTTTCTTTGCACAGACCAAGCTCCACCGCGTGTACGACACGCGCCAGCCCGAGCGGTACGACGAGCCCCGCCCGCTCACCGCACCCGGCCTTGCCGTATCGCGGGCCTTTGAGTCCGACGTGGAGACCCATTGGGCCGGCGGCGCCGCCACCGCCGCCGGCGCCCGCTACGCCGGCGGCGGCGGCGGCAGCGGGTGCTTTGTTGACGGCGGCGACGGCGCCAGCGGCCTGATGTGTGAGGAGGACGACGACTTTGTGACCAGCTGCATCAAGGACGGGGTCGGCGGCGGGGCTGACACTGACACCGACGCCGAGGCGGCGGGGCCGTCGGGCGAGCAGCGGCGCTCGGTTGCGCCTCTGCAGCCCTACGGCGACTGAGCGCGCAGGGCTTCTGTGGCTAATTTTATTGCAACAACAACAACAACCAACAACTGCCGCAACCCTCCAAGGCATTCTTTCTCCAGGCCTGCGTCGTGTTCGGGAGCGCTAAATACGACACTTGGGCAGCAGGCACGGTTGGCACGAGCGCCGCTGGGGGCACAACGTGCTGCTTGCGGCGGCCGTCAGCCCCGCCTGTGCCGCTGGCGCCGCAAGGCGTTGGGCATGTCGTGGCGTTTGGGCGTAGGGGTCTCCCGAGGTCTTTGTGTGCACCCGACGTGGCATGCACCTAGTGAGGCTTCGGGAGCCCCCATCTTGGGCGCCCAGGGCTCAGCGGCTGCGTGTGCAAGCCTGCGCTTCGCCCGGCGGTCCCTCAGCTTTGACGTGGCTGGGCCTGAGAGGTAGTGAGGATGGGACACCTCCGCTTGGGATTTTTGGTGCAATGATGCTTTGAGCTATGCGCTCGTGTAGCTCTTTGGGCCCGCCCGCGGCTGGGTCTGTTGCCTTCCTCACCCCGGTTGTGACCCGGTGCGAGGTCCTACCCATTTGAGGCAGTCCGATCATTGCCGCCGGGCGTGAGGCGCTTTGTTCTTGGATGGCGCATCAGGCCTCGGCCTTTTGTTTTGGGCTGTCGTATGACCTGTTTGCTGGCGTCCCCCCATGCCAACCGCCCGTGCGTGTTCCGGGCTTGTAGCGCTTGTGCATCTCTCTGTAACGTCGAACGCTTTGTGACGGCGTCGTTTGTAATAGATTGAGTACCGGTACCGGTACCCTGGAACGGTCGAACGCTCGGATGCTTGTTTGGGTGCATGTGCGCATGGCAGCTTAGTGCTGGCGTGTCGGGGCGTGCGAATGCGTGCGGTGGGCCCAACTGGCTGGCCGTGCCGTCTGCGACTGTGCCTTCTTCGTTCTTCGTTCTTGGTAGGCTTGAATTTGGACTTGGGATACGCAATTGGGACACGCACATTTTAGATTACTGGTAGCCACTGTCCCATGACTCCTGGATGCAAGCAGCCATCTGCTGTGGGTTCATCTGGGCTTAGTTCGTTGGTGCTGGTGCCCTACCGTGGGATTGATAGGTGGGGGCAAAGCTTAGCTTGGTGGAGTGGCAGGGGTGGCTGCGCTATGCGTTGGGTTGGAGGTGGAGAAGTGAACTCTTACGGCACGGTTTACGGTAGGAGGAGGCATGTGGGTTGGGCTGGATTGCGATGCGATGCGGTCCTGAGAGGCTGCTTAGTGCGCAGGGCTGCTGCCGCATGCCGAAGAGGCGAAGGCGGGCCCGTAGACAGCGTGTATGAAGGCCAACTTGTGAGGATAAGACGGTCTGACGTCTTCAGGAAGGGATTGTAATGCAGTCGGGCTTACCGCCAAGTGTCACGCCTCAATGTCTCAAGGAAGGGTTGAGAGGAACGTCGTCTGGTGCGGAGAGCTGGTGGGGACTATGTCAGCGGGGGAACGGTCAGAGTGCGGGGGTTGCAGAGTTGGCTGCAGAGCTACGCAGACGAGACGCAACAACCAATAGCTGCTTGCTTGACGCCGCTAGCTACGGCGTGCAAGTTTGACCCAGTTTGGGCGCGGCTTTTGTGCCGAGCTTCCTGCTTCACAGCGCTGCAGCCAGTGGTCACGACACCCCTGCATCCTGACATGGCAGCAGCAAGGGGTAAGGGAGCGCTGGGAGGCATTGCGGCCTCGAGCATTTTGAATACCCCTGCCGCGAGTAGTCACTGACCCCCCCGCCTGCCCTGCCTCCCGACCTCCCGACCCCGCAGGAGCATTTGAAGCACGAAGCACAAGCGCGCTGCTGCCTGCGGAGGGCCCCCCGCGATGCCGCCCGAGAGCCGCCGCGAGCGCGGCGCGGGGGGAGGCGGGGGAAGCGCCTCGGGCGCTGCCGCGAGCTCGGGCGCCGCTGCTGCTTCGCTCCTTCCCGCTGACCTGCGGGCCGCTCATCGGGAGCTGCCGCGCTTCGCAGATGCCCTGGTGCCGCCCGTCGGGAAAGGCGCGCCAGGCCACTGCTCCCGCCTGAGCCCCATGAAAAAGCACGAGCTGAACATTTGCCTTACGCGGCTTCAATTACCCCTGGATGCGCTACCTGTGTTAAGCGCTCCACACGCAGCCGCGGTGGCCGAGCTGCTCTCGCAGGAGCCCGCGACCGCGGCGGCGCTGCTGACGCTGCAGGCAGCGGCGCTGCGGCCCAACGCAGACGACGGCCCTGAGTGTCTGGGGATAATGGCGGGGCGCATGGCGGCAACCACCGTGGCCTGCACGTTTCTGGCTAAGGCCGCTCCGCTGCCGCCCTCCCGCCACGCGCTGCCCGTGCTGCGCTTCGCGCGGGCCATGCTGCGCGCCCAGCCCTTCCACGGCATCAGCCGCCTCCTCGCTGAGGTCGCCGCCGCCCTAGAGGCGGGTCGCGCTGGCGGCGGCGGCAACGGCGGCGGCGGCGGGGCCGGCCCAAGCCGCGGCGGCAGCATCAGCGGCAGTGGCACTGGATCCAGCAGCGGCGGCGGCCGTCGCAGTGGCGGCGGCGCTGGCCATAGCAACGGCGGCAGCGGCGCTGGGTCAAGCAGCGGCGGCGGCTTCAGCAGCGGCGGCGGCGCTGGCCACAGCAATGGCGGCGGCGCTGGCTCTCGCAGCGGCGGCGGGGCGGCCGCCAGCAGCGGCGGCGGGGCGGGCCTCGCGCTCACGCCGGCCTACTGGGCTGACCTCATCCTGGGCGGCAGCATCGCCGCTGCCCATTATCTGTTAGGCCTGGAAAGTGACGCGGCAGAGGAGGCGGACTCGCCGCCTCCCAGCGGCCGTGCCGACAGGTCTCTCGGCGACGGCGGAAGGGCGGCGGAGCGGGCGGCATGCCTGGAGGAGTTTGCGCGGGGCCTGGCGGAGAGCGGCTTCCTGGAGCATGCGATGCGCCTGACGCTGGTCCTGCAGACCGGAAACCTACAAGGCTTCAAGCTTGATTGCAAGCTTGATCTGATCCTCTGATCATGGCGGTCTGTGGAGCAGGCGAGCGGCCCCGCCCGCCTCATCTGGGCGCCGCCGCCCAGCCCCGAATACGCCGCCGCCCGCAGCACTAGCCCCGCCGCCGCCGCCCACCTGCGCTCGACGCTCAGCGGCCGCTGCGTGCAGACGGCGGTGCTGGTATACGGCGTGGGGACGCTGCGGGTGGCCGACCGGGGGCCCTCGTACGGCCTGCCGGCGGAGCTGCAGACGGCTGGGCTAGCCCTGATGGGCAAGGACGACGACGGGGGGCGCGGCCTCGACCCCATCGCCCTCCAGCTGCTGCTCCATCAGCTGGCCTCCGGCAGCACCCTGCCGCCGCCCGGGCCCGGCGCTTCCCTGGAGCTGGCCCTGAGGGTGGGCCGAGTGGCGCTGGGCACTGCAGCTGCGAGGATCCGCCGTAAGACCCTTGAGTCCCTCGACAGCAACGGTCTGCGGCCGCCAGAACTGGCGATGCCGCTGACTCTCGGTATCTCCGAGGCAGTCCGGCTGGCGGCGGGGGCGCTGTCGTGCGGCCGCAGGCTGCTGCCGCGGCAACGGCCGTCGCCGCGGCTGGAGGCTCAGATGGCGGAGTGGTGGCGGCTGGCGGTGCTTGCTGCAACCTTTGGCGTGCGGGAGCCGGAGGGTTCTCTGCGGCAGCGGTGGGGCCTGGTGACGGAGCCCCTGATCGCCGTGTGGCCGGACGGCCGCCTGGGTGAGTTGAGCAGTAAAAGGCACAGGGGAGGGCTGGCACGGACGCGGGCCTCTCAATCTGGGTCTGGGGCGCAGGGGCTTGCCGGCTCTCGGTATGCATGCTGCGCCTTGCACGCCACCTGACATCAAGGCACCGAGCCCCGAGCCTCAGCCCCTTTGCTACCCCTGCCTTGCTGCCCCAACCCCTCAGACCTGGACGCCCTGCCCCCCGCGGCCCCTCCCAAACTGGCCGCGGCGCTGGCGGGCGGGCTGCTCCTCACGCTGTGCACCTTCATCACCAGCGCATCCCCCCCAGACCTACCGGCAGTCTTCATGGCCTGCGAGGAGGGGCGCTCGGATGGGCGCGGCTTCGCGCTCTTCCTGGTTCCCCTGCTGGCGTACGGAGACCTCGGCGTGTGCTGCAAGCTGCTGGCCGCACTAGGCAGGCTGGGCATGGCGGGGGCATCGGGGGGCTCGGCGGGGGCTGCAGGCTCGGCCCCGGGACACGGCCCGCGCGATGCGACCGGGCCCTACATGCGGGCATCCAAGGTATTCTTCCGTGAGGCCGCGGCGGCCATCCTCCGCTGCAACGGCCTCGCCGACATGCCGGCGGGCGGCTCCGGCGGCGCTGCTGCCGCCGTTCCCGCCTCCTCGGCCGCTGCGGGGCAGCCCGCCGCCACAACGACCGGCAGTAGCGCTGCCGTCGCCGGCGCTAGCGCCACCTCCTCCTCTACTGCCTCGGCCGCCGGCCTTGTCCAGGGGGCCGCCCGGATGCTGGGAGAAGACTTCGGCCTCAGTCTCGGCCTGGAGGCGCGGGCTGGTAGCGCTGCCACCAAGGTGCCCGCCGCCGCGGCCGGCGCTGCGTCGGTCAGGTCCATTGCCGGGGTGGGCGCTGGCAGCTCCGCCGCCGCCCCTGCACCCGAGCCTGACGGCGCTGACACCGCCTCCGCCGCCGCTGCTGCGCCCGCGCCGGACGGTGCAGGCTGCTCCACGGCCACTGCGGCGGGCTCTCGACAGCCCGCCACACCAACGGCGGAGGCCGCCGCCGCAGTCTCCGAGGCAGTGGAGGCGCCTCCACCGCACCTGCTGCAGTTCCGGCAGCTGTATGGGCTCGCCGTGGGGGTGTGGGGCGTGGCGTCGGAGTTCGGATCCCCCGGCAGCCAAGGCATCGCTCCCTCAACAGCTGATGTCGCAGCGGCGCGCGTTGCCCACGCGGTGGCGGCTACCTCTGCCTCTTCGTCGTCCTCCGCCTCCGCCTCCGGCTCTGCTTCCGCCGAGCTGGCCCAGGCCCTCAGCCGGCAGCTAGCGGCCGAGCGGGGCGGCTCCGGCAGAGCGGCAGCTCTCCGGTGGAGCGGCCGGGGTGGTTCAGGGACAGGCAGGTGAGGGTGGCGGGGGGCGTGGGGGGTGTCGCGGGCGCCCTGGACGGCGAACGGGGCTCAGCGCAGGGGTAGGGTGTCTGGTACGTGCGAGGCACGTGCCACAGGCGGGAGGGCGGGACCAGCCGCCGGAAACAGCGCGAGCCCTATCTGGAAGGGCATTACCAGTGTGTGTACAGCATGACGACGGGGAAAGACTCAATGCACGGTATGAGACAGTGGGCAACGCGCGAGGTGTCTATGCAAGGCGGTGGACAGCAGGGCTTGTCGTACCGGACCAGTACGTTCTGAGTGTGGTACTGCGGAGCTGCGCGAGTGCGCGAAGCACTACGGTAGTGCCGATGGGAGTTCGGCGCTTGCAGAGTCTTAAGCGCTGGTCAGCATAGGTCTCGGGACTCTGTGCAGGGACGTAGGTCTGTGTATGCAGTGTCGTGACAAGGATTCGGCTGCCGTTTGGCGGGGCGGGCACGGGGAGGGAAGAGCGGGTGCAGGCAGGGCTTGAGGTAGGGGCGTAGGGCCCCTGTCACGAGGACGCCTGCGGCAAGGGCCCAGCTTGAAGCTCGCAATGCGCTTGCAGTGAGGGAGTCGGCGGTGAGTCGCCGCATTGCCGGGGAGCGGACGGGTTGCCCGATGGCACGCCGGGGGCCGCATGAATTGCTCCTCAGCAACTTGCCTGTAACGTGCGGTACCTGGCCGACCTCCTATGGCTGAAAAGGATACGTCAACCCCCTTTCAGGCAGGCATTGAATTATGTTCAGCCGGGCTGCGGGGGCGAGGACGGCGCAGAAGCAGATTCGGGAGGGGAGGGCGGGGGACTGGTGAGGGCAAAGGGCGCGACGTGTCCGTGCGATGGCACAGCACGCACATGTCACTTTGAAGCCCGCGGGCCCGCGCCCAGTAGAGCTCGCCCAGCACTTCTTTTTTGCTCACACGCCTCATCCGTCTTAGCAGCCATGACCGAGCCAAAGGGCGAGCCCCTTGCGATCACCGTCAAGTAAGTGCTGCCGCTTGCGCAGCCCGGCCTGGACTCCTTGGCCTGATCGATGTGCAGTATGCGGCGCAGTGCCGCGCTAGATGTCGGCATTCGCGCGATCTGCCTTGGCCAAGTTCCCGCCCAACGCTTTCTCGCGTGGCTTCCCTCGACGCAGGGCGCAGGACGGCTCCGAAGTGCAGTTTAAGATCAAGAAGACTACAAAGCTCGAAAAGGTCGGTCGCAGAAGCCCGAGCTGTCCAAGACTCTCGCGAGCCCTCGCGCGGGTTCCGTGACTCCTCGCACAATTTCCTTTTGTGTAGGTGTTCAACGCTTACGCGCAGAAGAAGGGCATGGATGTGAAGGAGCTCAGGTGCGTGGCAGGGATGGTCCTCGGGGACGGACATGCTGGACCACCCCCCGCGTGCTGGGAACCCCCGCCTCCATCAGCAGTAGTAGCCCCCTCGTGCCTCACGTACCTTGCACCACCCGGGGCTCCCGACCTCCTCAGGTTCGTCGCGGATGGCAACGTGCTGGGCACAGAGCTGACCGCTGGAGATGTGAGACGGGGAGGGGGCGGGAGCGCGTGGGGACAGGAGCGGGGGCAGAGCTCCCCATGGGAGAAAGGCTTGTCTGTGCAGTTGGCAGTGGCCTCTGGTGTGCGTTGACACCAGGGGCTGACCTGAGTTTGGTTACTCCGTGCCCACCCCATGACTTTCTCGGCCTGACGGCCTGTCCCTAGGCCCATCCCAAGTTCCCAACCTCACCCCCGCTGTGCCTGCTTCCGGCGTGTTCACCCCTTTCCCCCCTTTCCCCCTCCCCTTTCAGGCCGGGTTGGAGGACGGTGACGTCATCGATGCCATGGTCACTCAGGTCGGGGGCTGCCGGTGACAGAGAGCTGGAGGGCTTACGTGATGAGTACCTTAGGGGCCCTGGGGCCCTGGAGGGACCACGTGATGAGGAGCTGGAGGGACTCGGAGATGGTGAGGAGCCCCTGCGGAGCGAACGGCAGCACCTGGTGCGGCAGGGGTGCGGCGCTGGGCTTCGTGGAGTCACGGCATGGGTCTGGGCGTTGGGAGAAGCGGGGTGGAGAGGCCGATGGTGGAGGGTGCACCCGGTCAAGTGCACCGGAGGAGCCCGGGGGCAGCTGGTGACTGGAAACGCGGGAAGGGGGGAGGCCCGTTGGGTTGCAAGTTGGCGAGGACTACGCAGTGAGGACCGCAGCTGCAGGGGGCGGATGGTGATGTATGTTGTGTTGCAGTGGGTTGAAGTTATGTCAGGGGCATAGCGCTTGGGGCCTCTTGGGGTGAGCTCGCCTTAAGGACTCGGGCGGTGTGGTGGGTGGAGTGTCGCCAGACGGACTAGGCGAGGATGCCGTCTGCTGGAGGCAAGGGACGCAGCGGTTGGCTCGGCGTTGAAGAGATTAGTTGAGCAGAGGTTCGAAGGGGGCGGGAGTGTTGTGCGGGGGTTGCCTTGACGCTTGGGGCGAGAGGAGGGTCCGAGGTGGGTTACGCCAGCTGCGTGCCGAACACGGGCCCCTCATTGCGTTGATCGGGCTCGGACGTGCCGACTCGATGCACTGTGTACATTTAACCTCAGGACGATAGTTTCAGGTGCCCGATGCGCGCTCTCGCGCGCTCCCAAGCCCTGGCGCTCGCGCGAGGTCGTTGCCCAGCAAGCGCAACACGTTCTCGCCTCTTCCTGACCGCGCGCCCGGGCAGCGCATTGCCGCGCACACCGCCTAAAGCTTCTGGACCGGCTGCCGGAGGTGCGAGCGTGCGCACCATGGCGTGGAGCAGCGATGCCTCCTCGATCGCGGGCAAGCAGCACTGCTGGAGCCGCAGCAGCCGTCTGGAGCAGCACCTGCTAGAGCTGGAGGCGGCTGCAGGCGAGAGCTCGATTCCGGTGCACCCGGTCTCCACGGTGCGTGGAGACCTTCCCATCCTCCCACCTCCGCATCCCGCCTGCCCGCACTGCGTGCAACCTTGTCTCAACCGGCGAGCCTCCCTGCCCACACCCGCCTTCCTCCACCACGCAGTCAGAGCTGTCCAGCCTGCTGTCCTCGCTGGACCCGCTTGCTGCTGGCTGGGCCACCACCTCCCGCTTCGCCGCCAAGGCGGGGGAGACCCTGCTGGTGCCCGGCCCCACGGTGTGTGTGGGAGGAGGGAAGGCCACCAATAGTGGGCAGGGGCGCTACTCGAGCTGTGACTGCCCAGGACTACCTGTTATGCCAGCCCAAAGGGCTTTAAGCTTTCAGCTGCAGCACGGTGTGGACCTGGAAGACTAGCGCAGGCCAGAACTGAGAAAGCCGACGGAACTGACGGAGCGCATCCCCTTCTCCCCGTCCGCTTTGCAGGGCGGCCTCGCCCGGGTCCTGCTGGGTCTGGGCAACGCCGCCCTCGACCCCGCCTCCGCCGCCGCCTCGGCGGCGGCCGCAGCGACTGCCGCCGCCTCAGCCGGCGGCGCAGCTCCGGCTGCCCCGTCCGCTGCCCCCTCGCTGCCTGAGCTATGGGCCTTCTCCCCGCTCGCAAAGCTCCCGGCGGGCACCTACCACCTCGCGCCCGCCGCCGGCGCCAGCCTGAGCGCTGACGTGGCCAACCGCGCGGCGGTTGGTTTCCTGCTGGGGCATTACTCATTCGACCGTTACAAGCCGGCGGTGTCGAAGCGGGCCTCCGGCGACGGAGGCCAGCAGCCGGCGGCCGCGGCGGCGGCGGCGGATGCGGGCAGCGGTGCGCCGGCGGCGGCGGCAGCAGGGCCGGAACCGGAGGGCAAGGCGAAGCTGGTCTGGCCGGCGGGGTGCAACCGGTGGGTTGACTTGACGCGAGGCCAGCTCATGGTATTGTCCTAGGCCCACACAGGGACGGAGTCTGAACGGTTGATAGCTGGGACCTGTAGCAGGTCTGTGGGTGCTTTTGGCCGCGTGCTTCCCAAGCGGCGAGCTCAAAACCCAACGCCTTGCACCTCTTCGACCCCGCTCTCGTCCCACTCCCATCCGCCCTCTCTCCCCCTCTTCCCTCCCCCTGCCCCCCAAAGGACCCACGTGCTGGCCCTGGTCCGCGCCTACGCGCTGTGCCGCGACCTCATCACCACCCCCGCGGAGGACATGGGCCCGCAGCACCTGGCGGCGGAGGCGGCGGCGCTGGCGGAGGCGCACGGCGCGCAGTACAGCCTCATACAGGTAACTTTGTACAGGTTTTGGCGGCCTCGTACGGCACTGGCTGGCTCCGCCGCGCAGCTGCGAAGGGCCCCGAGGCCCGAGCCGTCCTGCGGCAGCCGAGGCGCCCACTGCCACGCCCTCTGCACAGCACGCCGAATCTCATCTATGGTTTCCGCGCCATACTCTCATCGCCATGCCTGCCCCTCCCGACTCCCGGTTTACCCCCCTGACCCCCCCAAGGGCGAGGAGCTGCTGGAAGCCAACTACCCCGCCATCCACACCGTGGGGCGGGCCAGCCACCGGTGGGCCACACGGGTCGGGCCAGGGCCTAGGCGTTTGGCCCGGGCTGGGGGCTCAGGGCCAGGGCCAGGAATCACACCTTGCATGGGGGCCCCGGACTCCAAGCTCCCCCGGACTACAACTAGCTCCCAGGTCCACAACTAAAGTGTACGCTTCAATCCATACATCATCGGTCTTTCCCCTGCCCCTGCCCCTGCCTCTCTGCCCCCGCGCACCCCGCCCCAGCCCCCCGTCCCTGGCCATGTTTGAGTGGGCCCCGCCGGGCCTGGCCGCCGGCGACGCCGCCGCGCTGCCCCTCCTGGCCCTGGTGGGCAAGGGCGTGTGCTTCGACACGGGCGGACTGGACCTCAAGCCCGCGGCCAGCATGAAGAACATGAAGAAGGTGCGTGTACGGCGATCTGTACGGCGTTTTACCAGTACGGCTGGCATGGACCGGCCTGACGCAAGCTTCATGCCGCTCTTTTGCGTGCCTGTTTGCGGACCTGTAACCCAAGCCGCACGGGAGTCCACACCGCTACGCCCCCCCATGCCGGACGCTCCCATCCCTTCTCTCCACGGCGCCTGCCTGCTCCCCCTCCTCAGGACATGGGAGGTGCGGCCCTGGTGCTGGCTCTGGCCCATGTGGTGATGGCCGCGGGCCTGCGTTGCCGCCTGCTGGTCATGGTGAGGGGGGGGCCGGGGATTGGGGGGGAGGGAAAGCGGGCGGGAGGCATCTCACACTGCGGGGCTAATGCCATGGGTGGGGCAAGTGCCACGCCCCATACGCAACCCCACGCCCCGTTGCTTGCGTAGTATGCGGATCAAGTAACCCCTCGGCCCCGCAGGTGCCCACTGTGGAGAATGCTGTGTCGGCCAACTCGTACCGCCCCCTGGACGTACTGGCCACACGGGCGGGCATCAGCGTGGAGGTAGGGCGGCAAGGGTGGGGAGCAGTAGTGCTCAAAGTCTTGAGGAGAGAGCAGGGCCGGGAGTGGGTTGCAGGTCGAGGTCACCAGGGGCCTCGGGGCTACCAGCGTAACCCGATCGGGTCAGGGCAGCCCTATGCTGCGGGAGCACGGACAGGAGCGGACCGGAGACCCCACAAGCCAGTCATAGGTGGCGACTGAAGTGATGAATTCCAGAAGCGCATCGCTTCCTCCGCAGCCCGCACGTCCTGGCAGCACCCAGACCAGGACCCCCGAGATGGCCGAGTTCTGGCCCAGGCCCGTGCTCAAACCCTCGTCCCAATCCCCGCCCACTTCTCATCACGATACCGTCCCTCTCTATCCTTTCGTCCCCCGCCCTCCCTCCCAGAACGGCAACACGGACGCCGAGGGCCGCCTCATCCTGTCCGACTGCCTCTTCGAGGCTGCCTCCCGGGGCCCCGACCTGCTCATAGACGCAGCCACGCTCACGGGTGCGGCCCGCGCCGCACTGGGCGCCGACCTGCCGGCGGTCTTCGCCAGCTGCGACGAGACGTGGCGGACGCTGGAGGCGGCGGCGCAGGAGGAGGTGGGGAAGGCATGCGTGTTTTCTTGGGGCTTGGCGTGAGGTCCGGGCTGGGTCGCGGATTACTGCCTTGCTGGGCCTTGCCCTTTTGGGGTGCGCGGTACGTCGCATCGGTTGCGCCGCCTCGTAGCATAGCTTGTGCGCCTGTGGGCATGACCGCGGCATGCGCTGACCGGCCCTTGTGCCCTGGTCTCCCCCCGCAGGCCGACCCCCTGTGGCGGCTGCCGCTGCACGCGCCCTACCGCAAGCAGCTCGACTCCAAGGCGAGAGGACCCCATGGGGGATCCATGGGCAACGGCGGGTCCGCATGGGATAGCATATCCTAGCACCTGACCCCCACGGCGCCCCCCTCTGCACCCACGCAGGTGGCCCAGCTGTCGTCCACCGGCTCCGACGGCCTCGGGGGGGCCATCATCGCGGCCCTGTTCCTTCAGGAGTTCGCCAAGGCAGCGCCGCGGTAGGCAAGGGCTGCGAACACGGGCATGCATGACTAGCGCAACTATGCCCGATTGCCCTGGGAAGTCCGTCATTGCCCGATTCCTCCACCGCTCTGCTCTCCGCGCTCTTCCACTGCTCCGCCTCTCCCCCACCAAACCACCCCCCCCCCAACCGCCCCCCCAGGTGGGTGCACATCGACACCAGTGCCTTTGTGTCGGGTGGCGCCGTGGGCCCCGGCCGGCCCGAGGGGGGCGAGGCGCAGGCGCTGAGGGCGCTGTGGCGGATGCTGAGCGAGCGGTACGGCAGTGGTACGGCGTAGTGCTGAAGACGGACGAGTCCGGCTGTACGGGAGGCTGTCCGATGCCCTCGTGTGTGTGATGAGCATTCGGTACGTCTGCGCGTGGTGTAGGGGCTGGAGATGGTATCACTGCGGTGAAGGAGCACCGTCGTGTGGAACACGACGGCTGAGTAGGGAACATTGTGGGGGCAGGCGCGGCCGGCCGGCCGCACGGGTGAGGGGCTCTTGAGGGTCTGGCACCTGAGCCCACGTCCACGTGGGGAGTTGTGGTGACGTCTAGGGCACGGACGATGTTGAAGGCCTGAACAGTGGATGGCTTGCGAAAGATCACCGTGCTGGTCACACAGGCACCTGAGGTCATCCGCGCGTGGAGGGATGTGACGGTGAGGGCAGTGCGTGACACGCATCACCATTTTGTTGGCGTATGCTTAGGGACCTAAGACGTCTAAGAGACTGTCGATAGTGGGTGCAGCTGTCGGCAGAACTTCAAACTCAGATGACTTCCAGCGTCGAGCTCACGCCTCCCGTAGTCCCAGACATAGCACCACACAGCTAGCCAGCAGAGCAGGCAGCTCGACAACCGCTTGGCACCCTCACAGAAGAATCTCCCCTGCAAATTGCTTGTCGCGCCAGAGATCCTCCTTCCCGTGCACTACCCGGGGCTTGTACGGGCACAAACATGTCGCGCGAACCTCCAGAAGACCTCGGCGGCAGGCTCGCTGGCACCATGGAGCAGCTCATGCTTAAGCTCACAGCAGGAGAGTCCTGCGTGCTCCGCTCAGTATGCGTGGCTGCGAGAACGGCTTTCGACCAGCTTGCGCCGAGCTTGCGGGTGCGCACCGAGGACCACATCCATGGCCTGCGCAGTTTGCTCCTGCGCGGCTGCCGTCCCAAGAAGGTCGTCCTTGGTGGTGGCGACCAGCCGGCGCTAAAGGCGAACGCATGGTAGGTCTTGCCTAGACAGCGCGAGTCAACTTTGGCAGGGCGAGTTGCCATGGCTCCAGCAGAGCTCCACGGGACATGCCTCCATCCCCCCTCTTGCTCTCGTCTGCCCTTCCCTGCAGCCTGCGCCTGCTGCGGCCCTTCACCGAGGTGTCCATGCTGGCACCGCTGGCAACCGTGGAGCTGCAGATGCCGGCGGCCTGCCTCCGCCCGGACACGGTGCGGGCTGCCGCTGGCGCCTTCCCCCGGCTCACCCGCCTGACCCTCGACGGCAAGGAAGAGCCCAGCGAGGCCGCTGGGACGGGCCTGTCCCTGCTGCTCGGGACGGGGAGCACAGCGGTAGGACAGCTGCCGGCGCTCACAGAGCTGAGCCTGGGCGGGGCCGCACCTCCGCTGGTGGGGGCCCTGCGTGGCGCTAGCCAGCTGAGCACGCTGGAGATCGCCGGCGCAATCGCCAACGCTGGGACAGCAGCGGCGCTGGCCTCCCTAACCGGAATCCGCAGCCTTAGCCTGCAGAGCTGCGCCGAGGGGCTCCTCCCGCACCTGCTCGCGCCCCTGACGGCCCTGACGGCCCTGGACCTTGGCACAACCCGTGGGCCCCTGCCGGTCCCCGCGCTTCGCGGCATGCCAGCCCTCATGGACATCGGAGCGTAGTCTGCAACTCTCGACGTCAGCGCCCTCCAAGGCCTGAGCTGCCTCACCCGGCTGCACGTGTTCGGCCTGACGGCCCCGGCGCTCGCCAGCGCATCTCCCGCCAACGCCGCCTGGCAGCTGCCGCCCAAGCTCGCCGAGCTCGAGCTCAAAGGCCAGCACCCGGAGGTCCTGAGCCACCTACGCACATCGCCCCTGAGGCGGCTTCAGCAGTGCAAGGTCTCTCTACTGCTCATGGCCGCCGGCCGGCACTTGAGAACGGCTGCCTTTGAGAACGGCTGCCTCCTCCCCGCCGCTGAGGATACGCTGTGCCGAGCTGCCGAGTTCCTGACCGGGCGCCTGGACCCCAACAAGTCACATGTGATCGTGGCCAGCGGTACTCTACTGCTACCCGTGGGCGGTGAGGCGGGCCCGGGGCGGCGCAACCACGCTCGGTGGCTCCAGGCGCTCGGGAGGACGGGCGTGGGGCTCCTGAGCCTGGGAGGCATCGCGCTGTCGCACCAGGACATGGCGACAATCGCGGAGACGTATACCAGCCTCAAGGTGAGTTTTGGATTCTGTGTTTTGGCCCGGGGCGGAAAGAGATATTGGCGCGGGTGTGTGGCGGGGTGACTTGGCCTTGCCGCAAGCACTGACGACTGCATTCCCCGCGCCACAGGAGCTCCGCTGCATGAAGTGTGGACGCCCGCCCATAAGCGCTCTGCCGCTGCTGTCCCGGCTGCCGCACCTGGAGCGCCTGGAGCTGGACATGAGCGGCTGGTGGGGACCCAACATGCAGGGACCCCTGGCCGTGCCCCTCTGTGCCCCGGGATCGCTGCTGGCCCTCTGCAGCAGCCCGGACTTCAGGGGATCGGTGGCTCTTTGGACGCGCTTTATGCCCCGCGGCGACGAGGCGCAGCATCAGCAGAGCATGGAGCGGCTCAATGAGCTGGTGCGGGCTCTGCACGGGGAGCTGGAGGCGCTTGGCCTGCCGCGGGGCCGACTTGTCCTGGAGTAGCGCCCACGGGGATGGGGAGGCAACCACAAGGGGGGTGGGTCAGGGGTTACCGTAGGGGGGTCGCTGTGGGACGGCCTCCAGTGATATAAGTCCATGGAGTCCCATGGAGTCGTCATTCAGGCGATTGCATGCTGCTGTTGGGGCGCGAGAGGGCGGGTCTCTGTTCGCAGGGAGAGGGCCGAGCTGGGCCTGCTTGGAGGGGCACGCAGATGGCAGAAGGGTAACGACCAATGGAAGCCCACATCGCCGTAATGTTGCTTGTGTTCCGAGGGGCAGCAGCGAAATCGCCCGGCCTCTGCATGCCGGGCCCTATCCGGACCCCTACATCTAGAGGGGGCCGAGCCTTGGAGGGCAAGGGAGGGTTTCCTTTGCTCGCAGGAGCTATGCAGAGTAGTTGGGATGACGGTTGTCGGGGTTGTCTCAAGTTGCGGAGCTGGGCGGCACGGCATTTGCGCACGAGTGTACAGGCGCTGCAAGGAGAGGGGGCGGGGGGGGGGGCTAGTACTTTCCGGTAGCGCTCAGGTGGGGGTGGTGCTGTGCTCACAGGGGCCATGCCGAGGCTCCCTGCAGCACCCCGGACTTCAGTGGAGCGGCGGCGCTCCTCACCTGAACTTTGCGCGGCAGCGAGGCGAGGCAAACGTGGAGCATTGAAGTGCTAAGGGCGCTGGTGCAGGCTTTGCATGGGGAGCTGGGGCTAAGCAGAAGTAGTGTGGATGCAGTACTTGTGAGCCGGAATGCTAGGCGGACGTGTGGAATGTCCTGACGTGGGCCCCGTGACCCTCACCGTGTCAATCGAGCTTGGGGTGCGTGGTGGCGATTGCGTGCCGGCATGTGCTCCATTGGTCACTTTGTTCGGGCACTTGGTTCGGGCAGGTTGGTGGGAACATTGGGGCTGCTTCAGGGGCCAACGCACAGCATGCAGGTGCTGGAGGGGTGACGGACCATCCCACGACGCCGTGCTCGCGAGCACAGTGCAGACGGTGTGCCGTTATGTTGCGGGCCCTGACTTGGCCATATCAAGCAGGCTCCGCAGGCGGGCAAATCCCTAGCTAGGTACAGGTTGGGACGGGCCGGGGCAGTGGCAGTGCGTAGTGCGGGCTGTGCGGCCCCGAACGAAGACCTTACTTCGGTGCTGAGCAAGGGTAAAGCTGCGGCGCGGTGTAGGGCCAAGCAGATGTTTGTGACGAGCAATCGGTACGGCTGGTAGGTACCTGCTGGTACGCTGCTGTTGGACGGAGGACCTTTTAGAGGTACCATGTAGACCCTTGTTCCTTGCCGAACAAGAGAGACGAAGGGAGATACTATGCTCGCAGGGGCCGTGCAGCGTAGTCTGGACGAAGACGAAGGGGGAAGGGCACGAGGGGGAAGGGGGATGCAGCGGGTCAGAGGGGCCCGGGAGCGTGCCACCATTGCGAGGGCTGATCCGGGGTGCCCTAATCTATTCAGCTATCCGAGCTCAGGTCTCCCACGGACGCACACATAGCACCACATGCACCATATACACCAATATGCACAACTTGACATCCGCTGAGCACCCCGCAAGTAATTCTTCTTCTTTGCAAGGTTGCAAATTGCTTCGCCGCGCCAGAGATCATCCTTCCCGCGCACACTCAGGAGCGTTGAACCTGTAAACGCTTAGCCATGTCTCGCGAACTTCCAGAAGACCTCAGCGGCAGGCTCGCCGGCACCATGGAGCAGCTCATGCTTAAGCTCACAGCAGGAGACTCCAGCGTGCTTCGCTCGGTATGTGTGGCAACGAGGGCGGCTTACGACCAACACGCCCCGAGCTTGCGAGTGCGCACCGAGGACCACATCCACGGCCTGCGCAGCTTGCTCCTGCGCGGCTGCCGCCCCAAGAAGGTCATCCTCGGTGGTGGCGACCAGCAGGCGCTAGAGGCGAACGCGTGGTGGGTCTTGCCGACAGCGCGAGTCAATTCGGGCAGGGCGAATGGCTCCTTCGGAAATGCCTCCATCCCCCTTTTGCTCCCCTCTGCCCTTCCCCGTAGCCTGCGCCTGCTGCGGCCCTTCACCGAGGTGTCCATGCTGGCACCGCTGGCAACCGTGGAGCTGCAGATGCCGGCGGCCTGCCTCCGCCCGGACACGGCGCGGGCCGCCGCTGGCGCCTTCCCCCGGCTCACCCGCCTGACCCTCGACGGCAAGGAAGAGCCCAGCGAGGCCGCTGGGGCGGGCCTGTCCCTGCTGCTCGGGATGGGGAGCACAGCGGGAGCCCAACTGCCGGCGCTCACAGAGCTGAGCCTGGCCGGGGCCGCACCTCCGCTGGTGGGGGCCCTGCGTGGCGCTAGCCAGCTGAGCAAGCTGGAGATCGCCGCCGCAATCGCCGACGCTGGGACAGCAGGCGTGCTGGCCTCCCTAACCGGACTCCGCAGCCTTAGCCTGCAGAGCTGCGACGAGGCGCTCCTCCCGCAGCTGCTCGCGCCCCTGACGGCCCTGACGGCCCTGGACCTGGGCACAACCCGTGGGCGCCTACCCGCCCCAGCGCTTCGCGGCATGCCTTCCCTGGCTACCATCGCAGCCGGGCCTGCAACTCTCGACGTCAGTGCCCTTCAGGGTCTCAGCCGCCTCACCCGTCTGCGCGTTGAGGCCCTGGAGGCCCCGGCTCTCGCCAGTGCTGCTCCTGCGACCGCCACCTGGCAGCTGCCGCCCAAGCTCGCCGATCTCCAGCTTGGCAGCCAGAACCCCGAGGTCCTGAGCCGCCTGCGCACTTCCCCCGTATGGCGACTCCAGCGGTGCAATGTCGCTCTACTGCTAATGGCCGGCCGGCACATCAACTCCCGGGACGGCTGCCTCCTCCCCGCCGCAGAGGACGCCCTGTGCGGTGCCGCCGACTTCCTGAGCTGGCGCCTGAACCCCAACAAGTCGCATGTGGCTGTGGCGGCTCGCCCGCAGCCAAGGCTAGGTCCCGTGAAGCCCGTGGGCGGCGAGGCGGGCCCGGGGCGGCGCAACCACGCGCGGTGGCTGCGGGCGTTCGGAGCCACGGGCATGGGGGGCCTGATCCTCGGTGGCATCGCGCTGTCGCACCAGGACATGGCCACAATCGCAGAGACGTGCGACAGCCTCAAGGTGGGGCCTGGGTCGTGCAGGCTCTCACAAAAGAAACACAAGATTGTGGGAGGCAAATCGCGACCCCGCTACCTTGAGGAACAATGACGAACAGATCTCCGCGCGCGCTCAAAATTGTTCACGACTGCCCCGCGCCACAGAGTCTCTACTGCCAGAGGTGTGGACCCCCGCCCTTGGGCGCTCTGCCGCTGCTGTCCCGGCTGCCCCACCTGGAGCTGGACGTCAGCGCCTGGTGCGGACCCAACAGGGATGGTCCCCTGGTCGTGCCCCTCTGCGCCCCGGGATCACTGCTGGCCCTCTGCGGTGCCCCGGACTTCAAAGGAACGGTGGCCGTCGCAACGGTGCACCTGCCACGTGGCGACGAGGCGCAGCATCAGCAGATCTTGGAGCGGCTTCGGGAGCTGGTGGCTGCGGTGCATAGGGAGCTGGCGGCGCTTGGGCTGCCGCAGGGACGCCTTGTCCTGGCGTAGCGCCCACGGGGATGGGGAGGCAACGACAAGGGAGGCGCTCTTGGTCAGCCCTGGCTCAGAGGAGGGGTGCTATCTGAGTAACGGCCGGCGGATGGGAGTTGTGCTGTCGGCGTCAACGGCCGGCATGTGTACCATATGTTGGCTACTACAGAATGCATACTACCGGCAGTACAGAATGCGGCATGTGAGTGCCTCGGAGGCCAATGGGGGGAGGGCCTAGGATTGTTGGGTTCGGTCCTGCCCCACGGCCGGGGTACCGGTAGGTGCCGGCGCAAGTCGATATCAGCTTGTGGGGCACGCGGGGCGGCACGGCAATGGCGCAAGAGTGTGCAGGTGCTGCAAGGCGCGGCGGCAGTCGAGGGGGGGCGTTGCTGCTGAGCGTGTCGGTGTAGCTGCGGCAAGCGGGGGTACTGTGCTCGCAGGGCCAGCGGGCGGCAAGCGGGGATCACTGGAGTATGCTTGGCCGGCCGCTGATGGGGAGGTTTCGCACCTGCGCTACTCTTCACACTTGCTCGATACCTCTGCCGTGCTTGATGCGTTCAGGACTCGTTTGCTGATCGACTGGGTTGAGCCCACGCAACATTTAGAGCCTCGTACTTGGGAGGGGTGGGGTGTGACAATGTGTCGGTACAGTGCTTGGATAATGGCCCCTGGTGCTGAGCGGTACTTGCGTTGTGCTATGCCGCTTGAGCACGTGCATGCTATGGCGCGTTTTCGTCTTTGCTGTGTTCCGTGATGCGAGTCGTGTGCAAAGATCTGAGCGGATTTGCCGGCGTTGCGGTCTTGGTGTTGAAGATGAGTTGCAGGCTTGTGTTTTGAGTCACATGGCCATCTCCACCACGCGCTCTAGGCAGTTTCCTTCATGCGGTTATGCGTACGAGGCTTAGCTGATTCCCTGCTCATGCGAGTTCCCAACTCAGGACCTACCGGCTCGTTTGGGTAGGATCTGCGCCATCAAGTAACAACCACAAGGGGAACGGGGGGCATAGCCTCCATACTACCACACGGGTTGGGGCTGTGCAGGGGAGACTCCTGGCGCGCGGGCACCGCCCCACCCACCCGATCGTGTCCACCCACCACCAAAGGAAAGGGGGCAAGCCGCGCGCAAGCCGCGCCCTGCCGCGCAGCTCAGTGGACAGTGGTCAATGAGGGGATGAGGTGGTCCTGTCTGGGTCCTCTTCACGTCTTGACCTACGCAAGCTCACTTACTTCCCGCGTCCGTCAAATACCATGGCTCGCCTTTCACCAGGCCAGGGTCTTGGCGCGATGCTCACCGACCGTGAGAATCTCGCGCTGGTGCTCAAAAACCTGACTCCCTCGGAGGCTCGGGTGCTACGCGTGGTCTGTGCCGCCGCCAGATCAGCATTCGACCAACTGGTGCCCAGCCTGAGCGTCCGCAACGAGCAGGATGTTCCCGCCCTTCGCGGAATTCTGCTGCGCGGCTGCCGCCCAGAAGAGGTGCTGCTTGGCAGCGAGGTCCAATCCACACAGGTGGAGAATGCGTGGTGAGTCTTAGACCCGTGTCTCTAGCGCATGGACAGGGTGGCAAGTTCTTTGACCGCTCAACCCCGCCTGCCCGTCCCCGCAGCCTGCGCATGCTGCGGCCCTTTGCCGAGGTGTCCACACCGGGGCCCCTACCCATCGTAAAGCTTAGTTTGCCGGCGGCGTGCCTCTGCGAGGGCACGGCACAGGCCATTGCTGGCGCCTTTCCGGGGCTCACCCGCCTGGTCCTCACCCGCCTGGAGGACGCCAGCACAGGCTCTGCAGCTGGCCTGTCCCTGCTGATCGGAACGTCGAGCACAGGGTCAGCACTGCTGCCTAGCCTGCAAGAGCTGGCCCTCAAACCCTCACCTGAGGCCGTCAAGGCCGGCCAGACCACGTCCGTACCGCAGGAGCTGTGCGAGGGGCCTCTGCACGGCGCTACGCAGCTGAGAAAGCTGGTGACCACCTTCCACGTTGCGGACCCGGCATCGGTCCAAGTCCTGGCCTCCCTGACCCGCCTTAGCAGCCTCCAGGTGGGGGCCTGCACAGAGGCGCTCCTCCCGCAGCTGCTCACGCCCCTGACGGCCCTGACGGCCCTGGACCTTGGCACAACCCATGGGCCCCTGCCGTTACCCGCGCTGGTCGCCCTGCCAGCCCTGATGGACATCGAAGCGGGGTCTTCAACTCTCGACGCCAGCGCCCTCCAGGGCCTGAGCCGCCTCACGCGTCTGCACGTTTGGGCCCTGGAGGCCCCGGCGCCCGCCAGTGCTGGTGCCTCCAGTGCTCCTGCGGCCAACGCCGCCTGGCAGCTGCCGCCGCGGCTGGCGGTTCTCCTGCTTGGCAGCCAGGTCCCCGAGGTTCTGTGCGGCCTGCGCACATCGCCCGTCATGCGGCTTCAGGAGTGCCACGTCACCTTCGTGCTGAAGGCCGGCCTGCACGTGTCTAGAGCGGACGGTTGCCTCCTCCCCGCAGCTGAGGACGCACTTTGCGGTGCCGCCGAATTCCTGACCGGGCGTCTGGACCCCAACACGTCGCAAGTGGGTGTGGCCGTCCCTCTGAAGCCCGTTGGCGGCGAGGCGGGCCCGGGGCGACGCAACCACGCGCGGTGGCTGCGGGCGTTGGGAGGCACGGGCATGGGGCTCCTGACCCTCAGAGGCATCGCGCTGTCGCACCAGGACGTGGCCACGATCGCAGAGACGTGCGGCAGCCTCAAGGTGGGCCTGGGTCCTGCGTACGGCAAAGGATAGTGATAGGGGTAGGGCTGACCAGGCCCGGGGTTGCGAAGGCCGCGCACCACCCACATCACATACAATCATCACCGGACTGCCCCGCACCGCAGGAGCTCCGGCTCGGCTGCTATGGCCGTCTGCCCATGGGCGCATTCCCACAGCTGGCCCGGCTACCCCACCTGGAGCGCCTGGAGCTGGACGTGAGCGGCTGGTGCGGGCCCAACGGGCAGGACCCCATGGCCGTGCCAGCGGGTGCGCTGGGATCCGTCCTAGCCCTGTGCAGCAGCCCAAGCTTTCGCGGGGTCACTGTCCTGTATGTTTCGCACGATAGGGCAGAGGACAAGGCGCGGCTTGAACCCATGGTGGGCGAGGTGCAGGAGGAGCTCGAGGCGATGGGGCTGGAGCGGGGCCGGCTGACCCTGCGGTAGAGATCGGGCCGTTGCGCTTAGTGTGAGAGGGGCGGCGTGAGCGGGCAGGTGTTGTGAGACTTTATCAACTGGGCAGCGGACAGAGTCCCGGGGCAGGCCTGCTCGTGTGACTGCAGGATGAGGCGAGTCGAATCCCAACTTGGGCTGGGGCCCCTCTGTTGTAAGGGTTGTGGGAGTGTGGCCTTGCAGTGTTGCATGTGTTGCAGAAGTTGAAGCGCCGCGGGCTATGCAGCTTAAGCCGCGGGGTCAAGGGCCTGTCCATAAGGGGTTTGTCGAGGGGTATACCGGTAGTGCCTGGAAGGCGCTGGTGTGGATGGGGTAGAGGGGATCGCGAGGCGTGGGACGCCAGGGAGGCCGTGGGGCGAGTGCCGGGAGCCTTTGAGGTTGGGCCCGAGCCGGAGGTGCACAGAGCCATGGTGCTGCTGGGGCTTGTTGGCCTCCGTTGCGGGGAAACTACTCCACCGGCTGGGCATGCCGTGGAGCAGAACTGCCCGATACTGGTAGAGGGTGAGGCGACAAGGTGCTTCGCGGTGACAGGTTTGGCTTGATGGCAGCGCAGCGCCTCCGTACGTGGCAAGCAGACTTTGCATCCTGGTCAGGGGTGGCCACGAGTTCGGGACTTCGGGTAACACGAGCCTGGACATGATTCCGTTTACGTTATCCAGCGCCTGTCAAGGGGCGCGGGAGCGTGCCGCCAGCGCGGGGGAGCGTTCGGGGGGACGGGCGGGTAAGGGAAGCGGGAGCGTGCCGGCTTTAAGGCGTTACGGCAGCGGACGGCATGGCCCCTTTTGTGTTGGCAAGTGCCGCCACACTAAATGCTATAGCAGACATGAACCCTCCAGCCGCAGGCCATGACCTGCAGGCCCTGTTCACCGACCGCGATTTGCTTGCCAACATTACCGCGAAGCTTGGGCGAGAAAGCACGGTCCTCCGCCTTCTGTCCTCCGAGGTTAGGACAACTTTCGATCGGCAGGTGGCCTTGCTGCGAGTGAGGAGCACTCCGCAAGGGGCCGATGTGCAGTCGGTCTGCGGCTTCCTGCTGCGGGGATGCCGCCCGAAGCGAGTGTTGCTGTCCACAAAGGAGCCTGGCCGCACCAAGGAGCGGAGCATCGGGTGAGAGCTCGTTCGGCGGTTCCCGGTAAAACCTGTCACATGCCCCCGCGCATCCCCTTGCGACCATCCCCTCTCCCGCGTGCCCCGCCCCCCGTCGCGCCTGCAGGACGCGGCTCGTGCGGCCCTTCGTGGACGCTTCGGCCCTGGCCCCGC
This sequence comes from Edaphochlamys debaryana, assembly GCA_016858145.1. NCBI lineage: Eukaryota > Viridiplantae > Chlorophyta > Chlorophyceae > Chlamydomonadales > Edaphochlamys > Edaphochlamys debaryana. The sequence goes on from JAEHOE010000035.1 coordinate 790,483, forward strand.
TCCCCACGAGCCAGCTGCACATGGAGTCCGCCGCGCTAGGGGAGCCCACGGCGCGGGCCATCGCCGCGGCATTCCCACAGCTCTCCCACCTCGTCCTGGCCTCTGCCGACCGCGCTGACTCCGATACCTGCGCCGGACTGTCGCTCCTCCTTGGCAAAAGCGGCGGCCCAGGATCCCGAGCCGCGCCGCGACAGGCTTTGCTGCCCACCCTGAGGCAGCTCACCCTACGCAAGTCGCTCGAAGCCACGGCCGACGCGCCCCTGCCCCGACCCCTCCTCGCCCTCCTCGCCGGTTCCGGGCAGCAGCTGACCGAGCTGGGCTTGGAGCTGAGCCTCAGCACGGCTGAGGAGGCCCAGCGCCTCGCAGCCCTCTCGGCCCTGCAGGAGCTGCAGCTCTGCGCCCGCAGCCCGGCCGTCCTGGCGCCGCTCCTACAGCCCCTCACCGCCCTCACCTGCCTCACGCTCAGCACGACCGCCGGCCCGCTGCCGCTGCCCGTGCTAGCAGCCCTACCCCAACTCGAGGACCTAGACGCAAAGCACGCCACGCTCTGCGCCTCACAGCTCCACACCCTGGCGCAGCTGCGTAGCCTCAAGGCCCAAGCGCTGATGCGGCCCGAAAGGGCGCACGGAGCGGCGGCGAGCTTTGAGCTGTCGCCTCGCCTCGAGTGCCTGAGCCTGGGACAGCAGCCGCCCGCGGGCCTCGCCTGTCTGCGTCGCCGCGGCCCCGCGCGAGGGCACCTGAACAACTTCGCCGTACACCTAGCGATCCGGGAAGGCGAGGAGTCGCGCGTAGAGGACGGCGGGGGAAACCAACTGCTGCCCGCCGCCGAGGACGACCTGTGCGCGGCCGCGCAGCTTCTCGGCAGCTTCTCGGCGGGGCGCCGTACGGCGTCGTACGTCATGCTTTCCGTGGACGTAGTGCGCCCGCTGCTGCCGGTCGAGGGCGAGGCGGGCCCGGGGCGGAGGAACCACTGCCGCTGGCTTCGGGCGCTGGCGGGGGCGGGGGTCCGTGAGCTGGCGCTGTGCGGTGTAGCGCTGTCGCACGCGGACGTGAGGGCCATTGCGGAATCCTTCGGGGCCCTGGAGGTGAGCAGGGCAACTGGGGGAGGGATGGGGCGGGCGTTGGGGGCGAGGGAGGGGCAGAGGCTTGGAAGGGGCGGATTGGGGCAGGGAGGGGGTTGAGCGGGGTCGAGTGTCTTAAGTCCTTCCGACTCCGGATTGCGACGGGGTTGGGCCTCTGCCATTTGGCTCCCTCCTTATCCACCCGCCCGCCTCCTGCCCGCCCGCCCCCGCTCGCCCTCGCCTTCCTCCCCGCCAGGAGCTGGCCTTCCGCAGCGGCTGCGCCTACCCCTGCGCCGCCCTGCCCCAGCTCGCGCGCCTGCCCGCCCTCCGCTCCATCGACCTGGAGCCCAGCGGCCCCCGCACCCCCGGCCCCGGCCACCCGCCGCCCACGGAGCTTGCGCGGGAGAAGCTGTGGGGCTGGGGCGCGGTACTGTCGCTCCTGGCCGACCCGCGGTTCACGGGCACCGTACAGCTCGTACGGGGCGGGCGGGTACGGTTTCCGTCGTACGTACGGGTCGGGGATGCGGTGCGTGAAATGCGTGAGGAGCTGTGGGCCATGGGGCTGGACCCGGGGCGGCTGGTGTGGGAGGGGGAGGGGGCGGAAGAGGAGGAGGAGGGGGAGGGGGAGAGGGGTGTGGTGGCGGCGGGGGCGGGTCAGGGGGACGCGGGGTGGGAGGCTGGGGAGGAGGACGAGGAGGCGGGGAGTGAGGGGGGGCTAGAGGAGGCCGATTGGGAGGAGGAGCAGGATGCCGAGGAGGAGGGTGAGGCGGGTGAGCAGGATGAGGTTGAGGAGTTGGGCGAGGAGGCGTGGGAAGTGGGGGTCGAGCAGTGGGAAGAGGACGGGGAGGCGGGGGCAGGTGCGGGCGAGGGAGACGAGGAGGGGGTAGAGGGGCACGAGGAGGAGGAGCCTTGGCACGAGGAGGATGACGCGGGGGCAGGGGAGCACGAGGAGGGGGAGGAGGAGGAGGAGCACGACCATGAGGGAGAGCGAGGGGAGGTGGAGGAGCAGGTGGAGGCGGAGGGGTGGGAGGAGGAGCCCGACTTGTTGGGGCACGGTGTGATGGAGGCGGAGGAGTGGCAACACGAGGAGGGGCAGGAGGAGGGGCCGGAGCTAGGGCACGAGGAGGGGCACGAGGGGGGGCAGGAGGAGTGGCTCGAGGAGGATCGGGAGCACGGTCATGAGGAGTGGCACGATGAGGGGCACGAGGAGGGGCACAATGAGTGGCACGAGGAGGGGCACGAGGAGGACTGGATGGAGCAGCACCGGGAGGAGGAGGAGGAGGGGGAGGGGGCCGCCGGAGAGGGGGAAGAGCGTGGGGAGGAAGAGCAGGTGGACGTGGAGGGGGGATGGGACGAGGAGGACGCGTGGGGCGAGGCGGAGGCTGCAATGGAAGGGGAGGAGGCAGAGGAGGATGGGTGGGACTAGAAGTGTTGCAGCGGTTACGGTTGTGTCTTGCGCAGCTGGGGGTTGTTGAGAGGATGCAGTTGATATTCTTGGTTGTTGAGACGAGCAGGCCTGCGCTTATGACGTGCAGCGACAGGCACTGCTGATGTGACATGCATGCGCCTGGAGTGATGCTTCGTGCTCACAAGACATGGCAAGACGAGCGTGTGCCGCTCGCGTGTTGGTCGTTGCATGGGGCTAGTGCGCAAGCGTGGCTGTCGAGGTGCAACGGGGTCAGAGCAGCACGATCCTTTTCGCAAGGGGCGAGACTGGGGCAGAAGTGGAGGAGTGCGGTGCTTGTGGAACACAAACGTGGGCCTGATCACGGCTTCATGACAGGCAGGCGGCCGCCGCTGAGTGGACGTGGGCGTGGGCTGGGATGGGCCGCTCTGGTTGTGATTGGTACCGGCCCCAACTACATTATGGCGCTGCCGGGAATGGTCCTACACTCTGAGGAGACTCAGCCAGTGGCTTGTCGGGGCTCGGGGGTTGATAGTGGGGCCTTTGTTTGGCACGATCCCTCGCAGGACTGATGTAAGGCGTGCGCCTGATGCCCCGACTAATGCCAAGCCCCGCCTAAATTGGGCCACAGCTTCGCTTGGGTCAAGGCCAACGCTAGCCGGCGCCAAAGCTAAGAGGCTGACACGGAGCGTCATCTGCCAGAGGCGTTACAAAGGGCGCAAGATGAGCAGCAGTGTTACATGCCCGGCCTGACCGGACAGCCCTGAGTCTGGCGCTATTCGTTCAGCTTGCATGGCTTGACAGAAGCGCACGGCAGGAGGGGATCACTAAACCCTGACCGTTTCACCCTGTCCTCCTGTTCCGGTCTCCTCCACCGCGTTGGGCTACGAATTGAGCTCACACACTCGGTCCCCGCACCCCACCAATCCGCAGCTCCCGTCCTCGCTCTATCCACACCCCACCCGTCGTCAATATGTATGAGTATCGTAAGTATCGACCAGACTCCACAACCATCGGTGGTCCCCTGCTGTCCCAGGACATGGGCGCACGAAAGGGGTCCGCACCGCTAGACCTCGCACAGCAAGCCAGCCATGGCTACCGTTCAGCGAGCTCCTTTGTTCAGTCTCCTGCTTGACCCCCTGTAGTCAGTGCGCAAACCACCAGTGCCCAGCATTGATTGCTAGGTGCATCTGCCCGCCTTTCCTGTTGCCTCCGCATTGCGCTTGACCCCGCTTGCTTGACCAAACCCTATAAAGCATACAGTGACCTCTCAAAGCCTTAACCCGCCTCTTATTATGCTCTGGCGCCACATGGGGAACTCCATCACCAGGCAGTACGGGCACCCTTGGCAGACCCAGTATATCGCATGCACGTGGGCAAGGAGCCCTCCACACGTGGCCCAGCAAACTATTCCAATTGACAATCGCACAATCCTTGAAGCACTAAGGTTATGGTACTTTGCTCTTAAACCTCCAAAACGAGCGCCGGAACGCCGCAGAACAGTCGGGGCGCACAGCAAGTGAGGCAGCAACCCAATCCGTGCAGCCCCAAGCATCCAACTTAAGGAGCTGCGCAAAGTAGATAACGGAAGCGCAGAAAGGTATGTACGACACCCGTCCCCCTCCGCCCTCATTTGACTCCCCAAGCACGCCCGTCTCCCAAACGCTGACTCCCCAAGCACGCCCGTCTCCCAAACGCTCGATGCCCCTATGCGCCAGCTACACGCTCCAGCGCACTGCGCCGCCGCACCTTGGCACAAGCCGACACCGCCCCACTCCCACAAGCCTGCGGAGGAGCCCATGGGAGCACCCCCCTCACACCTCATACTCTGCCGAAAACCCATGCCCCCATGTGACCCAGACTACGGGTAGCAAAGCCCCGGCCAAGAAATGTACAAAGGTCCGTGGGCCGGGTGGCCCCCCGTATGAATATGACGCCCTGGCCGCTCGTTGCTACAAGGGATGGCTGTCAGACCCGGGTTGGAAAACCTTGCTTTGAAGCTCTGTACGAGGAGAGTCCCGGCAGACGGATGGCCGGGCTCGAGCTCAACACGCGCTAACTCCAGGTTGCTATGCGGCACGTTGCCAGCCGCCGGCAAGACCTGGACTGGAGAATGACATTTATTGCCCACAACGCTACAACCCCCCACGCAAAAATATCCAGCAAGAATCGGGCTTTTCGTTACGTACGCGAGACGACCGCGTTGCGTCATTGAAACCCACCAGAGACACACCCGAACAAGCCAGCCGAACAGGCGCCGGCTCCAGTGCACCACCCCTCAAGGGCCTCAAAAACCATACCTGGTCCCCCGTTTGCTTTCCCCCTTGAGTTCTAAAACCCTCAGGTCCCCGCCAAGTCCCTGAGGCCATTCGCTTGACCACAGCCAGACAAGTGTTCAGGACCCGGATGAAGCCTCCGTCTTCCATTCGGCGCAACCATGGTTAGCACTTGAGGAGACGCGCTATATGTGCATACCGTATGTGCAGCGAAACAGCTTTGCCAAGCCAGGCGAGCCAAGCACGCAAGAGGGCGGGGGCGGCAGGGAAGAGTAAGAAGGGTGAGCCCCCAATTTCTAAGAACCCAAGCCCGCGGAGGGGCCTGGCCCCGCCGATAGCACGAGAGAGAGGCCCAGCCGCCATCATATGTACATGCATGACTGTGCAAACGCGCCCAACGCAGTGCATTCCCTAATGCTAGGTACATGAATACCCGGGCCGCAACTTGGCAGTCGCCTGACCCTTTCCAGCCTTCACTCCCTCAGGCGTGAGGCGTACTTGACTGCTCGACGCCCGGCCGCCTCGCCTCGCCGCACCAATGACGGTGTGCCGCCGTACGGAAGCACCTCACGAGCGGCCGTACGGGACTGCCGTACACACGATCACGCCGCCAACTGCTCCTGCAGCTCCGCCTCGAGCTCCGCCACGCTGGGACCTTTCGGAAGCCGCATGCGGCGACCTCCTTCGGCGTTTGCAAGCTCTGCCTCCACTGCCGCCGTGCTGCGGTCTTGGTTGGCGCCGATCTCTGCCCCCAAAGGGGCGCCGGGAGGGCTCTCGGGAGTGCGTGCGAGCGAGGCCGAGCGCCGGGGAGGCGAGCGCCACGTCACGTCGCGGGGCGCCCTCTTGGGCAGCAGGTCGCGGTTGAAACCGTACAGGTTCGCGTACGACGAGCCGTATGGCGCCTTGTCTGCGAGCACGCACATGTACTGTACGGCGCGATTGGGGTTGGGGGCGGCCTTCTGGAAGTCCGAGCCTGCGCGACAGGGGATGCGAGGGCGGGCGTGAGTCAAGGGTGTGTGGACATGAGTGCGTTGTTTATGGACAGCAGCCGTGGCTCACGGTGGCCAACGTGCTGCTCGTCCTCCAGCCCCTGCTACAGCCTGTGCCCTGGCCACGTGGCCTCCCGACCGTTAGCTCCTCGCCCCTCTCACCCAGCAGTAGATCCGTCATGAGGGCGCACACGCTGGAGTTGGTGACGAAGAAGTAGGAGCACCTGATGGGGGCGTTGCGAGAGGGCTGTTGTTGGCACCTCGTCGTGATCCCAAGTGCTGGGTGGGGTGACCTTTCCCTCAGTTTCCTTGTGCCTTCACGTCCACCCTGTGCCCCCTTGGCTATGCCTTGCGTGCCCAAATGCCTGCCAGCCTCCACCCCCCAAGCAGGGGCTGCGCCAGAGCCCAGCCCCGCAGGACCCTCCGCACCCACCTCGCATCCTGGTAGCACTCGGCCGAGCACAGCTCCACGCTCGCCACAAAGGTAGTGATGGCGGTGCTGAGGGCGGGAATCGGGTTTGCATTAAGACTTGAGTCGAAGACACACAGAACGTCGAATAGCGGTGAAAGGGCTTCTACGGCACGCCTCTACCCGCACAACATGCTCGCTCACCCCGGAAGGACGGTGTTTTTGAAGCACTTCCACGGACCTGCAGAAGGGACGGCCGGTGCTGAGCCGGGAAACGATTGTCGATCTGAGCAGGCAACCCACACCAAGGTCCTCTGGCCCCCGGACGCCCTCCCCACCATCGCTCCTCCGCGCACCGCCTTCCCCGCCGCTACCTCCCGCCCCGCCCCCGCGCTCCGCTTCCTCCCTGGCTTGCCTGAGTCCGGCTCCACGAAGCACGAGGCCTCCACCTTGCGGCTGGGGCCGTTACTGCCCTGCAGCGCAGAGCCGCGCAGCTCGCAGTCGCCGTCGGTGCCCAGCACGCCCACCTGGGGGGGCAAGGGGGGGGGCAGAGGGGTCAGAGGGGTCAGAGGGGACAGCAGCCCGTTCAGGGAAGGGGCAGGTCCTGCAGCTGTACGACCTCTTGCCGCTGTTTGTTCCAGGGGTTTTGCGCCAGGATTGCAGAGTCCGCGCCCACTGCCATCGCCTGCTCCTCCCATCCCGGCGTGCCCCACCTCGCAGCCCGACTTGGCGGCGCAGCGGGCCTGGCACTCGGCCGGCCCCGTCACACCAGACACAGTGCCCAGGGATTTGCCGGCGATGTCGACTCCGTCGTAGCAGCCCTTCGCGTTGCCTGCAGGACGGGGCCGGGGATGGGCCAATGGGGTGCGGGCTTGAGAGTTACACGTTATTAGTACCCAAGACACGTAGGAAGCTCAACGCGAGGCCTTTCCCAACACCCCACAAGGCCGCCTGACTTGCGCCCCCGCACCTGGCGTCCGCGTGCCAGCCACCGGCTGGGGGCCGCCGCCCTGACGGGGCTCCGCGGGGGCTGCGGGGGCGGACCGGCTCTGCTTGGCCCGTGGCCGACGGGGCTCCGACGGCGGCTCCTCCACAATCTCCTGCCCGCCAGAGCCCTGGTTCGAGTCCGGCGCCGGGGACTCGCCGCGCAGCCGTCGCGGCGACCGCTGGCGGCGCTTGGGCGGCGGCGGCGGGGGCGGCGGCGGCGGCGGGGAGTCGGCGGCGTGGCCAACGGTGGGGTTGGGCTTGGGGACGGTCACGGGCGCGGGCGCGGGGTCCGAGGCGGAGGGCTCGGGGCACTCGCTGGCGCGGGACTCGTAGCGGCAGAGCCACACGGGTAGCTTGAGGCCGTCACGGGAGAGGTCTGTGGGACGGGCCAAGGTCGGAGGGTTTCTAGGATGAGGCAACTTTGGAGGAAACCTCAATAAGAAGGCGTCGAGGGGCCAGGCCCAAGGGGTCATTGCCTCGACCGTGCTCGCCGTTGTCCCTGCTAATCATCCCATGCCCTTTAGGTGCCCCTCATGCACTACCTCGACAACATCCCCGATTTCACGCCCCCGCTCACCTCCCACGCTCAGCACGATGTTGTAGGCGGCGAGGTCCTGGCGGCCCCCGGGGCCCACCCCCATGAGGTAGGAGGAGTGGGGGTCCTGGTCCAGGCCGAGGCTGGGGGCGTGGGGGGAGAGGGTCGGGTTAGAAGAGGGGTGGGTTGAAGGGAATCTGACAGTGCAGATCATGACCAGGGCGCTCTCCGGTTGCGGTGAACCGACCCTTAGACAGTCTGGACCCCGTCCCCCAACCCCGCGGAGCTCTCACTTGTCGTCCGGCACCTTGTCGACCTGGTGGATGTTGATCTGCGGGACACACGGAACCGGTTGAAGCTGGGGTTAGGCCAGGCGCGCGCATCTCCAGTGCCCTTCGCCACCCCCTTGTCTCGTACTTGCAGCCGCCTCCACCATCCATTGGCAGACACGGGCCGGCCTTGACGACCGGTCTCCCAACATCCCCTCCGCCCCCCGTCAGACGACCGCTCACCTTCTTGTTGAACTCGTCCCGCAGCAGCGTGTCCCCCGCCCTGGCCACACGCATGGCCATGTACAGGTTGCTGGGGGGAGGGGTGGGTGGTGGGGTGTGGGGCGGGAATGACAGACTCGGTGAGGGCGGCGCCAGTCAGAGGTAAGTCACCCCACAGCACCGTCCCCTCACACCCGCTCACGGTATCTAGCTCAAGGTGTCTACTCATCCTCGGGTTGCCCTCGCCCTCCATCCACACTCACTACTTGTAGCCTGAGCCCAGCCACGACGGCACGATGCGCAGGTACGCCCCCTCGGCGCCCGATGCTGACGTGGCGGTGAGGGTGTACTGCAGCTGCTGGCCCGCGGGCAGGTCGGCGGCACGTGACAGCTCGGCCAGGGGCGTGGCCCAGCCCATGCGGCGCATCTCGGGGGCGGAGAGGCACACGTCGCCCATGCCTGGGGGCAGGGCAAGGGGGTGGGGGGTAGGGGGAGACAGGCGTTGGAACAGGGAGGCGGTGGGAGGGGAAGGTCCTGTGCGGCGTGGCCCTCCTGCCCCCGCTTGCGAGCCCCGACCCACCCATCGAGGTGCTGTAATCAGCGTATTCCACGCCTGAGGAGAGGAAGACAAGGAGGAGTAAAAGAGAGGAAGATTAGCAAAGTGAGGACCGCGCTGCTACGGGAACAGTGCCGCCTCCCCGTCCCTCATTCGGCCCCCGCCCCGGCCTCCTGCGAGCCCCGCAAGCCACACGACGGGGCCCCGACACGCCAGCACTTGCCGTCTCTCCAACTCTGCACACGGCACAACGCCCAAGGCACAAGAGGAGAAGTTCAGTGACCGACAAGTGCAACGTTCCAGCGCAGACATGAAAGCGCACGCGACGCGCCAGTGGACACAGAGCACACAGCACGCGATGTGGAGCGCGCCAGCATGAACTGGACACAGAGCACGAACACAGGGCGTTGTATGCTATGTGCTGTGTGCTGCGTGCTGTGCTGCACTCACGTGGTAGAGTCCGAAGTTGTGCATCAGCTCCTGCATCACCACACCCTTGAGCGTGATGGCCTACAGAGGGGGGGCGGGGGGGGGAGGGGGCGTTGGAGACGTGGCACGGGCAGGTGGAGGATGGGGGCAGAAGGGGGCGGGGCCTTCCCCGGGGCTGGTCTCTGCCCCTGAAGGGGTCCTGACCCTGTCTTCACTCTCCCAAACCACACCTGGCCCTAGCACCCTGCCCCTAGCACCCCTAGCACCCTGCCCCTAGGGGCCCATAGAGCTCCCACACCAGAGTGCCCCCCACCCACCAGCTCTGGGGCGAACCACGTGCGGCCGCCGGGGAGGTCCCCCAGGCCCCACCAGTCGCCCAGCGGCTTGACGCCGTACGGCACGACGTACGACCAGTGATCAAAGGCGGACTGGAAGTCTGGGGGGGACGGGACGCGGGGGCGGGATGGGGATAAGTGCGGGACCCTCGAGGCACTGGAATGGCAGCGGACGCCTAGGCCCTCGGCGCTGCCCACGGGTGGGTCCCAGCTCCTTACTTGCGCCCAACTGCCTTGCCACGGCCGCATCCGCCGCCACCGAGATCGCATCAACCTGCAGCGCGGGTGAGGGGCTGGGCCGTGAGACACTGTGCGGCGACCCAAGCGACCGCAAAGTTCCTCGGAGGCTGCTGCCCTGCCGTTCATTCCATTGCCCATCGCCAGCCTTGTGGCCTGATCCAAGGCGCGAGGGGCAGCCCCTGCCCTCACATTGCAGCTGAGGATGCTCTGTGTGCAGGGGACCTCGACCGTCAAGACCTGCGGCGGCAGTTGAGGGGACGGGGGTTGGGGGCTCGGGGTGAAGGGAAAGCACACGAGCCGCACGTGAGACGGCTGCTGCCGACCACTCACAGCCTACCAGACAGACCCATCACCCAACCCGTGCCCCGCCTCCCCGCCCTCACCCCCTCGCCCCACTGCTCATCACCCCACTCCCGCCCCCTCGCCCCCCCCTCCTCCTCCCCCCCTCCCTCCCCCCCCCACCTTGGACGCCGCCGTGTCCACCTGCATGCGGCCGTTGCTGCAGGTGGCCAGGAACTCCGAGTGGCCGCCGGGGCCGAAGAACAGGTCCTCCAGGGTGGACACCTGGGGGGGGGAGGGGAACATGGAGAATGGAGGTGGGAGAGGGGAAGGAGTGGGGGCGTCTTGATCCCAACACCTCCGTGCTGCCGTCCTGCCCCTCCGTGTGAAGACCCCCCGTCCCACCCCACCCCTTCTCTCCGCCCTTCCCCCTCTCACCGACGCGCTGCCCCTGCTGCACGCCCCGCCCAGCGTCACAGCGATCACCAGCTGCCGCAGGCGGGCGGGGGCGTTGGCGCGGCGCACGGGGCGGGGCGGCGGCGGCGCGGCGGCCCCGAGCGACACGTCGTCTGCGGCCGGGGCCTCGGGGGGCCCGGGCGGCAGTGCCGCGATGGCGTTCATGACGGTGGCTGGGCCCACGCTGGCGCAGGTGCGGGGGGTGTCGGGGTCGGGTGAGCAGGTCTGTGGGGAATGGGCACGGGGTCAGGGGTGGAGGCGGCGGGTGTGGCTGCTACGGTACTCGTTGAGGCGCTCTGGACGCCCAAGCTGCCGCACCAAGATATGGGGCTCTGCCCGTCTGCCGTGTGACGAACATGGTATCACTCATGCCTGGGCCAACTTCACAAAGCCCCTTCTCACCAGTGTGACCTCTGCACCCGGAGCCACGGGCTGCCCCGCCGCATCCCGTGGCTGGCCCGACAGGAGCCTGCGGGTGTATGGGACGGGGTGTGGCGACATTAGGAAGGATTGCAGGGACAGGGAAGGATAGCCTGTGCGCGGAGGTGAGACAGGAAGCATGCGACATGTGGTGTCAAGGGGCTTGCCTGAAGGGCGGGCCGTCGGGAGTCCGCAGCATCCAGAGGTGGTCGGGATGGCTGAATCGGAGGATCACCTGGCCCTGGGGGCAGGGGGGGGGGCAGGCACACGAGTCAGTACTGGAGGCTATATAGAGTCGGATACATACAGTGCCGTCCGGTGCGATGGGAAAGAGCAGGGGTCAGGGGAAGGCTGACCTCTCGCTGATTAGCGGCGGTACGCGTTAGGATGTATGGGCGACATTTGACACGGTTTGTCGCCGGCCCGTCCCACCCGGCTGAGGCGGACCCCGAAGCTTACCTGGAGAGTCAGGGGCTCAGCCGCAGCTGCAAACGGTGGGGACGCGGGGGGATAAGAGCTGGGTTAACCGCGGGCGGCGATGGTTGTAGCCTGTGTGTCCTAGGGTTAAACGTTTTGGCCGCCGGCACGCGACGGGACGCGCCCCAACGGCATGCACCCGAGCAACGCGACAAGTAGGTGTCAAGTCAGCGGTCCACTTGCCCGCAGCCCAGGCCAAGGCGACGGCGACCGCCAGCAGGGCCTGCCACATGGCGAGCATCGCACGCCGACGAACGCTGCACTGCGCCGAAGCTCGACGAATTCCAATCGCACAAATGTCAAGAGCGCTAGACATGGTAATGGTCGTCATGCGCATGCGCACGCCAGAGAGGATACCAAAAGCGTACTAGAGCTGGCTAGACGACGTCATTGCTGGCAGCATTGCAGCGTAGTGTTGCGCAATACTTCTATTCACAAAGTGGGTGTCTCCTGCAGCCTTGTATGCTGGGTACGGCGGAGGGCTTCGGCGAAGCTCCTCTCGGGCGAGAGTTGAAATCGCGATTGGAAGTCAGCGGCGTTTCGCTGGCGCTTTTTACTCTGCTGTTTCCAGATACACGACATGTACGCGTTGAATGCTTTTAACACGCTATCGACGTTAACTCGAAGGTAGGGCTGACGTACGTCGGTCCAGCAGGCCCGAGGTACGCGATCCCAAGAGTCGAGGTAGGCCCGCCTGGCCGAAAACCCAGCGCGTGTCCCCTGTGCCCCCTTCCCGCCAAGCACGGGTACACGCCCTCGAGTCGCATCCCACCGTGTGATAAGTGCGAGTGCCAGCGCACGCCCTGGGCAGCTGCGCGGCCTCCGATCCACCAATCCGGGATCCAGCAGCTGCGAATGCGTCCACGTGCGTCGCAGCCAGGCAGCGCCCGGCCGACGCGGCCTCTGTGACTGCGCGCCCACATTCCTGTGCCATCGCCGCATGTCGCCGACTCCTGCTATATACTGCCGCCTTTTGCGCTTGGCCGCTGGACCTCTCGGCCTCGCTCGGTTTGGGGCGCTTGTCCAGACTCGCCGCTCGGCCGGGGGGCTTGCGTGCTCGTCCAGGTGATGGGAAGGGCTGGCCGAGCGCTAATAGCCGCCCTCCAGCGCAAGAGCGCGAGACCACATCTGCTGTGCAGCCACCGCCGCCGTCCAGCACGACGGAGGGGCGCGGGAGCCTTTAGGGCAACGTAATAACTCTCTCTCTCCCCAACATGTACCGCCGTGCGAGCGCTATGGCGATAACCGGCCACGTTGGCTACGACCTTGCCAATTCCTTGGCACGACCTTCGGCGCCACTGCCTCAGCTGCAAGCACACCACCTAGCATCGTAAGGCGCTGGACCCCCGCCCCGCCCCGCCCCAGTCCCCACCCCACGACTCCAGCGTGTCCGGCCGTCCGGCGTGTCTGCTACCGGTGCCTCGCGCCCCCTGCCAGCCTCGGGGGCGGCGGTGGAGGCGGCGGTGGCAGTGGGCCGGCAGCAGTAGGCTCAACCGCTGCCCCGTGCAGTGCTTGGCGCCAACCTCAAACGGCCGCTTAACTGAATGAGGCTCAGCTGCAATGCACTTGACGTCTTCCACGCCGTCCCTGGAAGCCGCTCCAGGCGCCGTTACTCATAAGGACGAAGTAACGATCTTCTCCCACACCGCCTCAAAAGCGCCAGGGGCAGGTACGCCAACAGAGGTCAAAGGTCTTGACCCCATCTGAACATCACGACCATGGTCCGGCCCTCAACACGTTTCATGTCCACAAGGCCCGAATAACTCGTACACCACCAATTACACGTACCCACCCCCGCACCCTCGCGGGCCCTTACAGCCCCGTTAGGCACGCATCTCCCGCAAGTACACCTATTCTTGCATCATTCTTACGTATGCTTCATGATACAACTGCTCTTCAGCAACACCCCTGCCGCCACGCTGTCCAGCTACCGATGCGGCCGGCGGCAAGCCGCCACTAACACACCCCCAGTCCAGCGCCTGAGGCCCTACCCCTGCCAGTTCTGCGCCGGTCAACTCGCTTCCCCCAGGCCCAGTATCCTTTGCCCCCCAAGCCGCAGCCGCCGCAGACGTCCAGGGCTCTAGCCCCGGAGGCCTCTGCGGTGCCATTGCAACAGAGCGCGCCGGAGCAGCTGCCGGTACGCAGGGCCCTTGCCCCACCGGTGGCGGCCAGGCGCGCATCACCACTGGCGTCGGCCACTGCGCTTCCAGCCCTGCTCCCGACAAGCCAAACCGCCCCTGACCTTGCCCTTGCCCTTGCGGGGGCGTGACCCCTTCTGCGGCCAGAGGGCGCACAGCGTAGGCGTAGGGGGGCGGCGAGGCAGCCTGTGCCTGTGAGGGCAGCCCTGAGGTGCACGGGCCGGGCCCAAGGGGCTCAGAGTTGAGTTCTCCCCCGCCGAGAAAAGCACGCAGCTCCTCCGCAAATGCACGATCACAATCTGTGCCGTACAGTACGGCACCGTCAGCGCCGGCGATGGTGTGGTCATGGGTTACCGGAAGACTGGGGACTGGGCTAAGGGCCACGTGGGGACTGGGTTGCCATGGGGTACCGCCGCCGCTGTTGCCCGGCCCCCACCCGCCTATCCCACTCTCGCCGCTGCCACAACTGTCAAGACCGGCGGCCCCCCGCTGCCAGATGGACTCACACGACAGGTGCAAGCCGCGGCCGCCACCGTTGCCGCCACCGCCGCCGCCGCCATCGTCACCGTAGATGGCTTGCGGATGACTGGCCTGCCAGGAGTCGCTCCAGGCCGCAGCTTGCGATGGCGGCGGCTGCGGCGGCGGTCGTATCGACGGCAACGGCGGCAGGAGGGCTGCGGGCTCGGGGTGAGGGGCCCACGATGCCGGCTGCATGCCCGGCCCTTGCAGGCGGCCTCGCGGGGGGTCCGCCCAGGTCCACGACCCCTGGGTGGCCAGGGCGCCGCCGCTGAAAGTGCCCCTGGCGCCTGGTGTCGACGACTGGGGTGGCGGGGCCTGGATCGTCGGGGCCCAGGATGATGGAGAAAAGGACTGCGGAACCAATACGGGCGGAGCCGAAGCCAGGGCGGTCGGTATTGCGTATCGGTAGCTGCCCATGGCTAAGGGCGGCCAGTAAGGAGCGCCGGCGCTGGGCGGTGCAAAGGCCTGGGGCGCCTGGGCTGGCGGCGACAGAGGCAGTAGCGGGGCCACGGAGTGCTGAGACGTGAAGCTGGCTTGTGGCGGGAGGACGCCGGCGGCGGGCGTAATGGCGCTGGCGGAGGCCGTGCCGCCGGCAGAGGCGGTTGCCGAGGTGACGGCGGACTCGTCGGGCCGGCTGGCGGCGGTTGCGGTGGAGGCAGCGGGGCGGCTGGTCTTGCCGGAGGCGGCCCGAGCGCAGCGCCGTTTGAACCGCGTGTCGCCGTCCGCCGCGGCCCCATCCTCGGGTGCCTCTGGGCCTGCCTCGCTAGCTTCTTCCGTCTCGTCACCTCCCTCGACGCTCGCGGATGCTCCGGCTGACGCCGCTTGCGAGCCGCGAGCCCGGGCCGCCCCGGCCTTCCGTTTGCACACACGTATCGGCTTGGACGCTTGCGGCTGGTCCTTGATCTTGGGGGTGCCCTTAGGCGGCCGCCTCCGCTTCGATCCCATGTTGCCGTCGCCAGCCGTCACAAGTACTGGAGTCGGTTGAGGCTGGGGCTGGGGCTGAGGCGGGGGTTTGAGTAGGGCCATTTGCTGGAGGAACTGTGCAGCCCTTTGCTCGGAGCCCGGGGCTGGGGCCACCATAATGGGCACAGGTGCAGCGGGCGGCGCCGTCCGATGGCCCGCAAACTCCGCATGCTGGAAGGTGGGCCTGCCTCGTGGATGCGTCTGGGTGGCGTCTGCGGGCAAAGCCGATGGGCGAAGTTGGCGGGGGGTGGACTGAGCGAAGCGGGCGGACCGAGCTCAGCTAGTGAACAGGGCGGCCCCTGCCAGCCATACAGTCAGCAGGGCAAGTAGGGCAGGGGTGTTTCGCCGCATAAGATAACCCTGTCCGCTTGCACCCACCTGTTGGTCTCCATACAACTCCGGAGGTCGCGCCGGCGCAGGACGAGTTTGGGTTTTGGACGGCACGAGGTGTCACTCGCAGTGCCAGCGGAGGCTGAGCGCACGGCGCAGGAGGAGCAGATGTGTAGCTGGTGGAAGCAGCGGTCCCCGATCCGTGAGCAACTGCGTGCCAGGGAGGGCTGGCGGCCAGCGTTGGACGTGGGGTCGGGGTTCTTGTCGGGACATGCGTGACGGTGGTCACCGTGCGGACCATGACCGACGTCTGGGGGTGATGGGGCGCATCGCCGCCGGAGATCGCGTCGAGGGCGTCTGGCGAGGTAGACGGCCAATAAGTCCCAAGACCTAAAGACCGACGCTGCTCAGCAGAGGCAAACTGTAGGTCAGGCGCGCAAGGAAATTCTGGCGGATGTCCTCCGACAGTGCAGGCCCCGTCGATACCAGTTGTCAGAGGCCTCTCCTGTGTAGCCATATTTGCTGTTGTGTTGATCGCACTCTCCACCCTGGCTGGAACAGCATTATGGGCCTGGCCGGGCCGGACACCAGCTCGCGCCTCTCCCACAGCTGGTCTCGCAGAAGCATTATGGATCTGTGAGTTGGTAGGAAATGGCGTCAGAGTCGTGCCACACAGCGCCAGAGGCCCTGGAAAATCGGCAACTTGCGTCCTTGACGCTCCGATGCGCTGTGCGCGCCACAGCTACACGCGCGAGTCGTAGCTGCTCTTGAGTTAAGTTGCAGCTCGCAGGAAAAAGAGGAGAAGCGCACCTGGTCCATTCCGAGATTCTGAGCGACGAGCTTGAGCTTGCGGTTAGAGCCACTGGCAGCTGGTCTATGGGAAGTGGAGCTGTATGACTACTTTGAGCTGGCGGTGCTTGGCCTTGGGGTGCCTCGCGGGCCAGTATCATGCATGGTCGGGGCCTCGCTGGACCCGGCGACATGGGCCGTCGTGGGCCGAGGCGGCCGACGCTCTTGCCGAGGCCCTGTGACGCAGTTTGTGCAATCCGCAACTGCAACTGCAACGCAACAGAGGCAACACACCACGGATCAAAGCGAGCTGCGTCCGCCACGCCGTCTCACGTGCGGCGGGGAGGTGCGGGGCGATGGGGAATTGCTTCCCCCCTCCCCCCCCCCCCCCACACACGCACGCACACTGCTTTGACGAGCGCATGTGGCGGAGTGTGTTGGGGTGAGGTTGGGGGCCAGGTCGGGTGGGGGGCGGGGTTGGGCATGGCGACGGGCGGCACAGCCCACTTCAGATGGATAGCATTAGGCCAGGGGTGGGATAGGCGCCTTACTTGGAAGTGGCCAGCTGTGGCTGTTGACTCCAGCAGGCGGGTCCCCACACCCCTTGGCCCCTGAGCACAGCAGGAAAGAGACGGCCAGGGATTTTGAGCGAGCCGCCTGGCTAGTTCACATCCTTGCCCGCCTCGCCCTTGCCGCGAGCGTGGGGAGGAGGGGGTGGGTTTTGGCACGGTAGGTCGGTGGGGCGGTGCCCGCGACCGCTTCTAAGCCGCGCGATAGGCCCTTATAAGCATCTCATAGACATAGGGTCAAGTTTGGCCCCGGGACCAGGCGGGACCCGGCGAGGGCGGGGTGGCTGGCTGACTCGGCCGCCGGGCCGACATTATTCGACAATGCCAATGACGGCCAGTGCTGTCCCACGGTATCCCTCGAACTGAACTTTCTCGCAAGCTGAACTTAGCACAGATCCAATTACAACTCACCGCCGCTATCACCGCGAGCACGCAATTCCGAACATGCGGCGTCCGCACACCTCCCTTGGTGTCAGACTGACCTTGATAGTAATAGCTATTGGTCTGAGTGCTCGTAGTGCTGCAGCTGAGCAGGTAAACCTCGCGGGGGCGGGTGCCCAAGCCAGCCAACATGTGGCTGCTGGCGAGGAGTTCTTACCCTGGACCGCCTTCTCCCATACTGCCCAACGCTTACATAGAATGCCGACCGACGGCAGCTGGCTGTTATATTCAATTCTGCTGGACAGACAATTTGCGGTGAGTGTACCAAAACGCGCTGCGAACACGCGCTGCAGCACTGCGCTGCAATGCAGCGCACAACACTGCTACGTATATGAACAGCAGAAGGGCTTCTGGGCTTACTGTGTAAAACCCGAATTCATGGTCCGACTTGGGAGGCGCTGCTCCTCCTGCGACTCCCTAAACCTCGCGACATAAGCAACAGCAAGCTCCTTCTGTGATAGACCGGCGCTGGAGGCCTGCGCGTGACAAACCGTTGTCGAGCCGTGTCGAGCAGAGGCTGTCAGGCGGGTGGGCCAGCCACAGGACGTCAGAGCGCGGGAAGCCCTCCTGCGACCGTCCCTGCATCTCAGGTCCCCGCCCTCGAGGAGTGGGGGATCCTCAGTAGTGCCGTAGGACCAGGCAATGCCGGACGACCCTGATAAGCTGATGCGTGATGACCTGCACATCCCGCCCTCATTCCGCCCCGCCCCAGGCACGAGGAACTACTCGGTGAGCTGAGGGAGGCAGGCCACGGCATCCCTTGGTGGGGGTTTTCGGGCCGCCTTCCTCAGTCACACTGAGCATGCCTCTTCGTGATCTTTGCTGTAGACCTCCACGAGCACCTGTTGTGACCTCGTCAAGGTGAGATGCGCCGAGGCGGGTTGCGCCCCGGGTTACGCATAGCAGGGCCTTCGCGCAGCCAGCCATCTATGGGCAAGCATGTGCCGGCTCCCGTGCGCTCCTCCAACAACCGTGCGCCCCTGCCTGCGGTGCCTTGGGCCCTGGCGTTCACCTGTGGTCTATGACTCTGGCGCTTGGCATGCCCTAGGCAGCAGGATACCCCACGGTCCCTTACATGGGCGTAAGCCCTTACGTATTGCGCTTCCCCTGTGCAGGGAATCCTCACCGATGCCGTCAAGACGAGGTGCTGCGGTGCGTGAGTAAAGTGCCTTACTAAGGCACCCCGCCCCTTATATGGGTTCCGAGGCAACGTACAGCGATCCGGGGGATGGGGAATCAAGGGGATGCGGGATTTGAGTCAGGCCGGAGGGGGCCCTGGCTCTGCAAGGCAGGCAGTTGACATGCATGGGACGCACGGGCGGGGGGCGGGGGCGCGCAGACCAGTCGGGTGCCGTACTCCGCCCTATGGTTGGTAATGTAACCAGCAGCGTTGGCCAACGTTTGTTCCTTACGTACCAATGCACTTGTCTGTTTGCATGCCATCGACAGGCGGAATTGCCATCAACCCCCTCACCACCCCCTGCTGCGACGGCCTCCCTCCTTTGAACAACACGCTGGGGGACGACTGGTGAGGTTTTGCCGTATGCTTCTTCGTACAGCAGACAGGCGACGACGCGGGATTGCACGCGGGCACCGCCGCTAGCTAGGTTGGTGCATGCATGGCCTCTACCTGACTGCGCTCTGCCCCGCCCTGCCTTCCACGCCCTACTGCACCCATGAACCTCATCAGCTGGTGAGTCATGGCGAACTCTGACCGCGCCTGCTGGCCGGGGGAGCTGCGAACGCGCGGAGGGCGCGGAGGGCCGCCGGGTTCTAGGGGGCTGCTCTGCTGCTGTTGACACAAGCTTCGCGGCTGGGAGCAGTGCAGGGGCAGGGTTGGTTGTTAATTATTAGGGCGGACTTTGGGACCGCCAGGCCAGTTGTTCTGCGCTATAGGCTGATTGTCACTGTATATATCGTGATGATACCCTGCCCTACCCGCCCTACTTGCTACCCTGCCTCCCAGCAATGGCTACGCTTATAATACGTCGAAGCAGGTAGGTTTTCGTGCGAGCCATCAGCAATCAAAGCGCGCCAGACCCTGCTGCTAGGCGGCTTCTCTATGTCAAGAACGAAGCGCTACCCTGCAAGGCCTACCTTGATCCCTTGTGCCCCCTTCTTGCTCCTTGCAACTCGCCTTCATCACCTTGCTTGGTCTTGCATCCGCCCCCGCTCGAAGGTTTGGTAAGTGCGCGCGATGTGGAGGCAGGAGAACAGCAGCGGATGGACGGAGGGAGAGCGAAGCGGATGGACGCAGAAAGAAGCGGACGCCTGTGCCTGGCGTCGCGCACGTCAGCCTGCGGACGCTCCATCCACCGCCGGCGGCTGCAGCAGACTTGGCTGGGCCCCAATGTAACAACCATTTTTATCCTCCATTCGTTCCCTCACAGCTGCGGCGACGTTCTGGGCGACGGCACCTCCTGCTGTGGTGAGTGGGGTACACTAGTTAAAGGCGCAGGCCAGCGGTTGCGGGCGGCGGGAGATGCGGGCTGGCTGGATGATCGGGCAGCCGGGCGGGGTACGAAGGTGCAAGAGCCCTGTCCGTTCCCCAGGGTTAAGGCATGATTCGCCTGCTGATGCCCATCTAAGTCCCCCTCATATGATGCATCACCCTTTCTTATCATGCCGGCATCAAGCAACGTGACGCGTTGTTCGTTCCTCCCGCTGTCAAATGCTGCACGTACAGGCGAAAAGGCGTACTCGTACCGGGTAGTGGACCCAGTAACGAGCCTCACCTGGTACCCCGCCTGCTGCGACCCCGCCAAGGGCCTGGTCTCAGACGGCGGCAAGACGACGAAGTGCTGTGCGGGCCACAGCATCAGCGTCAGGTACGCAAGAAGCGATGGGCGGACATGTCATCATGATGGCGCTTCGCTAGCTAGCTGCTGGATCTCACGATCCTTTCCTAGTCAGGCAGGGCTTCTATATATCTCCAGCGGGCCTGCACTGGTTGATGCCTACGACGGATCGTCGCACGTGCTCAGAGCGTGGGAAGGCCTGCCTGCCCTCTGAGCGAATTTCGAGCTGAGTTGGGACTAGATATCGTTGCCTCAGCAGGCTTGGGGTGAGCAGACAAGCAAGGAACGAAGCTCATGGGCGTACGCACGCGTGCAGGCCGTGTTAGTTCCTGCTGTGGCTGAACTTGATTGCTAAATTTCTCCTGCTGCCATCCACAGGTTCCCGTGCTGCGATGGCGGATCTCTTCCCATTGGCTACCCCAATGTGCAGCCGGGGACCGATTGCTGCGGGGTAAGTAGTACGTGTGTGCACGGAGGACGGTCCCAACAGCAGTCGGGTCGCCTCGCTCGCAAATCCCGCTCAAGCTTGAGCTAGCTGCAAAACCCCCTCCGAGGAAGCCTTTGCCACCCGCCGCGTGCAGGGATACTCCTTCAACTCGACCTACGGATCCAGACAGGTGGGCGGGCGCTTGATCGGGCTGGCTGATCCCAGTTTCACCGGCCACCTTGGCCTTAACCCCAGACCTTCGTTAGTTGGAGTGACCTGCTGTGCCTGCTGTCGCGAATCCCCACTACTTTCGATGTCTGCATGCGTCCAGGTCTGTTGCGCCGGCAAGCTCGGCGTCGGTGACATGTGTAAGTAAAGCCTCTGTAGATATTGGCATGGGCGGCGGGGTACTAGGGGTATCTGAGGGTTACGACCTCCCTCGTCGGTGAACTTGCGTTGCCGGGCATGCAACACCTACAACACCTATTACACCTATCCAGCACGCAAGCAGGCAACGAAGCTCCTTATTACGCACGCACACCCGCCCCTCATCAGGCTGCGGGCCCCACAATCTGACCACGAGTACCTGGAGGGACAATAACGGCGGCATGTTTTCCACCCAATGCTGTGACAACGCTCTGTAAGCAGAAATTGGCATTATTCGGGCGCAAGAGTATGGCTTGCAACTAGGCATAGATGGGGGCGGGCTCTGGGGTTGATTGGGGCGGCACACGCTTTGATGTGGTATGGCGCATCAACCAAGTAATAACCTGCCTATCCCCTGCCCACCCCCTGCAGGGGCATCGCAAACTCCCTGGCCAAACCCACCTGCTGTGGTGAGGCAGGATGCCGTGGGCGCCTGCTGCTTGCCTGGCCAGGCCTGGCCTGGTCTGAGCATGGCGGCATACATGGCAGCATTCAGGGGATGCCGGAGCGGGGAAAGCCTCCCTAAGGTCCAAGCATAGCAGCAAGAAAGCGTGCGGCATGCATGCCTGATAACTAGGGTTGTCTGCGTGTGTTGCATCAGCTGCTTGAGCTAACAATCAAGCGAGTAGTCTGATCCTGTGCGCGCTCTTGATGTACCCTTATTGCGTGTTGTGCATTGCAGGCAATACCCCCTTCAACTACATGGCACTCGGATGGTAAGCAAGCGGCCGTGAGGAACTCCGCTTGACGGTTACACTAGCCATGGGCACTCAAACAACGCTGCGGGGCCGTAGCGGAATAAAAGCAGGAGTTTCCAATCAGGCAGGAATGCGGGCATGCAGGCACGCAGGTATGGATGCACACCACTTGGCCGTACCAGCTTTACCTTGCTTCTGCATTATAATGAGGAGCAGCCCCAGCTTCACTCGCTTCTGTCTCCGTGCTTCGAAGGCCCTAACTTTATTTTCCTTTTCGTTTATTCCTTGGTTTTTGCCATGCGTGCAGTTGCGGCTCCACGACGTACAACAGGTGAACATGATACCAGTTGGCGTTTTAACCCATGCGCCCCTTTGCCAAATAAAGCGAACGATGCATTCTAATTGAAGGCAGTTGGTTGATTGTCTGTTGCGCCTGAAGGACGCTTCTTGTGTTTATGTTGTCCGCACAGGACCACCCAGACGTGCTGCAACGGCGTTGTGGCTGCGGGCAACGCATGTGAGAAGCAAGCAGGCTCACATTATTTCTTTTCGAGGGTGTCGAGGGTGTCATCTGTCTCACTATGTGGATTATCCGTCTCACCGCCAATGATGTCACGGTCCCCGTCTATGCAGGCTGCGGCAGCAAGCCGTTCAACAGCACTATTCAGGCTTGTTGCGACAGCGACAGGGGAGTTTTGGCGGCCGTGGGCCAGCAGTGCTGCGCCGCGGTAAGCAGGCTGGGATTGATCAATAGCATGAGGGGAGGTACCGGTATTGGTATACCAAGCAAGGCCCCCTGCTGTATCACCCCCCTCCACTACATGCGCGCCGTTTCAATTCTCCGCAGGTGCCGTACAACCCCGGTGCGTAGTTAGGCAGCAGGGCCGGGCTGGCCAGCTGGCCCATGGGCTGCTGTGCATTTGCTGAAGGGCTTCTTTACCCGTCCTTCTCTTCCCCTTTCCGTTATTTCCATTCGCAGCTACGCAGACATGGTAAGCAAATTAAACCACGCACCTAATAGGACCACCTAGCCAACAAAGTGTCCGCAAGCAATGACCACTTCGTTCATGTATGAAGCCATTGAGGAAGTAACGCGCGTGCGTGCAAGAGCCGTTCCTGGAATAATCTGACCCCAACTTCCGTTACTTCCGTTCATTCGGTGCCTCGCTCATGAAGCTGCGCCAGCGTTGTCGTCAATGGCGCCGGCGACGCATGCTGGTGAGCGAAGCAAGGCCGTGCACAACGATGACTCGCAAGAAAAGAGTAGGGGGTTGGTTCACTATGGTGGCCCGCCGCGGATCCACCCGCGCGCCGTACGTTGATTACGCCGCCGAGCCTCCTCACCCCTGATGACGCGTACTGCTGTGTGTGACCCCCGCAGCAACGGCAAACCGTACAAGTACAGCACCCAGATCTGCTGCGGGGGTGGGTCGGTGGGATCTGGTCCAGCTATATATCTAGTCCAGCTGCGGGAGTGGTGGTCGTCCCAGCCGGAACAAGGGGCCACCCTGTGGCTGCTGGGACGCGCGGCGGAACGCTGTCCAGCAAAACCGCTCACCCGGACCCGCATGCAATTCTCTCAGCTGCCAATGAAGCAAGCACAGCGAGGAGGGTTTTCAAGAATGGCTTGATTGTGGGGCGACGACTAAACCATCAGCATGCTCCTTACATTACACCGCTGCTGCGTGCCTCCCTAATCGCTTGCAGGTGTTGTCGGCAATGGCCAGTACTGCTGCGGTGGGTTGATTACTATTGCCTGGGCGCTTCGCTTGGCTGGGGCGACAGCAGCCCGATCTACCCGATCCGCACAACCCTAGTACCTGAACGCTACCTACCGCCACCCTTGATAACTCCCAACGTACGACAGGCGGCCGCGCCTACCCCTACTCCGTGCTCGACAGCGCCACCAACCGGACCTATTACCCTCAGTGCTGTGACGCAGTCAATGGCTTGGTGTCGGACGGCGGTAATACAACCACTTGCTGCGCGGGGCGGCGCATCGAGACCAGGCAAGTCTTGGCCAGAGCGGGCAGACCCCTGGGGCTGGTCCGGGCGATGTGGGGTGGGGTCGATGTGTAACGCTTGGTGAGTGGTCTATCTGGACGAGCGAGGACGCGGCGTAACGTGAGGGCTGGCTCCTTGTGTACCCCGCCGCCCGCCCGCCTACCGTACCCTCCTAAAAGTGATCACGCGCCACAGGTTTCCATAATGTGGGGGCAGCCAGCTGCCCATAGGTGCGTCATCTATCAATTTCTGATAAAGGGACGGGTCTTACTTGCTCATCGCTTGTACGGGGATCATCACCACGGCATGTCCGCTCGCCCGCCACCAGGTTACCCCAACAGTTTACCCGGGGACACGTGTTGCGAGGTGAGCCAAATAAAGCTGATACCGGTATCTAGGTGCAGCAACCGGCGGCATTTAAGAAACAAGTCCCTGGTAAGAGCTATCAAGATGCCTTGCTGTGCCTCCTCAATGACCCTGCCTCGCCCGCTGCCACTCGGTCCGTGCCTGGCGCAGGGCAAGTCGTACAACAGCTCCATTCAGGTGAGTCCATCCACCGCCCGGCCGGGTCTTGAGCGAGGTACACACACAACCAAGGATACTACTACCTTAGAATGTTCCCATGCTTTTACACCCGTCCAACAGCGCGCTTACACATGTGTCCGAGCGAGCGCGCGCCGTGCCCGCACAGCTGCTGCTCGTCTACCTGTACGGCTGTTTAGTAACCTCTGTTGCTGCTTCATTCCCCGCCGGGCCACCTACCCATCCAGGTCTGCTGCGTTCGCGGCAACGTCAGCAACGTGGGCACCGGCAACACTTGTAAGCTCTATCATAGGTTTAGGGGCGTGGAAGACAGGGCTTGTATGGGAAGGAGCTGGCTGGGTAGCAATCGAGGTGCCCATAGATAGGCCCGTACACCCGAGCGAGTGGAGGACAGGAAGAACGTGCATGCCTCACGAGTATCTTCCTCTTCACCTCCTCACCACGCTTGGCCGGACAGGCTGCGGCAGCCAGGTCATCACGGGCATCACTGGTGGCAAGGACAAACTCGGAAACTACTTCAGCACACGGTGCTGCGACCCAGCACGGTGAGTCCGCATCGATCCATTGCATGGCCTACCTGCCTGCTGTTAGACAAGGAGCTCGGAAGCGAAGAGGACTATCCCTACCTCGATGTCCTGCCTGTGTGCGTCTGCTTTGCAAGGGCATCTATACAACACCTGATAAACCCAACTGCTGCGGTGGGTGCGCCCTGCTAGCTGCGAATCCAAGTAAAGGCCTCTCAATGGGCAGCTCGTGACCCATGCGCAATTATGTTTGCCTTTGTGCGTGACGGCGCCCTTTCCTTGCCCTTTCTTGCAACAAGCCGGTGCCACACGACCCTTGCATTGTAGGAACTGTCCCATACGATGGCATCACAAGCCAGTGCTGCTCTGGAAGCCTGTACAACACGTGGGTACCCCGGGCGTACGGTGTTCGTAATTGCGATGACAGGGATAACTGCGCGGACCTGTGCGGGGGAGGGCGGAAAAGGGCTGAATAGCTAGCTACCCAGACGGCTACTGAAGAAATGTGGGCGATGAGAGCAAGCTGGCTGGATTAATGTGCGGCAAGCCCGGTTTGGAGCTGCTGCGTGCCCGGCGGGGCCAGCAAAGAGGACATAGGCTCACAAAGGCTACAAAGGCATCAGCGTTTCAACACAAGCCCGGTCAGGTGATGAAGACATGTACGGCGGCTTGCATGCGGACCACACTACAGCAATAATGCCAACGTGCCCACTTGCTCGTTTCTCCTACTTCGAACTGTGCTTTCATATGCCCCCATACATCCACCCTGCTCGTGACTTCTATGCCTTCAGGACGACGCACCGGTGCTGCCAGGGCCTCTTGGGCAGAGGAGACAGCTGTAAGCGTGCCGGGGATGATCGATGCATGATGATGCTCAGGGGTGCCTCGGATATATACCTCTCTAAGCCTTTTTTATTCCTACCAGCCTCGCTTTGAGCGAGTCTGTGCCTATGATTAGAAGAGAGATGCCAGCCCCTTGCTCCTGACTGACCTTCAACACTCACAACCCTACCTGGCCCCATGTTGCCATGGCTGGCGGGACACCCACTCTGTTCATCATCATCAGGCTGGTAAGGTGTTTGCTGATCACAGGTGCATGGGCAGCTAGCCAAATCTGCCGTACGTGTTCATCAGCACACGCTTCGACTGACCACCGCATCTGCCGCACCGGCGGTACTCCGGTTACTCCGCTTATGCACCCGTAGCCACTGGGGTTCTGTCGGCTGAAGACCCAACCAACCCACTGGACATCCTGGCGTGTGGGCCTCGTTTGCACCCCGCAGTGGCAGGCTCGCCTACAACTCGTCCTCAAATGCAACGTGCTGCGACTCAAACGGCGGTCTGATGGTCTATCGTCCGGCGCAAGGCTGTTGCGGTCCGAAGGCCTACACTCCGGGTAAGGGGGTTACAGGGGAGCAACAATCAAGGGGCTGCACATGTAGGGCTAGGCACAAGGGCGTCACATAGTCACATAGTCACATAGACGGTCCCCCTACCCTCCTGAGCCGCTGTATCTAGCAAATGGCCGCTACCGGTGTGACCGGTGGCGGCCGGCGCGACCGCCCACCGGCGGTCAGAGTCGCCCTTGATCCTAAAATCAAGGGCGCGCTGCCCACAGCGCGCACCAAAGGGCTCCACGCAGTCTCGGCCACAGCCATCATCACCGGGTACTCCAAATACACGCTCACATCAGACATTTCCAAGCACATGCGCGTCGCGGTTCAGCTAGCGATGAAAGAGATAATGCCGGAGAACGGCGAGGCACCGGACCTGGAGACCTTTGGCATGGTGCGCGGAGTGAAACTGGACGGCGCGGGCTTTGGCGGCCCCAACGGAAGGCTGCCAAGGGTACGTGTAACCCTCGACTACATGATGAGCAGCGATCGGGTGGAGAAACTGAAGGAGAGGCTCGATGAGCGAAGCTACCTGCGGGTGCCCGCGGTCCCGGGCTTCAAAGAATCCGCATGGCTGGTAAGAGTGAGCAACAGGCCGCTCAAACCGCAGCCCGTCTGGGTGGACGTCAGCGGACTACCGGCGGAGCTCAGCATGGAGCTGCACTACGCCCTCGTCTGCAACGCTCTGGGCGTGGCTGAGGTCTCGCACGCCCAGCGCTACTATGAGTACAACTCCCAGACGGCGGTACTGGACCGCATGCTGGTGACGCTCCCGGCGGACACGCCGCTGCCGGGAGCCCTGCGGGACGGCAAGCCGGGCACCCCCCAGCTGCTGGAGGTGATGGACGGAGAGGAGGTTGCCTTCAGCCTGCTGGCATCCATCTTCGACGACGAGGCGTACGGCCGCCACAAGGAAGCGGCGGCCACGCGGACGAAGGAGGCGGAGGAGGCGGTGGCCAAGGCCAAGGCCGCGGCCGCCGAGGCAGTGAAGGCTGCGGCGGAGCAGCAGCGCAAGGCTGCGGCGGAGGAGCAGCAGCGCAAGGCGGCCGCAGCGGAGCAGCAGCGCAAGGCGGCAGCGGAGGAGCAGCAGCGCAAGGCGGCGGCGGCGGAGGAGCAGCGCAAGGCGGCGGCGGAGGAGCAGCAGCGCAAGGCGGCGGCGGAGGAGCAGCGGAAGGCGGTGGCGGCGGCGGCCGCGGCCAAGGCGGCCAAGGCGGAGGAGGACGCCAAGGCGGCGCAGGCGCACAAGGCGGCCCAGCTGCAGAAGGCGCAGGCGCAGGCGCAGCTGCAGCGCGAGCGCGAGCGGAAGGCGGCGCAGGCGGTGGAGGCCCCCACTGCCCCCGCCCCCGCCGGCAGCACGAGCCAGAGCCCGCAGGGAGGGGTGACGGGGCCCGGCCGGCAGGCCAGCCCTCTGCCGCAACGCGTCGGGGGTGCGAGGGGGCGGCCCGAGTCAGCGGCTGGCACGCCGGAGGGGCGGCCGCCCAAGAGGCTGACGGCCGAACCGGCACGGGAGTCCGCCGAAGCGGTGGCGGCTCTCGTGATGGACGAGGGGTCGGAGGAGGAGGGGGAGATCCGCGGGAGCGGGGCGTCGGGCATGGAGCACGACTCGGAGGCTGGCGGAGAGGGCCTGGCGGGCGGCAGCGACGGCGGCGGCAGCGGCGGCGGCAGCGGCAGCCCCGCAGCCCTGGCGCCGCCGGGGGCCCACGCCGAGGGCCAGTAAATAAACATGACCAACGTCTAACGGATGCCGTGGTGGCAGGCGCGCACAGCTCGGCGCCGGCCAGCCACCAAGCCCAGTGATCCGCTTCGGGTGGGCTCGCTTAACGTACGCGGGCTTACCTCAGGCACTGAGTCCCTGGACCAACCGCGCCTGTCGGCGTACCTCAGGCTCTGGGCACAGCAACGGCTAGACGTGGTCTGCCTCCAAGAGACCAGAGTCACAGCGGCTCTGATCTCGGGTGTGGAAACTCAAATACAAGCAATAAGCAACACTCTGCGGCTGAGTGGCTGGCTGGCCTTCTGGGGGCCAGCGCAGCTGGGGGACAATGGCGGCGCAGCGGGGGGAACAGCCATCCTGGTGCGCTCGGCGCTGGTCACGTCTGGCGCCCTCCAGGTCGCGGGCGCACACTCAGCGACTGAGGATGGGCGCGCGGTGCGGGTCCCAGTGCAGTGGGGTGGCCACTCCTTCACACTGCTCAGCACGTACCTGCCGTCAGGACAACCAACACAGCAGCGGCTCTTCATCCAACAGCAGCTAGCACCAATAGCCGCCAACGCGGAGACGCATGTGTGGGCCGGGGACTTCAATTTCGTGATGGACCCAGCACTCGACTGCAGCTCTGGCCCTAACAGCCGGCGAGAGGACACAGCAACGGCGGGGGTCTTCAGCGCCGCCTGCCCAGGGCTTACGGACGCTTTCCGCAGCCTCCACCCAACCGTCCGCAGCTTCACCTTCTTCTACCCGTCTGGAGCCTCCCGCCTGGACCGCTTTCACGTCTCCTCCGACCTGGCGGCGAACGTGGCATCGTGCCGCATTGAGTGCGGCAGGCCCGCTGACCACCGACTTGTGCTGCTACGCCTCTCACCATCCCCCGCCGCCCAGCCCCCGGGCAAAGGGTTGCCGAGGGTCAGGATGCATTTCCTTGACTTCACCGACTTGCGCGAGAGCTTCTGCGAATGGATTGACTCCCAGCGTGCCTCGATGCCAACGGACAGCCGACAGGTGCTCTCCTGGTGGCCAGCGGTGAAGGCAGGCATTAATAGGGAACTGCGGGCGCTCAACCAGATAGCACAGCAGCGCTCCGTCAGCGCTACAGCAGCAGAACAGACAGCCGCACAGTCAGCCGAAGCCGCCATGGCGGCAGTGGAGGCAGGCGACGAAGCCGCAGCTGCGCAGGCGGTTGCGGCAAGGAGCGCAGCAGCCAGGGCGGCATGCCGGGCCTCAGCACGGGCAGCTCGGAAGACTCGCCACACCTGGATCCATGCAGGCGAACGACCTTCACCCCTCCTCTCCCGCCTTCTGCGACCACCAGCCGCCTGCCGCCGAATCTGCGCACTCCGTCGAGCTGACGGGACCCTCACCTCCACCCCCCGCGAGATGGCACACAGCGTAGCCCGCTTCTGGCAGCGAGTCAGCACACCCAGCCCAGTTGACCATACCGCCCGTGCACAGGTGCTCCAGGCGCTTCGGGAGGCAGCGCTCAACTGCCCTGAGGAGTCAGTCACCAAGATGGGGGAGCCGACGGTGACTGCGACGGAGGTGGCAGCGGCCATCTCCGCCGCCCCGCAAGGCAAAGCCCCCGGCGCGGACGGCATCCCCATGGAGCTGTACAAGGCATATAGCGGGCAGTTCTCGAGCATCCTAGCAGCCGTGTTCTCAGCGGCAATGGCGGCTGGTACAGCGCCTCGTGGCTTTCTTGACGGTGTGATTTCGTGCTTCTTCAAGTCAGGCGACCCAACCCAGCCCGCCAACTATAGGCCCATCACGCTGCTGGACACGGACTACCGAACTTTGGCCCGCGTCCTGGCAGCCCGCCTGCAACCAGCCTTCGCCGCCATTATCAGCCCCGAGCAGACCGCCTTCCTGTCAGGTCGACGGATTGCTGATAACATCATGCTCATGCAGCTGACACCAGAGCTGCTAAGAGTGGCAGGTGAGGAGGGGCTCATGGCCTTCCTAGATTTCCACAAGGCGTACGACACGCTGGACCGGGGCTTCCTGTTTGAGTGCCTGGAAGCGCTGGGGGTTGGCAATGGCTTCCTGGCGTGGGTGCGGCTTCTGCACCAGGGCACAAGATCCGCGGCCCTAGTCAACGGCGACGTATCAGGTCACCTGGAGATAACAGCAGGGGTACGGCAAGGCTGCCCATTAGCGCCGCTGCTCTACCTGGCGGCCGCTCAAGCGCTACTATCGTGGCTTGCTAAACAGGGATTCCAGATTGCTCTCTCACCCAACGGCCGCCAGCTTGTCCTCCGAGCTTCCCAATACGCAGACGACTACACGCAATTCTTGCGACCCAACACAGCCGCCGCTTTCGCTGCAGCCATGGAGACCTTTGCGCAAGCAAGTGGACAACGCCTGAACGCCAGCAAGTCCGAGCTGCTCCCCGTCGGCCTGATCCCACCGCCTGCGCCGCTGCCCGCGCCGCTGCCCGGCCCACCGCCCGCGCCGCCGCACGGCCCGCCGCCCGCACCGGCGCTGGACCCACCACCAGATCCACCGCCCACGCTGCCGCCTGGCCTGCCGCCCGCGCTGCCGCCTGGCCTGCCGCCCGCGCCGCCGCCTGGCCTGCTGCCCGCGCCGCCGCCTGGCCTGCCGCCCGCGCCGCCGCCTGGCCTGCCGCCCGCGCCGCCGCCTGGCCCGCCGCCCGCGCCGCCGCCTGGCCTGCCGCCCGCGCCGCCGCCTGGCCTGCCGCCCGCGCCGCCGCCTGGCCTGCCGCCCGCGCCGCCGCCTGGCCTGCCGCCCGCGCCGCCGCCTGAGCCGCCGCCCGCGCCGCCGCCTGGCCTGCCGCCCGCGCCGCCGCCTGGCCTGCCGCCCGCGCCGCCGCCTGAGCCGCCGCCCGGCCCGCCGCCCGCACCGCCACCCCCTGATACCTCACTGCGAACCGTCGTGAAGGCCAAGACCCTGGGGGGTAACAGTCGCCAACACCGCCGCCCTGTGCAAGCCGGCCATCGCCCTGGATGGAGTCTACTCGGCTCTAACCAAGCTGGTGTCCCTGAATCTTTCAGCCTTTGGGAGAGCGTCGACGGCCTCTGGCTACGCAATCTCCAAGGTCCTGTACCACCTGGAATTCGCTTTCCCCCCCCCGCCCGAGCTGCAGCGACTCTGCAGCACGGTCGCAGCCATGGTGGACCGCAGCATGACGCCGGCGGCACACACCAGTAACCCACACGCTCGCCTACCGGGGATAGGCTACAAGGCGATGTGCGTCCCCCCGGAGGACGGAGGGCTCGGCCTCCTCCCGGTGGTAGAACACGTACGGGCCCGACAAGCGGTGCTGGCGACACGCTGCGTGCTGGGCAGCTGCCCGAACCTCCTCCGCTTCAGGCCAGTGTGGCCGACGGTCGCAATGGAGCTCCTCCGACGAACGCACCCGGCCGTACACCCCCTCTGCCTCTTCACAGCCCAGCGGGCAGGCCCCAACGCCGCCACCAAGGTGCTGGGGACCACGGCAAACAGCCCCTGCCCGACGCTGAACATGATAACGGGGGCACTCCTCCATCTCCCCCGGGTTGAGTTGATCAAGAGCCCCGCGGTGGGGCCGTGGGTACACAGCGCGCCAGTATGGGGAAATCCGGCCCTCAGACCCGCAGCAGCGGGCCGTGGGGGGCTGGAAAGCATGTATGCGGACCTGATGGGTATCAATGAATTGAGGACTGTTGGCCAACTAGTAAGAGCCTATAGGGCAGGGGCGGGAGCAAGGGCGGGGCTCAGTGGAGCCCAGGGGGGCAGGCTGCCACCGATGGCTAGGAGCGAGTGCTCAAGGAAGGTGAAAGAGAACATCGTAGTTGGTCTGTGGGGACGAGGGGGGTATGAGTCTCTACCCGCAGCGCTACGCAATGGCCCTGCGCTCCTAGGGAGGATCGATAGCTTGATGGGCCATATTCCCGTACCGTGGGTGCAAGCAGCAACGGAGGTGGAAGAGAACCCGGACTTGGCCTGCCCAGAGGAGGAGGCATGGAAAGAACTCTTGGGATGCATAGGTTGGCGGATCGGACAGACGCTTGTGTCAGCGGCTAGGCTGTCGGTGAGCTTGGCCACGGCCCTGCAGATGGAGCCCGCTTTTGAGTATGTGAAAGGCAAGCATTTGAATTTTGTGGCAGAGGCGCTGAGTGGTGGGGTAGGGGACGAGTCAGACCTGTTGGACCTACAAGCCACCTTGCGCAGGCTGTGGGCCCTGCGCTGGGAGAACGTGTGGAAGGAAGCTTTCTGGCGCTTGGCGCTCAACGGCTTTACTGGCTTTTCGGCACATGAAGGAACGGCCACGTGCCCATGTGAGATTGCGATGCACGGAGGGGACAGATTGTACCACTTTTGGAAATGCTACTTGGCTGAGGGCCTGGTTGATGAGATGTGCGCGTGTCTAGGGGGCGAGCAGGGCATGCCATGGACCTGGCCACTTCGCCGGTTCAATCTTTGGCTGGCTCGACCAACGGAGGGAGTTGACCAGAGAGTGTGGGATGTGGTGTGTCTTGCAGCCACGACAGCCATGGAGAAGGGACGCCGATATCTATACGCGACAAGGGAGAATGGGAATCGCCTCGGGGTGCTGAACCGTGGACGTGTGTTGGTGTCAGCTGAGTTTTGGGGAGCGCTTCACTCTTTTGCTGCGCTCAGGCCACCAAGTGGCTGGGAGACAATACCGGCGGACCACCCTTTCCTGCGAGTCTCAGGTGGCAGATTGACTGTGCAGGAGCCCCCAGGCGTCCTGGCCTTGATTGACGATGATTAAAGGCACAGCGGAATTAGTGGAATAGTACTGAGGGGGGCTCTACGGGCCCGACCCTAGCAACGTGGTGTGACGACCGAAAGTCAGTCACGTTGCGTGGGTGTCGGTGTGCAGGTGGCACACCCAGTAGGTGGCGCTCTCGCTCAACCCCTCCCCTTCTGGAGGCGGTTCCTGCTGTAACCATCGCATCCCTAGGCACCAAGGGCACATGCATCGGGAAGCAACAAGGCAGGGCCTTCCCTAGGCCGTCAGCTTTTGAGG
The DNA here is from genome assembly GCA_016858145.1 of Edaphochlamys debaryana. Classification (NCBI taxonomy): domain Eukaryota; kingdom Viridiplantae; phylum Chlorophyta; class Chlorophyceae; order Chlamydomonadales; genus Edaphochlamys; species Edaphochlamys debaryana. The sequence continues at coordinate 823,098 of JAEHOE010000035.1, forward strand.
TTACATTGAGCCCTCAAGCGCCTTGCCGTACGTCTAACATCATCAGTTCGTGTCCTCCCGTTTGCCCAACCGAGCAACGCCCTATCCTTTGGATTGTATCCGCAGCCACACAGGTTTGCTGTGACCCTTATACCATTCCTTTAATCAAGAACGTCACTCGCGGTGAAAATGCTTGCTGGTGAGGAACATTATTGCAGCTAGCAGAAGAGGGGATGGATATGTCAAGTCACTAGTACTCAGAGTACTCTAGTCATCAATAGCACGTACGGCGACGCATTCTACTAGCTTGAGGGTGACGGTCCCGCCCCCAACCCAAACCCTGCCTCACGCCACCCCCTGCCCCACCCCCAGCAATGGTGTCCCCTACAAGTATGGCGTCCAGGTATGCATGTGCGGCGAGGCTTTGATTATGAACCTCACCCGCCCTATCGTTGTACGAGCGAGCTCGGCGCTATCCGCACTCCAACTGGAACGACAAAGTCCACGCACTGAGCCTCTTTATAAGTAGGCCGTACACCCTGTGTGCCCCGCTCGTCGTGCGTCCTGGACCCTGGCTTCCCTCAGAGCTGCTGCAAGGGCAAGGTCGGCACGGGTACCAGCTGGTGAGGCAGGGAGCGAGGTGTACCCTAGCTATGGCAGAGAACAAGGGGAAAGGCCCCCCCACGGCCTGATGGGGGCCCCCATGGAGGGGGTGCCCCCCACCACCGTAGGTCTATATATCTAGCTTTGTGCTTGTAGTCCCTCTAGACATGTCCAGCCAGGCAGGGCAAACGAGCTCATGGAGCAAACAAGCTCCTGCGTGCGGGGTATCGAGCAATCAAATTCGAGCCGTTGACACCTTACTTGATCTTACCTGCCCTGCCTTCGTTCAACCCTGCTTGTGCCCGGTGTGTTGCATGCAGCTGCGGCTCGGCGGCCTACTCCCCGCAGAGCACGAACGCAGCGGGGGCTCCAGTCTACTCCTACTGCTGTGACCCTAGCAAGTGAGACAATCACGCGTTCGGTACCATGCATGGGATGCAGCTCTCTAGAGCTTGACGTGATCTTGCGCATGGGCAGCGTGCGTGGGTAGCGTAGGACCGCCGGTTGATCTGCCAGCCTGCGCCCTGCTTTCTCGACCTACCCACTAATGCCATACCCATGCCTCACCGCCTGGTGCCTAGGAACCTCGTAACGCTGGGCAGCAATACCTCTTGCTGTAAGCATCTCACCAAGGGGCGGGAACCTAGTAGCTTTGTTATTTGTCAATGGGGCAGGTGGAATCCCGCTTCATCGTGCCAACCATATGTTAGGGTGGCTGGTATACCTCCCTGCTGTGCTTTGTCGTCCTGCGCTGGCTCCGATTTCGCCCTTTCTGCATCCCCGGTTATTGCGTCCGTCCTCAGGTGGCCTGGTGTCGTACAATCCCTCGTGAGTAATCAAGGCGGGCTTGGAACACGGCGGGGTAGCCAAGACCGCATGTTAGTAATGTTCGGGCGGCAGCAAATGAAGAGTCGTAGTCTGGCATGATGAAGCAAACGGCGGGCGATACTGCGCACGTACAGCACCGCATGCATTGATTGCTACTGAGTGCGCCTTGCTAGCAGGCTTCTAAGGGGCGGGTGGCCACGAAGAGTCAAGCAAAGTGTGGGGAAAGGGTTAATACCCGCCCCACTGCTCCTGGTGCGCTGCTAGCCAGACGCTCCCATCACAGTTTCCTAGTCATTGCCGTACCGCCCTTCCTATCATTTCCAGGCTCAATAACTGCTGCGAAGGCAAGGTCTCGGCCACGCCTGGCTCCTACTGCTGCGGAGCAGTCGCCTTTGAGGCCTACCTGCCCTCGCCCAACACGAAGGTAGGTGCGAAAGCCCACCGCTATGTTCTGGTCATTGCATGCTGTCAAGGTCCAACCGCGTTTCGGAGCAGGGGGCTTCCAGGATTGATGGCAGGAGTGCTGAGATTCTGGGATTCTGAGATTCTGAGAACTTGGAATTGACGGAGTCTTGGGAGCAAAGAAAAGGGTAACTCTTGCGTTGCTTCGCTGCCCCCATTGCTTCTCCCATCCAGACCTGCTGCCGAGGCGTGCTGGGCGCTGGCAACAGCTGCTGTGGCGCCCAGGCCTACGACAGATCCACCCACGCCTCCTGCATGGGCGGACTGGGGCTCGGCACGGACTGGTGAGTCGTCAGTTTCAATTATTTGAGTCGTGTGCAGCAGGGCTTCTGGCACCAGGCCGAAGCCGCTATCTAGGCGGGATGGGCACGTGAGGTTGTCCTTCCTTTTGAAAGGGGGCGGCATGTTAACTGATACCCGACGTGCGGTGCCTGTGACCCCCGCAGCTGTGGCCCCACCGCCTTCAACCCCACGACTCAGAGGTGCTGCCCCGGAGCTAGTGTGAAACTCGCCAATACCGCATGCTAGAATTCCGGATCCTGAATGGAGCAATGCAGTGCGGCTGGTAAAGTGTGGCTAGGTATCAAGGCTTTTAAACATGTCAGCCTCCGCTCAGTGGGCGGGGTGTGTTTGCTCGGTGGCTGGTACTGCGGAGGTCAGCTTGAAGCAGAGAGTAAGGAGAAACGCGTTTTGAGCTATGCCCTATTTATGTGTGGGGGGGTGCCGTTTTCCGTGCCTCTTTGTCTGATGCGGTCATTCCCTTACTGGTGACGCGTACCTAATTACGTTGACTGGCCTAGGCTTCGGGTCATTATTCATTCCCGCGTATGCCGCGGGCTGTCTGCAGGTCTTTAAACACTGACCTGTCGATGGCCAACCCGGAACAGGAATGAAGCCTTACCATACGCTGGGTCCGTACCAGGGGGGGGGGTTGACTCCCCTGGGCCTCCCCGTACCCACCCCTTCACCCCTTTTTGGGGCTGAGCCCCCGCCGTCAGGCTCTCGGCTCTCTGTGTCACACATAAACATGCGATTCACGCCTAGCCCGCGATGCCACAAGCTTATAGGCCTTGGCCTCATAACCTCATAAGCTGGTTGTGCTTTGTCGCGTGCGGCCCGTGGCGGGTGACTTTGCCCAGCCCGGCGCGCGGTGTTGTGGGCCTTGCGGACATTATGCGGGCATTGGTACCAGCATGCCCGCTCTCTCCGGCCGCATGCCCCCATGACTCTTGCGCTCTGCGTCCGCTATGGCCCTTGCACAGTTTCGGTTCTTCATGTGTGAGTCAAAATGAAATAAAGCGGATCTGCGTGTGCCTGTGAAGGGCTGCTCGTGCTGTGCCTGTGAAGGGCTGCTCGTGCTGTTCGTGCCTTGGATCCCTTCCTGCGCTTCCATGATGCATGGCGGGCCGCTGACCACTCCTACCGCGCTCCTAACCCCTAGCTATTAAGGCTGTGTTCTGTCCTTTCTTGCTTGCTTTGCCGTTCGGGCTCCGGAGGGGCTGTGCGCTACTTGGTACAGTGGGTGGGTGGCTTCTTTGTTTAAGAGGGTACATGCGCAGTTCCCTTGAATAGATTCTGTCGTGGGGAACAATAATGCTTGATGTTGCGACTGGACTCCCCACACCACTGGGATCCGCCTCTACCTAGGTAGACCTTTGTGGGACCTCTGTGCCACGCGTGGCCACCGTACGGTCCAATTCCTGACAGCGTCGTGTGCTGGGACTCTTTTGCAGTGCCTGAGTGTGCCTGAATGAGTCTGTGCATTCATGCGGTGGGTGTCCAGTCGCTGACCCTGCTGGTGGTTGGGTGCTGGCGGAGCACCCGCCAGTCAGGCTGAGGATGCAACTGTAATTCCGGTATCCCTTTCCCTGCTACTACTGCGGCCAACCGCCAACTGCTCGGGTGCATAGGCCGTACGCTCGGCGGCATGCCGCACGCGGTGGCCCAACCGCCATCACAACGTTTTGAGCCGGTTAACGGGCTCCCCGGGCTCCCAATGTCGCATTAAAGAGAGAGATTTTACGGGTGGCCAGAGTCGGGGCACACCAATTACGGGGGCCACACAGCAACCCGCTCTCTACGACCCACCAGTGACCCCAAGCCGCGCCAACGCGCCAAGTACGACGCTTCCCCCGCAGGGCGGTGCGGTTATTATAGACAACGGGGCGTAGTGCCGCGGTGTTGGCGTCGCATGATGTTGGCCGACGCAGAATGCCCGTGCCTGTGAACGGGGGACCCTTCCGCCGAAAGTGGCTTCCAGGTTGAAAGTCCCCCCCTAGAGTAACCCCGGGCTGCTCCGCGCGTCGGTGCACCGAGAGGGGGCTGGAGGGCTCCACCGAAGGAAAACAGTGCTGGTAAGATGTTCTTTTCTTTTCTTTTTGGCTTTTTTAGAAAGAGACTTCCGGCCCATCAGCAGGGGATTTCTGGCTATGAGCCAGAAGGATTTGGGCCTCGGCGGGGGGTCTTCTGGCTCCACACTGGTGGACATGGGGCACGAGGGGCTGAGGTGGGACCGTGAGGGTTACCCCGCCTAACATCTGCACGCGCTGAGGGCCAGAACGCACGTTTGCACCCGGAGGAGAACATTTGGACCGGCCCCGCACGTCCCCCCCTACCCAGCCAGAAGGATCTGGGCCTCCCAGGGGGGGTGTTCTGGCTCCCATGGCCAGAAGGTTTCGGGCCTCACAGGGGAGATTTCTGGCTGTCAGCCAGAAGGTCCTAACGGAAGATACCGGCACTGAAGGAAAAGCCCCGAGAAGGGCGGTGCGGTGCGTGTTACTCCCTTATCCGAGCCCGGGAGCGCGGCCCCTGCCTCCCACACGTTAATCTCTCACACACTGCCTTGCGGGGTGCCTTCCCACTGCTGCCTGCAGCAGCTTCATTCCCGTGGCCTCAATGCCGCAGCCTGTTGCATACTGCTGGGAATGATGGGTCACACGGGGCCTTTCCGGGTCTCTCCCACAAGTAAGGTCGACCAGGCCCTGCCCTCACGGGCCCCGAGGGCCCGAGCAGGCCTGCTGCGCCCATCCACCTCCAGACCTCCCGCGTGCCCGCCTGGGCAAACCCATAGTTGGGACAAGCAGACTGCCAACTAGTCAAGCAAGCGCGTGACAGCCGCCGCCTCACTACCGGAGGCCGGCACCTATAAACCCATAAGCTTGCAATGCTCACGATGTATGATGACCCATGAAGCGTATGAGGTGAGCAAAGCAAACTGCCCAATTACTTCTACTCAACCTCATACCCGGGGGGCCCGGTGATGAGCGAGCGACCGGGCCTTGATATTGACAGCAGGCAGCGCCCGCCCTGCACCGCGGGCCACATGCCATCCTGCTTCCCTTGTACTGCCGGTTTGCACCGAGCTGTATAACAATGAAGTGCACACGCCAATGGCAGGCGGCGTCCCCAATAAGTACCGGTATCTACCAGCCGCCAATGCAACACCCATAACACGAGCGTCGAGCTTTAAGTCATTCGTCATGATGAGAAACACGTGATTTCACAGAACTATTCACACATGCATCAAGCTAGCGGGGCATGAGAGGATGGCACTGTGCTAAGCCTTCCAGACCCCCGCTCTCGCAGGGGTAGCTATAGCTGCGTTATCAGACGGAGGGCGGGATGGGCTGAGCCCACAAGCCCCCATGATAAGAAGGGCTACCTCAACATGCATCCTCATTGGAGGTCTCCGCAACCTCGCAAAGGCGGAATCAGTCTGCTGCGCTACCTGAAAGCAGAACATGCTTCAGGGTCGGGGCTTGTCACCACATCCTGCGCCTACTACGCCCGCCCGCATGCTCCGAATTCCTTACCGTGTGCATTAGCTATAGGCCTATATATGCCTCTTACCTCCTCACTACCTGGTGATCCGCCGCGGACCTCCCGAGCCTGCACCGCTGCCCCCCTGGGCCGAAGGCCCCGTCTGCTGCGCCTCCACATCCGCCGCCGCCACCGCAGCCGCCTGGCGCTGGCCTCCCACCCCCGGTGCCGCCGCCGGTCCCGCCCCCGCAACATCTGCCGTACGACCGGTCCTGGGCTTGCCGCTGGGGTCGGTTGCCGCTGGTGGAGGCGGGGTCAGCTCGGCCCTGGAGGGGCTGGGGCTCCTGGTGCTTGTGTGCACGGGCGTTCCGGCGGCGGTGGCGGGAGCGGCGGTGCGCTGCGGACTGCTGGAGGCCATGCGAAGGGGGCTGCCGCCGACAGGCGCTGCCTTTCCACTCGTGTAGCTCGTGGGGCTCGGCATGGTTTTGGACGGCGGGCTGGCAGAAAACGTTGGTGGCGGGGAGGAGGCATGCATGGGGCTGGTACTGGCCACCGCCACGGGAGCTTGACGCCCCCGCTGCTGTGCGGGGCCGTGAGCGGCCGCCGCTGCGCCCGCGGGCCGGGCCGCGCCCGGTGCGGACGGCGGTAGGGGCGGCAGGGGCGGCAGCCGGCGGGTGGGCGGCACGGGGAGCTGCGGGGAGGGGCCGGGGGAGCCCAGGGAGTCCCCGCCGCCGCCGGCGGTGGCCGGGTGCGCAGCGCGTGCAATGGGCCTCCGCGACTGAGACGTGGACCGGGCCGTGGCAGGGGAACCCCCACCGCCAACGGCCGCTCCAGGTGCGGACGCCCCAGCCGCGGCTGCTGCAGCAGCTCGAGTCTCCGCGGCTGTAGCTTCGGCCGAAGCCGCAGCGGTGGTGGCGCTTGGCGAGCTAACAACGGAAGGCGGGGCCGTGCCCACCCCGCCGGCTCCCGCGCGACCCCTGAGGCCAGCCGCCGGGGGCGTGGCAAGGCCGCCGCTGACCCCGGCGGCGGGCCCAGGCTCAGACGCCTGCGTCCGCCTCTCCGCCGACAGGGCGCGGCGCGCCGCCGGCACAGGGCCGCCTTCCGTCGTCCGAACCGCAGGGAGCGCAACCCCCAGCGGCCAGGCCGCAGCCGCACCGTCCGTGACGACCCTCCCGCTTGACTGCCAGGCGCTTGCGGCCCCGCTTGCACCCCCGCTTGCGCCCCCACTGTCGCTGACGACGGCCGAAGTTCGCTGCGACGGCGACGGCGCAAGGGGCGACGCCCCCGGGCCGGTGAGCCGCCGGCTGGGCGAGGCCCCCAGCTCGCTGTGGGGTAGCTGCCGGCGGCTCGACCGCCAGGCGGTGGCGCTGGCGCTGGCGGAGCCGGGGCGGCGGAGGTCGGGCGAGAACCCGCCCTCCGACGCGCCCTTCCGTGACGACAGCGGTGTGTGGTCCAGGCAGGCCTCCTCGTTCAGGAGGAAAGCGCCCGGGCCCGAGCCACGCAACGGCAGCACGTACTCCTGCGGGCGTGGAGAACGGAGTCGTGCGTCGAGCAGGGGAGTGGCTAGTGTGGGTGCAGTATATCCGTCTGCCGCACGATCCTCTTGCCAAAAACACATGAACTGAGGGGGCATGGGCCATCCTTACCTGTTCGGCGCCAACGCCGCCCGGCGGCAGCGCCTGTACGGGGCTGTGCGACACCCCGGCCCGCTCGGGATCCTGCAGGCCCATGCCCGCCGCCGCCGCCGCGTGCCTGGGCGTGCCCGTTGCGCTCCTGCGCCCCGCTGCCTCCGCCGTCATCGGCCCGCCGCCACCCCGCTCCCCCGCCGCCGCGTACTGCGACCCGCCGGCCGCGGCCTGCGCCATCATCGCCGCCGCCGCCATGCCGTGCGCGGGCGACACGCGGACCCCGACGATGCCCGCGCGGCTGCTCGCGCGCGCCGCCAGGGCGCTGTGGGGCGTGTTGGGCTCCAGCTCGGGTGTCGCCTCCAGAGCGGGCGCGTCTGCCGCCGCCGCCGCGGTGTTGGTGGACCACACGGCCTGTTCGTGTTCCTGTCGCAGCTGCTGCTGGCTCCGCCTGCGCCGCACCACAAAGGCCGCCGCCAGGGCGGCGAGCAGCACCGCGGCCGCGCCGCCCGCGGCGACTCCCGCAATGAGGCCCGCGCTGGGGCCGCTGCCTGAGGAAGCTGCGGGGCTCGGCGCCGTGCCGTTGAGCGGAGCTTCGTTGGGGTCGAAGCCGGGGTCCTCAGCGACGCTGGGGAGGCCCAGGCCGGGGCGCGGGCCGGGGCTGGGGCCGGGGCTAGGGCTGGGGGTGGGGCTGGGGTTAGCGGGGCTGAACCCCGGCTCGAGGGTGGCTGGGCCCCCAGGGCTGGGGGACGGAGAGGCGCTGGCAGCGGGCGCGGACGCCACAGCATTGATTGGCGCAGCTTCCACCTGGCAGCGTGGCGTGGAAAGGGGAGGGTTATAGAGTGAGGCCGCGTGTCTTGGTCAGCCCATGCCAGGCAAAACCAGTGACCTAACAGGCGGAGCACAGCACAGCACGGGCGGACCAAGCTCACCAGTGCCAAGAGGCTCGACCCTGTGAACCGCGAGTTGAGGGAGTCGAGCTGGCTAGACAGCGCCGCAGGGTCTCCTGACGTGGCGGCGGCGCCCAGATCTGACAGCGCTGTGGACAGGGAGGTCTGCGCCACGGCCGCAGCGCGTGCGGCGCTGTTCATGGCGTCGGCCAGGGCCGATGGCGACTCTGAGCTGTCGGACGCCGCAACGGAAGAATCGATGGACTTGAGCAGCCGAGGCACCTGCGATGCGTTGTATTGAGGAAGGATCAGTTGGGGTACGGAAGCACCCTTCATGTGCCCCCACGAGACCTGGCATGGCAAGCCCTATTGCAGGGGTGGCACCGGCCCTCAGCAGATTAAGTACGCTGCTGCGATGGGTAGGCTTGCCTGCGTGATGGCCGAGGCCGCTCCTGACAGCACGCCGCCCAGCTTTGAAGGCACACAAAACAAAAGTGTTAGCCCCCGGGATGATAAGGCTCCGGGCCTCGGCCCCTGCCTTGCAGGCCTAAGCGGCAGCAGCAGTTGTTCATGACTCTTCACCTACCGTGTCTAGGCCCGGGCAGGTCTGGCACGTCTGCGCGAGGCTGCGCCCAGCGGAGCTGAGCTCGAGGAGGTGCCGTGCCGTGGCAGGGGCAGCAGCGCCGGCCGTGGCCTGGTGGGTGGGAGGCAGGAAGGGAGGAAGGGAGGGAGGGGTCGAGGGAGCAAGTCGGCTTTGTGAGGAGCGACAAGCGGAAGCCGGAGAAGCAAGGAGGGACCGAGGAGTGCGTCCTTTGTCTCCCGCCCCTGGCTACCGGTACCCTTGGCCCTGGGCCTTGCTTCCGTGCCGGGTCAGGAGGATATTCCCCAACCAAGAGCGACTTGGCCCACACATGCTACTTGCCTGGGTGTAGTACCTCGCCACCAGGCTCTCCACGTACCCATCGCTCTCGAGGCTCAAGGCACCGGACAGGAGGTCACCTGCCATGAGGGACAGCAGACCCGGGGCAATGCCCTCGGGCGTCGCCGCCTGCGCCCCGCCCAGCAAGCCTGTGGGAGGTGGGGGGCGCGCGGGACAAGTACGGTAGGTGGCAGGAGCCGTACAGGTTTGTGGTTTGCTCAAGACCTTTCGTCAGCTTCCCTCAAACCGACTGCACGCAAGGCCCCCATCTCCCCTGCGCCGCAGCTCCAGACCCCCTCTTCTAAGTCCTCTTCCACCCCAGCAACTTGAACATGGTTGCTTCGAAGCCGCACCTGAAAGCAGCTGCGCCGCAGGCGCTACCACGGACTCGAACCGCACGTTGAGAATGTACGCCCGGGCGTCCAGGGCACTGCCCGCCGGCCAATTCTGGCGAACAAAGTCGCACCCCGCCGGCAGCGCGTCCGTACCGCCCGCCACCCCGATGCCGTAGAACGTGTACGGCACGGCGTAGTCATGGGCGCTGACGTGGCGAGGAGGGAAGGCGGTTGTGGCTGACGTGGCACGCTGTACGAAGGCGGAGCTGCTGACTGCGGCTACGGTGTTCATGACCGCTCGCGCGTCCGGTGATGCTGGAATGGGCAGGAGGGCCTGCAAGGGACGCCGCGTTTTGACGATAAGACTTGTGGACTTCAAAGAAGTGAAAGTCGAGGGGGCCGCTTGCATGTAAAGAGGGGGACGGGACGCAGACGATGCACACCTGAAGCGGTATGACACTGGGGACGACCGTGCCGTTGACGGAGAGGGCGCTGTCTCGACAGCCCGCGGGGAGGGACGCCTGCGGGTGCAGAGGTCGGGGGCCATGGTCAGACAATCAAGCATGGCGCACAACGGCTGTTACAGCAGATGCCGCAGCACGGCTGCTCGGATTCGTAGGCAGACTGCGTACCAGGCTGCTTGAGACGCCCTGCATCGTTGCTGCCCCCTCTGAGTCCGTTGTGGTTTGTGTGGTGTTCCCTAGGTACACGTTCCTTAGGGACACCTGTACGGCGGAGGGGTTCGGTTCAGCAGAGGTGGATTGCCATGGATTGCAATGGTTGAATACCATGACAGCCGAACGCATTGTTATCAACATGTGCCCTGCTGTTGCTGAGCACCTGCTCGGCAGACTGATCGGCTCACCGGGCAGGACGTGAGGGCTCCCGTTGAGCGGGCAGAGACCTGCAGCGCTGCCACCGCCGGCGGCACGGCGCCTAACCCCAGCGAGGCCGCCATCGCCCCCAGGTCCACAGTAGCGGCTCCCAGCTCTGAGGTCCAGCCTGCGGTGAGGGAACCGAGGTGGGCGTGAGGAGCAGACATCTGGAGTTCAGGGCGGCGAATGAGCAAGACCCCTCTCCTACCTTGTAGCAAGGCCGCCGCCGCCAGGCCCCCGTCCCCCGCAGCAGCTGCCGCCAGGGCCGCCGGCGCCCGCCTCGCCACCACGTTGACCACGCGACCCGCCGTCGCGACCACCTCGAGGGGCAGCGCCGTCAGCTCATCAACCCTGCTACTGCCACTGCTGCTACTGCTGCTACTGCCCGATACGCCAGCCTGGCCCAAGCGCAGCTCAGCCTCAAGCGCCCCGTGGAGAGCTCGCGCTTGGCTGAACACGGCGCTAGCCGTGGGCGATGCGAGGGCCGCCGCGTCTAGGCCGCACGCCGCGGCGGTGTCATCCAGAACTCGCGAGAAGAGATCGGCGCTGGTGAGGTTGAGCGGCGCACGTCGCGCGGCAAGCACCGAGATCGCGAGGTCCGCTCGCTGCGCCCCGGAGGCGCACTGCGCCCCGAGGCCGCCTGCGCCGTCGGCAGCAGCTGCTGGGAACGCGGCGCCAATGGCGGCGGCGATGGTCGTGACTGCAGCCGTGAGCGCTGCGTCCGCGAAGAGCATTCGGACGCCAGCCTGTCGGGAAGCCGCTGAAGACGAGGCCAGCGCCGCCAGGGCCCCTGCAGGAGCGTCGCCGCTAGGAGCCGACGCAGCGGCGGCGGAGGTGTCGACGCCGAGGAGGGCGTAGGCTTCCGCCAGAGCGCCCTCAGCGGTGGCGGTAGCGGCGGAGCTGGCCGCAGCTGCAGCCGAGCGACGCAGCAGCGTCGTCGCGGGCGAGAGGAGCAGCGGGGACGGGGCCGAGGGCGCAGACCCCGCCAACGCCGCTGGCGTGCACCAGAGCGCGCTGAGCGTGTGGGGCAGCGGGACGCCGGCAAATCCGTCCACACACAGCCCTGAGGGCTCCAGGCTGATCGCCTGCAGAAGTCGCAACAAGGCATGGGGCGTGGGTCGGTCGCTAAGCGTGCTTGGCGGTTGCCACACCTCTGAAGGCCCAGCCTCAGGCCCCGATCTGCCAGTTCATTCGCCACGCGGCAGACCCAGCAGGGCGGCACTACCGGCACCGCTCACCGTGCAGGTGCCGTCACCGCCGGCAGCGGCGCTGCCCGACCAGGCCCCCAAGGGCGAGGTGCTGTCCACGTCAGCGCTGGCGAGCACGGTGGAGCCCAGCAGCAGCTGGGCGGAGCCCTGCGAGGTGGGCGGCGGATTGGGCAGATTGGGGCAGGCGGCAGGGGGCGTGAGTGGGGTTGGAGCGTAACAGGCTATAATATAAGGCTCGCACCTGCTCTATGCCGCCAGGGCTTTATGCAGGGGTCACATCAGCCTCGCGCCCCGCTGCATGCGCCCAGGCTTTATGAACCTTGATATGCACAGTACCCCTTCATCTGCCGCCAGGGCTTGAAGGCCGGCATCCTCCAAAGCAAGACCAACCGCTCGGTGCCTTTCCCACAGCCCCTGTCTCCCGCTGGCCTCCTCCCCGGCCAGACCCTGTGGCCACCGTCCCCAACCCCTTCCCCTGAGCCCATCGCACCTTGCACCCTGACGCGGGGCCCACTAGGACGGCGCTGCCAGAAAGGCTGACTTCAGAGACGGGCGCAGGCGGAGGCGAGAGCGGAGACATATTCGGTGTGGTCAGGGGTGGCGGCAGAGGCAAGGACGCCGCGCTTGGGCCCCCGGGGCTTGGCGGAGGATGCAGCGGAGGCGGGGACGGCGGCACCCGCTGGGCAGGCGGCGGCTGCGACCCACCACCGCTGGTAGCTGGGCTGGGCGGTGGGGTCCCCGTCTGTGAAGGCGGTGGGACCAGCGGCGGCTCAGATGCTTGTGCCGGCGAGGGTGGAGCTCGAGGCCGGCCGGCGGAGGCTGGCGGCGGTGGCGGCGAGGCGGGCTGCGACAGCCCGGTCGGCGGCGGCGGAGCTTGCTGAGCGGGCCGCGGCGGTGGGGCCCTGCCGGAGCCTTGCAGCGGCGCCGCCGGCGTTTCGGGCGGTTGAGGAGAGGCAGGCGTGAGGCCAAGACCTGGAGGCAGCAGCATGGCTGGAGCCAGGGACTCGGCAGGAGTCGGCGGCGGAGTGGGTACCTCAGGCGGACTCGGCCCCTCCGGTGGAGCCGGCGCCTCCAGCGGCGCTGGCGGGGGCGCCAGCGGAGGCGCCGGGGGCGGCTCGACCTCCCACGGGTGCGTGTCTACGGGGAACTCCGGTGGTGCGTTTGGCGGCGATGGGGGCTTTGGCGGAGAGGGCGGCGGCCGCGGGGGCTGAGGCGGCGGCATGGGCGAGCTGGGGGGCGTTGGGGGGGATGGGGCAGGGGGCGAGGGCCGGGGCGGGGGCGACGGGGACGGGGGTGCGGGGGGCGAGGGTAGCGGCGGCCTTGGCCGCGGCGGTGATGGGGGCCGAGGCGGCGAGGGCGGTTTGGGCGGTGTGGGGGGTGAGGGCAGCGGCTTTGCTGGTGGGCTTGGAGAGGGTGACGGGGGCGGGCACGGAGGAGGAGGGGGCGATGGGGTTGGTGGTGGTGGTGAGGGTGGCGATGGGGACGGTGGGATCGGGGCCGGGGGCAGGGGTGGGGTTGAGGGAAGTGGATGGGGTGGCGGGCTGAGGGGCGGGGTTCCGGCTGAGGCCGGGGGCGATTGCACGGCAGGTGAGGGCGGCGACACGGCCGGCCCTCCAGGTACAGGCGGCGGCTCCTGAGGCGGCGGGACTGGGGTCAGGACGGGGCCTGGGGGCGGGGGCGCTGCTGCCAGCGGCGGCTGATCCACCTGCTTTGGAGGGCTCTGTCCCGGCGGCGGTGGACGGGGCGACGGAGGCGCCGGGGGCTCCGGCATCGGTGCGGGTTGTGGACCGGGGGGTGGAGGCATGGCTCGGGGCCCAGCGGGTGATGTGAGGGGCAAGGGGGCGGGGGCCGCGGGCACCTCCGAGGGAGGCTGGAGGGGCCGCGGAGGTTCGCCTGGCGGAGGCCCGCCGCCGTAGGTGGGTGGCGGCGGTGGGGCAGGCGGCGGTGACGGCGAGCCGTACGGAGTTGGCGGTGGGTACGACGGTAGGGTTGGGGAGGACGGCGGCGTGCTGGGTGGTCCATAAGACGGCGGCGGTGGGGGGGTGGTGGGTTGCAATGGCAGCGGTGGTGCAGGCGGGCCCTGTGGAGAGATGGTAGGCGGATGTGGCACTGGGGTCTGGACGGGGGGCAGTGGCGGTTGGGCAAGCCCCGGCGATGGCGGCGAAGCTGGAGGCAATGGGGAGTAGGACGGTGGAGATGGCGGCGCCATTGGCTGGGGCGAGGGCGGAGACGACCACAGAGGGGCCGTGGGCGCTCCGGGGGGCGACACGGGCGGTGGTGAATCGACCGATCCGTACGCCGGAGGGGGTGACGGCGGCTGCGCTCCAGGAGGGTCGAGTGGGGAGGGAGCATTAAGCGGCGGCTCGGGTGGCGGAGGCAGGTGAAGGAGCGGCGGCCTAGGCGCAAAGGATGCATACGGCCCCGGCGGTGCTGGCGGTGGGAGTTCGGGGAGCGGCGGGGATGGGCCTGTCGGGCCTGGGGGCTGACGCTCGGGTGCCGGCGGCGGGCCCTCCAGCAGCTGGGGTTGTGGCGCTGAGGGCTCCCCGGGGGTTGCGACGGGATGCGGGGGCTCAGACGCCGGTGAAGGCTCCGGCGGGATTGATGGGATGGTTGGGCTGGTGATAAGTGTTGGTGGATGCGGCCCAAGGCTGGGGCCCTCCGGCACTGGCGGTCGAGGGGCCGGCGGCGGCTGAAGGGCCTGAGGCGGCGGCGGTGGAGGCACGGCCGGAGACGGAGATGGAAGGACAGGAGCGGACGGAAGCGGAGGCGGAGGCGGTAGCACGGGCTGCGGGGATGCTTCGGGGATGAGAGTTGACGGCTGAGGGGCACTGGGCGTGCCAGGAGGCGGAGGGCTGGGCGGCGGAGGAGCAGCGGGGGCGGGCTCGGGCGGGGTTGGTCCGTCCGGCGCGCTTGCCGGAATGGGCGGAGAGGACGGAGGGGGAGATGGAGAGGCAGGCCGCGGGGCCGGAGGAGCTGGGAATGGCGTGAAAGGAGGAGGGGTGCCTGATGGCGGGATGCCAGGAGGAGTGATGGGAGCAGACGGGCTGGTCCCAGTGGGTTGGCTGGGTGGGGGTGTAATGGAGCCTGGCGGTGGGGGGATGGCAACGGGGTTCGCCGGCGGAAGAAGAGGGGGGCGGCGAGGAGCTTGGAACCGGGGAGGTGAGGGGGGGGTCGGGGAGGGAGGGAGAGGAGACGGAGGTGGGAGAGGGCTCAGCGGGACAGGGGACGGAGGGGGAGACGGCGAGGGCGGCGGGGGAGCCGGAGGCGGGAGGGGGCTGGGAGGGACAGGGGACGGAGGGGGAGACGGTGAGGGCGGCGGGGGAGACGGAGGTGGGAGAGGGCTGGGAGGGACCGGAGACGGAGGAGAAGACGGCGAGGGCGGCGGAGGAGACGGAGGTGGGAAAGGGCTGGGAGGGGACAGGGGACGGAGGGGGAGACGGCGAGGGCGGCGGAGGAGACGGAGGTGGGAAAGGGCTGGGCGGGACAAGGGACGGAGGGGGAGACGGCGAGGGCGGCGGGGGAGACGGAGGTGGGAAAGGGCTGGGAGGGACAAGGGACGGAGGGGGAGACGGCGAGGGCGGCGGAGGAGACGGAGGTGGGAAAGGGCTGGGAGGGACAAGGGACGGAGGGGGAGACGGCGAGGGCGGCGGAGGAGACGGAGGTGGGAAAGGGCTGGGCGGGACAGGGGACGGAGGGGGAGACGGCGAGGGCGGCGGAGGAGACGGAGGTGGGAAAGGGCTGGGAGGGACAAGGGACGGAGGGGGAGACGGCGAGGGCGGCGGAGGAGACGGAGGTGGGAAAGGGCTGGGCGGGACAGGGGACGGAGGGGGGAGACGGCGAGGGCGGCGGAGGAGACGGAGGTGGGAAAGGGCTGGGAGGGACAGGGGACGGAGGGGGAGACGGCGAGGGCGGCGGGGGAGACGGTGGTGGGACAGGGCTGGGCGGGACAGGGGACGGAGGGGGAGGCGGCGAGGGCGGCGGAGGAGACGGAGGTGGGAAAGGGCTCGGAGGGACCGGGGACGGAGGAGGAGACGGCGAGGGCGGCGGGGGCGAGGGATGTGGAGGAGACGGGGGTGGGAAAGGGTTGGGAGGGACCGGTGGGAGAGGCGGGGACGGGTGCGGAGGTGGAGGCGATGGAGGGCTTGGTGGGTTGGGGGGCGAAGGGAGAGGAGGAGGTCCTGGGCTAGGTGGCCGGGGAGACGGTGGTAGAGGAGGGTTGGGTAGAGGAGGAGGAAAGGGGCTAGGAGGCGGAGGCAAAGGTGGGGAAGGGGGGCTGGGAGGTGCAGGTGATGGTGGGGGCAAAGGGCTGGGTGGTGGTGGCGAAGGTGGTGATGGTGGAATGGGTGGTGCAGGGGAAGGAGGCGGAGCAGGGCTAGGGGGCGGAGGAGAGGGAGGGATAGGGGGGCTTGGGGGAACGGGTGAGGGAGGTGGCGAGGGGCTCGGCGGCGGCGGCGAAGGAGGGGGGCCAGGGTTCGGTGGTGTGGGGGAGGGAGGGGGAGAGGGAGTGGGTGGTGGAGGGGATGGGGGCAGAGGGGGGCTGAGAGGAGAAGGCAACGGCGGAGGCGAGGGGCTGGGCGGCGGCGGCGTTGGAGGGAGTGGAGGAACGGATGGTATGAAGGAGGGAGGAGGTGACGGGCTAGGAGGAGAGGGAGAGGGAGGAAGAGGGGAGGGGGGCGGCAACGGACTGGGCGGCGGAGGAGAGGGAGGTTGAGGGGGACTCGGCGGAGCAGGCGAGGGTGGGCGGAGAGGGGCTCGGGGGTGGCGGCGAGGGAGGGAGAGGAGGACTTGGGGGCTGCGGAGATGGTGGGGGTGAGGGGCTTGGTGGTGGAGGAGACGGGGTGACCGGCGGGCTAGGGGGCTGAGGGGAAGGCGTTGGGGAGGGGCTCGGGAGGAGGAGGCGACGGTGGAGACGGGGGGCTGGGGGGGTGCAGGCGAAGGCGGCGGACGGGGGCTAGGGGGCGGTGGTGACGGAGGGAGCGGAGGGCTAGGAGGGGAAGGCGAGGGCGGCGGAGGGGGGCTTGGCGGAGGCGGAGACGGAGGGAGCGGAGGGCTAGGGGGCCGCGGGGACGGTGGCGGCGGCGGGCTAGGGGGCGGTGGCGATGGTGGGAATGGAGGGCTAGGAGGTAAAGGCGAGGGCGGCGGAGGGGGGCTAGGGGGCGGTGGTGACGGAGGGAGCGGAGGGCTAGGAGGGGAAGGCGAGGGCGGCGGAGGGGGGGCTTGGCGGAGGCGGAGACGGAGGGAGCGGAGGGCTAGGGGGCCGCGGGGACGGTGGCGGCGGCGGGCTAGGGGGCGGTGGCGATGGTGGAGAAGGGGGGCCGGGAGGTAAAGGCGAAGGCGGCGGAGGGGGGCTTGGCGGAGGGGGCGACGGCGGGGCTGGGGGGCTAGGAGGTGAGGGCGAGGGCGGCGGCGGAGGGCTCGGCGGAGGGGGCGAAGGCGGTACGGGCGGGCTAGGGGGCCGCGGGGAAGGTGGCGGCGGGGGGCTAGGTGGCGGTGGCGACGGTGGAGAAGGGGGGCCGGGAGGTAAAGGCGAAGGCGGCGGAGGGGGGCTTGGCGGAGGGGGCGAAGGCGGTATGGGGAGGCTTGGGGGTGCAGGCAACGGGAGAGGCGGGGGCAGTGGGGGTGGTGAAGGCGGGGGTGAAGGGGGCGGGAAGGGCCAGGGGGGCGGAGGGGGGGCAGGAGGTGACGGCGCTGGCGGAAAAGGTGCCGGCAACGTCCCAGCGGGGGGGGCAGGGGGTGGCGGTGGGGGGGCTCTTCCTGTTGTTTCCTGGCTTGTTGGGGGGCGGCGGGTCGGGCGGAGGAGGTGCGGGGGGGTCGGGCGAAGGGGGCTGCGGCGAGGTTGGCGGCGGGCTGGGGGGCTGGGGCGCGGGAGAGGGTGGCAGCGGGAAAGGCGATGGGGGCGGGGGCGGGCTGGGCGGATTGGGGTTTGACGGAGGAGGGCTCGGAGGGGGAGGGCTAGGCGGCGGCGGGGCTGGGGACGGCGGCCGCGGCGGCGGCGGGCTGGGCGGCGGCGGGCTTGGGGGCACTGGAGGCGGGGGCGCGGGGCTCGGGGGCGGCGGGCTCGTGGGCGGGGGGACAGGGGGTGACGGCATGGGAGGAGGAGGCCAGGGCGGGGGGGGCGAGGGCGGCCGAGGGCTGGGCGGGCGCGGCGGGGGCGGCGCGGGGTTTGGCGGCGGCGGGCTGGGCGGAGGCAGCGAGGGCGGCGGGGGGCTAGGCGGCCTGGGTGGCGAGGTGGACTGCGCTGAGGCAGTGGGAAGGGCCGCGGCCAGGGTGGGGCACTCCGTGTCTGCGACGCCGTACCGGCAGAAGGCCACCGGTAGCACATAGCCGCCGGACCCCGTCCAGGCCCCCACGTACACAACCACCTGCGGAGGGTGGTGGGGGGTTTTAAGGGTTACCGACACGTCAGATGCATTGGGTGAGCGGCTCCTAACGGCCCCTCAATCAAGGTGCGTGGAGGTGTGGAGATGACTCCTAGACGGGGTTCACTGCACGCGTGCACGGTTGCAGTCACCAGGCTCTCAGGGATTGCCGTGGCACATTCTTTCATCCAGATGTTTCCAGGGGCTTCTCGCTGGTTCAACGCGGCTCGGGGCGCTCACCTGGTAGGCCGCCACCACGTTGCGCGAGGAGGCGCTGAAGTTGCGGAGAAAGGTCACCTGGCGGTCCAGCTTCATGCTCACGTTGCGGGGCGCCACGTCCCGCGCCGCGTTCGCGATGTGCATGTGCAGCTGTACGGCGTACGGCGGAGGGTGTACGGCGGATGGGAAAAGGGGGGCAGAGGGGCAGGGGGCAGGGGGCAGAGGGGAGGGGAGGGGAACGAAGTGGAGGGGACGGGAGTGGGAGTGAGCGGGCAGATGCCTTTTCCGCGCCCAATGGAATCCCTCACTTGGCATCCCTCCTCAAAGGTCAGACGCCCACGCTGGCCGCCTCCGCATCCCCCACCCCCACCTGGTTGTTGAAGAAGGTGTTGGTCTGCGTCATGGCGGGGTCGAGCGTGCCGTTCTTGCGGGCCGCGAAGTAGAAGTTGGGCTGGAGGGGCCGGCGGCGGAACGGGCGTCGCGGGGAGGAGTGGGCGCAGACCGGCCAGGGGCATGCAAGGAGACACGGCGGCAGGCGGAGGGCAGAGGGCCGACGACGCGGGTGCCCAGTAGGCGAGATTTGTGCGGCTCTTACCTGTGTGCTGCGGGCCCTGAGCCTATACGAAAGAGCAAAGGCGCGCTCACCTGTGTGCCGCTGACGGTGCCGTTGGGCAGGTAGTAGCCGGACAGCCAGTCGGGCCGGATGCGGGCGTAGGCCCCCGCCCCCGTGATGGAGGTGGCGGGCAGGTTGAAGGGCCCGGCCTGGAATTGGGGGGGGGGGGGGGGGGGGGGGGGGACCAGGCGGAGGTGGGCAGGGGGACTCGGGGTGGTGGGGGTCGACGAGGAAGCAGGGCTGAGGGTTGAGGCTAGGGTGGACAAAGGACCCGTGTGGGCTCCGGTCTGTTGGCCCAGTGCGACTCACCACACCCCCGGGCGGCATGGAGTCGGCGCTCAGGTTTCCGCCGTTGGGGGTCGGCGAGGCCCATCCTAGGGTGGCCTGCGGGCACGGGCCGGGGCAGGAAGGTCGCACCCTCGACGGGAAGTAAGGTATTGCAGTAGCGGCTGGGACCCCGGCCCCGACCTTGCTGTGGGGAAGGACCCCGGCTTACCAGCTCGCCGGCGGAGGGGCAGCCCCAGCCGTTTCCCATGTAGGTGGTTGGGTCCTGGGGCGGGAGGGAAGGAGGCAGGCGGGACGAGCGCTCCGTCCCCCAGACAGTGCAACCGTACTCGTGTCGTGCCCCTCACTCGCTGAGCACAGCGGCATCCACTGCTGCTGACCGCTTTTTGGGCTGAGCCCCCGCCGTCAGGCTCTCTGGGCGAGCCCCACCAGATTACCCCGTGCCACCCTTGTCGAGGCATGAGCAGTGCGGCACTGCACTCCCCCTGGCCCCACCTTGTACTCCACCGCGGTAGTCCCGCTGGTCGCAGTGTAGCCCCAGCCGTGCCAGCGGTAGTAGTTGTGCGTGATCTGTAGGTGGTTGGTGGTCGGTTAGTTGGTGGATGAGGCGAGACCAAGCCGCCGGCGGGAGCAACGTCGAGGCGTTTGTGGGCGTCTGGGCGCCCCCTGACCAGCCCACATACGCCTTTCCCGCCCCCACCCCCCACTCCCCACCCCCAGCCCCAGCCCTATCACGCAACCCCCATCCCCACCCCCCACCCCCCACCCCCCACCCCCCACCCCCCACCTCCCACCCCCCACCCCTTACCTCCTGCTGGATGGTCATCGTGTCCTTGGCCCAGTACTGCAGGGCGGTAGGGGGCGGCAGGGGTTGACGGTTTGACCCACGTTTGACCCTCCGTGACCCACGCCTAACCCCCACCACTAACCCCCGTCCCCGCCGCCTCATGACGGGACCGCGTGCCCCCCAACCCTACCTGCGCCCCCCGCCCCCTGGACCCCCCCGGCCCGCACCTGCATCCACACCATGTTGCCGGGGGTCTGGGCGGCGCCCGACCAACCGCAGTAGGGCGCCGTGACCCACTGCGGACGGCGGGGGCAGGCACGCAGGGGCAAGGCAGGCAACAAGTCACAAGGCGAAGGAGGCATGCAGAGCAAGCTGGCAAGGGATGGTGACATGATGGTGCGTGACTATCAGGGCTGTGCGCCCAGCGCCCACCCTCCCCACTTTCGGCCCCCGCCCGACCTCCAGCCCCTCCCCGCCCCGCCCCACCATGTGGATGTGGGTGTAGAGATTGAGGTCGATGCCCGCGTTGGCGGCACCCGTGCGCATGGCATTACTAATGTCGTAGTACCCCGCACACCCCGTCACGTTCCTGCAAGGGAGGGTCGGGGAGTGGGTGCGGAGTCTGCGGATGGATGTGGCATGGCCAGGGGCTTGCTTGGCCGCCGTTGATCGCTGCCCCAACTTCTAAAACCGCCGCCGCCCGCTCCCCTCCCCCCCGAATTAGAATACATGCCGTACCAGCATGGGAACGGCGTGACTTTGGCGAATAGGGTGGTTGCGTTGTCCATGGCGACGTTGCCGTACGAGCAGTCGTTCAGGATCCTGCATGCACACAGCGCACAGTCAGTCCGAAGAGGGGCAAGGAGAGGCAGGGGGCTAGCAGCCGCGCGCCCCGACCTGCTGGTGCCATAGGCCTCCCGCCGCCCCGACGCAGATCGCTGGCCCAGTAAACCTGTGCCCCCACAACGCGCCCCTTCGCCTGCCCTCCCGTTCCGTGCCTCCCTCTCTGGCCCCTGCTCTCGCGGCCGCTCCCCCCCGAGGCCGCACCCTGCGCTCTCCCCCCTCCACACCCGCGGCGCCCCACCTTGAGATGCACTTGGGCTGCGTCCCCGCTCCGTCCGCCCCAAAGTAGTAGGCCCGCAGGTCCGCAACCGTCAGCTGGGCGGCCAGGTTGCTGGGGCTACAGCCGGAGCAGGAGGGGCAGTTGGGGGCGTCCCCCAGGAGGACGGCCACCTAGGTGGGGTCGCAGGGAGGCGGGCGGGGAATCGGTTGGAGTAAAGGGGAGGCGGGAAGGTGGGATGAGCTGAGCCTCGAGGGAAGGAAGGAGGTGGAAGGGTGCAGTGGCAAGGGGCGGTAATGAGATCTGGCGACGGGGACTGCTGCGCTCACCCTGCCCCCACGCAGCGCCTTCGTTCCCTCGGCCTACACGAGCAGCCCCTCACACACATCCCCACCTTCTGCACCACGCCGGTGGCGGGGGGCGGTTCGGGGGAGTTGATCAGCGTGTAGTCGGAGGCCGTGAGGTCCGAGCACTGCTGCGTGACGTTGTCCCAGGTGCACGTCTGTACGGCACGCGGTGGTGGCGGCGAAGGAGAGGGGAATGCCGTCAGCGGGCTGGACATCCAACCTAGGGCCACCCTTACAATGCCATTACGGTAGGTTGTCCGCCAACGGACATCAGCAGGCGCCCAGGGCAAAGTGCCTCCGCCTCACCGCCACCACGTAGCTTCCCACACCCAGATCCTGTCCGTAAGAGTCCCTGGAGGGCAGGGAGCTGCGGCCCCGGCCCAGCCGGCCGAGCATGCGCCAGCTCGAGGGGTCCGACAGGTGGTACTCGGGCTCCTGTGGGCGGGAGGTGGGGAGGGGAGCGGGGCCCGGGTTGAGCTGCGCAAGCACGGTTGCCAGCCGCTCAAGGGGTTTCTGGACGGGGATGTGATGAGGGGCACCTCTTGGATGTGCTGCACGGGGGGAGGAGTGCTGCCCTTCCCACCAGCAGGTGTTCCCACCCTTTGGTCGCACGAGCTCGCTTTGCCCTCTTTCCGCCTGCTAGGGGCTCACCCCATCATGGTTGTCGACTGTGGTGATGATACCTGCGGAAAGGAACAAGGCGGAGGGTTCAGGCGTAACAACGAGGCCTGGGGGTGCGGCCGTGGACCCCCCCCCACACACACGAGGGTGCAACGCACAGTGGGTCGCCCGACATGGTTCGTTCGTGTCTGGACCCCGCCGCAAATTGGCCGACGTCACAGGGCAAAGTACGGGCTTTGCGACTTCGTCTGGGAAATGCACGATGGTGACGGGGCGGCGCTGCGCGAGTTGGCATTCGCGGAGTAAGGTAGGCCGCGGCCCGCCCGGACTTACATTTTCCGAGCTGCTTCTTGATTTTTCCACGGGCTGACGAACGGCTGCCAGCTGCACCTGTCGCAAAGGGATGGAAGTGTTGCGCATCCTCAACCATGGCACTTGCGCCTCAGCCCCTTACTCACCTGAAGCTGCTAGGGCTATTAAGAGCCATAAAATTGCAATCCTGAAGCCACGCAGCATCCTCAGCGCTCAGACTGCACGTTTCGGTGCTCACATCCTGCGGCTCAGTAGGTGGCGATCGCTTGCGTTGCTGTTGATTGCATCTACAATGGCAAGTGAAGTAACCCTCTGTATCGGAGCACCGCCGCTAGCACACCAGAAGGCAAACCGTCAGGATGCGTACTGATAAACAGGCACGAACCCGACGCCTCACACCTTCTCGTCGTGGACCCCAAGATGGCCTACCTACCGAAGCAATCAGTGGTGCTGTACTGATATGCCTCTGACGCCAGATCACAGGCTCGTCTGCAGGGTTTCGGAACAACATGCGGAACATGCGAGTGACGTGCCATACCCCTCGCCTCGACGGCGCGTACCCCTGTGACCGTCGCAAGCCCACCCCGCCAACACGTCTTGCCCATCCGTATCTGCCTCCATATGCGACCAAGCAAGAAGCTTCGTGTACCCATCCGTTTCTGCCTCCGTTTGCGCAATCGTGCCATCACCGGGCCGTGCCCTCGTGCACTTGCCTCCTTGCTCGCAGTGCGCTCTGCCTGACTGGCCTCCCGGATGGCTGCACTTTGCCTTGTCCCTGAACCGTCCACTCCCTGCCCCCTCCATCTCTCGCACGGTCATGGGCCCTTCACCCTACCTCACGGTCATGGGCCCTTCTTTCCTGCTTTGCCACGGCCGTGAGGGTACTGGCGGTCCGGAGCCAAGCGTGCCATCGTGCTCTGCGCTGCATTGCGCTTTGCTTTAACCCAACCTGAAGGCATGATCGGCATCCGCATTACGTAAGTGTCAAGGCCTTCAACCGTGGCCTGCGCTGGCCACCGCCAAGAGCTTGTACTGCGGGCCACTAGGTAACGCACCTGTTCCACTGAAGAGGCTGTTCCACTAAGTAGAGAGAGGCCTGTGGGGTCTGCCCGTTTCAACCTGTGAACCCGTGCTGTGGAGCGGATTGCCCTGCAGGCTGTTCTGAGTTCACTCATGATCCGTCGCCACCCATGGCCAGAGCGCCAGAGACGAGGTCACTCGGGCTCGAGATGGCTTTCAACCCTTACAGGGCCGTCCAGCGAGGGGGCCTGGAGAACCACACCTGCCGCGACTTTCACTAAGATGATGAGTCTTCTCTTGGATGCGAGCGGAAGCTCACAAGGGGAAAAACGTGGCTCGTGCGAGGCATCCACTGAGGCGGATGACACCCTTCCGAAGCCACTGAGCAAATACACGCCCGAATCAACGTACACACGGAGGGCCAATGCCTACATCTCGGCACACCCCTCTCCACTGTACACTCCACCACTCCATCTACCATACCACCTCGACCACCCGTCCGCGCAGCGCCGCCACCGCAAGCGTTCCCCACGTCGCGCACACGCAAAGGGCAGCGACGCAGGGCTCACAGCAGGGCCGCGACTCACACAGCGGGGGCGCTCCCTCTCAGGAACAAGCTCCTCCGAAAATCCACCGCACAGCACATACACATGCGCGGTCCGGCACAATCCGGGACGACACTTCACGGGCTGGACGACACGCCACGGCGTCCCGGCCAACGCCTGACTAAGCCGATGTTGCAGCTCCAGCCATGACGCTAGCCGCTAGCCGCTGCAGCTTCCACTCGCGACCCGACCACTGGGGCCGAGGAAGACGGCGCTGGGCCGCTTACTGGCTGGACAGGTTGTCAGCGAACTTGGCCAGCGAGCCCAGGGCACCCTCGCCGGTGGTGAAGGCTTGTACGGAGTAGCCCAGGAAGGAGACCTGATGATGGCAGGGGGAGAGGAAGGGAGGGTCAGCAGCAGCGCAGGCACACGGTGAAAGGCATAGATGGCGACCGAAAGCTAGTCCCCGCAAAGCCAGTCGACGAACCAAGAGCCCAAGCTCACCATCGCAAGGCGGCCGTGCTTGATCTCAGCGGTCTTCAGGTTGAAGGCGCGGTCAGCCTCGGAGGCCAGGCCGAGGGGGTCGAAGGGGCCGCCGGGGTACACGCGCTTCTCGGGGTCGGTCTCGGTGTTGCGGTAGATCTCAGCGCCACCGACCAGGACCACCTCGATCCAGATCAGCTGGGTGATCGAGAAGGGCAGAGCGAAGCCGGCGTACGAGGCGCCGTCCAGCTCGACCTTGCCGGCATCCACCCTGAGAGGATGGGGTGCGAGGAAAGAAGAGGGTGAGTCGGAGATGTGCGGGGGGCCGAGGGAAGGGGCGGGGAAACGAGGGCCGGGCTAGGGGAAGGTGCGGCGTGGCAAGTCAGACACGCTGAGTGACGGATAAGGCAACCCGACCCAACCCCGAAGCCCGACCCGGCCTGAAAGCGACCGCACCACCCAGCCGCGACGCACCAGGACACGCCAGTGGTGGCCTCGCCGACGATGGCGCCCAGGCAGGCAAGCATCGCCCAGCGGCCGTGGATGACCTCGTTCTCGCGGAAGCGGGCCAGGCCGAAGACCTCCGAGTAGGGGGCCAGGCGGTTGGTCGAGACCTCATCGGGGGAGGACTGGACGATGGCCTCGACGGAGCCCTTCTTGTTCTGGGCGGCGTTCTGGTCGTTCTCGTCAACGCCAATCAGGACGAACTCCGAGGGCTTGGACAGGCCTGCGATCAGCAACAGAGCGATATAGTCAGCGCCCATGAGCAATAGCAGAGCAGCGCATGCCAAGATCTGAGCTCGCAAGTGCGCCGCGACGGCATGCAATGTTGGTCGCGGCGACCGGATAAGAGCGAGTGATCTACACACCGCGACGGGCCCACAGGAACCTCGCAAGAAGCTTCAGCGAAGCAACGCGCCCTGAGCGAAAGCCGCCGAGAACCGCCGAGCTGACACGGCGCGCGCAAGCATCCGGCTCGCCAGAGCCCAGCCGGCCATGATCGCTCAAGCCCCCGCTCGCCAGCTGTCTGTGTACACTATCGTAGCGCTAATGGCGCTGCACGCAGGCTCACCCAGGGGGTCGAAGCCGCGGTCGCCGGGCAGCGAGCCATCGAGCCAGGCCGGGCGCTCGGTGTTGGGCAGCCACAGAGCATCGCCAGAGTACTTGCGGTAGCCAACACCGCCGACGCGGTTCGACTGGGTGCCCTTCTTGGTGGCACGGGCCACGGTCGAGGACCGGGCGGACACACCGAAAGACTTGGCGAGCATGGTTGCTGCTGAGAGCTGACCGGGTGCGATGTGGCGAGGAGGCAGAGTGTGTCTCACAGGCACCAGTTCCAGCGAGCTCGCGGCATTTACTTGCCCGAGATGGCCCAGGGTGGTACGGCACTGAGATCAGCCATTGGCCGTACACTTTTGGTTTGGGGCGCGCAGGCCTGCGCGGGCGCTGGGCACGATTGCGGACACGCGCAGAGTAGCAAGAGGAAGCTGGTTCCTGCCCGACGAAGGGCGCAGCGCGAGCGCGCGACAAAATAGCGCCATTACATGTCCTAAACTACCTCTCTAACGCCAGCTTATAGTGTTTTCAAGCTTTCCGAGATGCAGACGCAATGTTTATCAGCTCCGCGGGCCACGGGCTCACGAAAGCCGACTAGGGCTGCCGGCGACCGAGGCGCTCTGGCTTGTACGCTTTGTCGCAGCTGCTGGGCACCCCAGCCGCGGCCTTTGTTGCTGGCGCTGCGACCCGAAGCGCGGGTAGGGTAGGTGCCGTGCGCGCAGCGGGTTTCTGGGCAGGGAATCGCCAGATCGACGTTGGGTGTTGCGCTCTGCCTAGGCAGGGCGCTGCGGGCCATGCCTTCGTATGCGTTCTTGCCCGTCGTCTAGTGTCCATGAGCGGCAGCAGGCTACTTGTGCACATGCACACAGCACCGGCACGGGTTGCGGCGGCGTCCCCCCCCCCCGGCGTCCCCTAATGCACTTCGCGCTTAGACCGCTGCCGACAACGGCGCGGCTGTGCTTCAGCAGCCTTTGCCTGACTGCTGAAGGACACATTGGTTCAGCCTGTATCGTTGCGCGCTTTGTCCGTGTGCGGTCGTTGAGCGGCGCCACAAACGTACCGTAGTGCAAGCGTCACTGACACAGCGTCTGTTTGGGTGGTCGCGCGTAAGGAGGGCCAGGGCACCCAGTGCATCTCACGCCCCCGTCAGAGCCCCAAGCCGCTTGCTTGCTCTGCTTAGGTCTGGCGGCGCCGCACGGAGGGGCGGAGCATGGGAGGGGGGGGGGGGGGAAGCCTGTGCGCACCCGC
The DNA here is from genome assembly GCA_016858145.1 of Edaphochlamys debaryana. NCBI lineage: Eukaryota > Viridiplantae > Chlorophyta > Chlorophyceae > Chlamydomonadales > Edaphochlamys > Edaphochlamys debaryana. The sequence goes on from JAEHOE010000035.1 coordinate 849,536, forward strand.
ACCGCGGCCCTAATGCAAGTCACCTAGGATCATTACCACCACCAGCACCACCACCATACCATGCTGCAGAGCCTGCATCCCTTTCCCCCTGCCCAGCCGCTTTCCTCCGCCCTCCCCGCTTGACCTGCCCCCCTTGCCGTGCTGCCTTCCACGGCCTCCCTCTCCTGCAGACATGCAGCGCGCCCCTCGTGCCCGTGCCCTTTCAGCCCGCGCCGCTGCAGCCGTCGGCTCCCCTGGCCGCACTGGGGCCGTCGTCCGGCGGCGGGAGCGGCGGCGGCGGGGGCCCCGACGGCAGGGACGACGTGAAGCGGTCACTGCCCGGCGACAAGGGCAGCAGCGGAAGCAGCAGCAGCACACCTGATGGGAGTGGCCGTGTGGGCGACGGAGGCGGCGGCGGGGCAGCGCGCGGCAGCGAGGGCGACGGCGGACGGCAGGGCGGGGAGGCCCAACCGTCACAGGGGGAGGAGGAGCCGCCGCCAAGCGTGGGCGTGCGGTGAGCGGGGGGCGCGGGCTGCGGCTGGGGTTCGGGTGCCGTTGTTGTGGTGCCGCTGGGGTTTTGGAGGGGGCGGGAGGGGCTACAGGGTCCTTAACCGCAGGGCGCAGCCGCACATGCATGGTGCTACATGCAGCCAATCGGTCCACGGGAAGGCGTGCATGGTCCCCACGCACATCGGCATGCAGGGCCCGCACGCACATAGAACGGCAAGCAGCTAACCTGTCTGCTGGGGTCCTTCTCTCCCGTAACCCGCGGCCATCGCCCGGCAAGCCCCATCGGGCACCAGTGGTCTTCCCCCTCGCACTGCCGAAACGTTCCTGGCTCGGCGTCACGATCTCGCTTCGCTTAGTTAGGCCCCGCCCCCGCCCCCTTCACACGATATCACCGCCTCCCTCCCATTGGTCGCCCGACACCGCGCCATCGTCGGTGGGCTTCCATTGCCACCTCCCCCTGCCCGCCTAGCCTTCCAGCTCCCCCACCCTCCCACCGCCCCCCAATCCCCTGCATCGGGCCCCGCCCCCCAACCCCCGCCCCCAACCGTCGCGCTCTCCATGCTTGGCTTTGCACCGCCTCTCCCACCACCGCCACCGCTCTGTCTCCCCATCTCAGCCCAACTCCCCGCTTCCGCCCTGTGTGAAGATGCCTCCCCTCCCCTACTTCCCCCACCCCCCAGCATCGCCCTGTCCATGCTGGGCTTCTACCGCTCAGCGCTGTCGCCGCTCATGCCCTCCACCTGCCGCTTCCTGCCCACCTGCTCCAACTACTCAATCGAAAGCTACAAGAAGTTCGGTGAGGCAACCGCGCGGGGCTTGGCTTTCGGGTCAACTTTACTCGCTACTCATATAGGGTCAGCACACGCGGGGCTCGGCTGGGGCGGGGTCTGGAAGGAGGAGGGCAGGAGCGGGGCGGGCACGGCACATGAGGGCTGCTGGCGGGCTTGCAGGCTGACTGCGAGATGCGTGAGGTGCGGGGCGGGTCGCGCCATCCGCAGCGTTAGGCAAGGGGTTGTTGCCGCAAACTCGTTGTCCCCTGCCCCGCCCTGCCCTGCCCCGCCCTGCCTGAGAGGGATTACATGGACAGTTTAGCATTGCCCGTACCCTGGGCCTGTGCCTTCCGCAGGCGTGACCAAGGGGACAGTGCTGACGGCCTGGCGCCTGCTGCGGTGCAACCCCTGGGGTGAGCACCGCGTCCGGTCCGAGCCGTGCCTTGCTCACAGGGGTCGCGTGAGCGCCAGTCAACACGCGGTTAGCGCATCCGCAGCTCTCCTCGACTCTCGAGTGCTTACCACCGCCGCTTGCACTAACTACGCCCCCACCCCCATGTCCCCTGTTATCGCCAATGTCACTGCCAGGCGGCCGCGGGTACGACCCGCCCGCGTGGCCCCCCGTGGGCCTGGGTGCCGTATACACGCTGCCGTACACGCCGGAGCTCACGGTGGTCCTCATCGTGTACGTGGGCTACTCGCTCGTAACGGGGATCGTTGACGCCTTCAGCATCTAAGCGGCGCGCGCCTCGACTCGCCGCGCGATGGCCTGTCCCTGCGTAAGGGACGGCTAGTTTGGGAGCTGAGCGAGCGGGCCATGGAAGGCATGGGGTGGTGCCCCCCTGCAGTTTGGAGCCAGCCGGACCTGACTGCGCCTGACCATGGCACTGACGGGTTGAGGAATGGCCAGGGAACCTCACAGGGTTGCCGCAGACTGCGCTAGCTCTGTCGCGCGGCTACGGGTGGCGCATGCTAGCACGAGGACACGGACACGCTCTCTCTCTATACACACAACGCCCGTCTCGCAAGGGGCTGTCTTGCTTCCGCTCTATGCGCGTCCTCGTTTGTGCGTCCTGGTTTTCTTGGCCAGCACTGAAGCGGGGTGGGTCCGGTAATCATGGCTAGCTCTATGACTCCGTGCCGGGACCCGCAAGCGCTTTGACGTTCGCTTGAGACCTTTTGTCTTGATGCGTTGGCCATTCTCGTGAGGCGAGATCGGGATCTGGGCATTGTGCAGCTGGCGGGGTCTGGCCCCCAGCCGGTCATGCGGTACGATATGAGGAACAAGTAAGGGAGCAATCGATATCGGGATTGTGCTGCTGGGGGAGGGCACACGGCATATGGCTTGCGCGGATGAGGCCCGGCGGTTGGTGTGGTTCTCGAGGGCCGCGCACAGGTCGAGGGCGGGGCTTGCCGGTCCGGTAGAGGGGTAAGTAGCTTGACTAGGTGGGTTCGCTGCCGCGTGTCCGGTCTGTCGCGCCGTTCCGCGGCGGTGGCCCGCGACCCGACCAGTAGCCGCCCAGGCATGAGGATGCGCGGTGGATCGATGCAGGTGTAAGCCGCTGCCACGATCCGTCCTCACCATGCGGAATGCGGCGCGTAGATAGGCCGAGGCGGGTGCTCGTCTCAGTCCGTTCTCTCTGCCAGTCTTGTCCTATGTGGGGCTGTCAAGCGGTGCGGACTGCGATCAGGCCATCAGGGCCGCCCGCGCCACGCTCCGCTAGGGCCACGCTGGTGCCCCGCAACGCTGTGCAGCTGACGGAGGAGGGGCGCCAACTGCGAGGGGGTACTGGGCTCGCAGGGGCCGTGCAGCGGAGTCCGGACGATGACGAAGGGGGATGCAGCTGATCGCAACTAGGCTGTGCCTTGTAGAGTGCACGCTTGCGGCGGTGCGGGGCTCCAGGGGACGACAAGGAATGGCAGCACCGGTGGGGCCGAGGCACCCGTGGGAACTGTGGGCGCGGCCTGTACTGAGAACTTGCCACAAGTTTGGGGACCAGTATCCCCGGCGGCCGGTTAGTTCGTCACCCACGCTGCCACGCAATCGCTCTCTTCACCCCAAGCCAAGGGCCCAAGTCCTGCCCAACCGTGCACAACCAACAGCCAACCAATGAATAGTCGCGGTAAAACCTACGCAAGACCAGACTGTATCCCGCACGGGCTTGGCCAACCGCCCCGCCCGTCCGCGCACGCTGCTTTTGCTTTGCTTCCGGGCCTGTGCCAACACATGGCACTGCGCCGCCAAGAGGGCGAGGCCGGCTCCCTCCTTTGCACCAGCTCCCTCCGCCTGAACTACGCATTGCAACCGTTCAACCGCGCCCAGCGCAAACGCACCTGCAGCCGAAGCTAGGAAGACGCCCCCCTCTCCACATCCAAAGCCATCCCCGTGGTCCCTTCCCACCTCCTGTTATGTACTATCCGGGTTCCCATGCCACCGCCAAGTCATTATCCCGTATAGAAGGCTTCAGATGAACGGGCCCATACACTCAAGGTAGGGAGGGAGCTACCGGTATTGAGGGGAAGGCAGGGCTGCCACAAAGTCACAAACTCCGGCGCAGCTATAAGACATAGTGGCGCCACAACTGCGCTCGCCGCAGCTCTACAACAGAGGCCCGCAATTGCTGCGAGTTAAGGCTCTGAACAACTGCAATCCCCAAGGCCAAAATGCCCAAGGATACCACGCGCCACGAGACACGTCCCACTCTCAGTCTGCCTACTGCCACCTACCCACGGCCCACTGAGGGACGCACACCCATCGCGCTACGAGCACGGCCGCATGGGAGCTCGAGTCACCTAAGCTATCACAGACGCAACAAACCCCCTTACTTGTCCCCTGCACGCTTCTCCGGAGCAGCCTTTACGGGCAGGGCCACTCCAAACCACACGGGATACCCGTGTGGCATGGCATTTCCGCCCCGATCCCTTCGACATGCCCCACAACCAGAAACACAAGGCATCAGCTCGTCCCACAAGAGGAAGTCGTTTGTCGGTCGTTAGGATGACGCGAGCCTGTGCGGCCCCGCTCCTTAACAATTGAGCCGACCTTTCAAAATACTGCCCCTGTCCTGGGAGCCCCTGTCTCGCCGTGTCTACGGCGACTTTGCATGTTTCTGAGTGTCTAATAGAGGAGGTCCAGATCTAAGCATCTGCCCGCCCGTCACCCATCCAGCGATTGCGCTGCCACCCACACTTGAACGCACGCGCGCGGCGCGCGCGCACACACATATACAGCCGATGCACGAGGCGAGACTCGCACCACCCTGCAACGCAGCTGCGAGCCCGATCATGCCATGTGAATGCATAAGCTGCCAACTTGCAGGCCCCGCAGGGCGTGCACGGTTCCTGCGCGCATGAGGTAGTGAGCTTGGTGGCTTCATTTCCTCTTCCCGCCGGCCTCCACCTGCACCTCAGCCCGCGCGTCCCTGTACCCAACCACCCCCGGTATCCGCCCCGGTCCGCGCAACCCCGCGTCCCTCTGCACCCCTTTGTCGCGCCTCAGCTTTGCAGCCGAGTCCCCGCCTCCAGATGCAGCCTGCGCCGCGCCGTCGGCCAAGGCCGCTGCCGCGCCCGCTCGCTCGCGGCGCAGTGCCGCCGCCCTTGCTCCCTGCTCGTCCGACCCCACGCCTGCTGCTGCTGCAGCCACGCCCGCCCGCATGTCAGACGCGCTGCCGCCGGCGCCCGCGCTGGCGCCCCGCGCATTCGCAGCCAGAGCCCTCGCCAGCCGCCGGGAGGGTCCCTGGCTCGGACTGGGGCCCGAGCCCGGGTTTGCGCCTGGCGTGGCATCACCCCCGGGGTATGTACCCAGCGGGCCCGCCGCATGCAGAGCCGGCACCGCGCCAGCCACGGGTGCCGAGGGCGGCTCTTCCAGCCACAGCGGCGGCGGTTCTGTGCCGTCCGCTGCCGGGTCCACGTGCCCCGCCGATACGGTTGTGACCACAGCGGGTGCCGGAGGGCTGGGGCTGGGGCTGGCAGCAGGGGACCCGCCCGGCTGCGCCGCCGTCGGTCCGGGCCGGGCCGGGGCGGGAGCCACGGGCGCAGGGGCCACTGGGAAACCAGCTGGGCTGGGGGGCGCGTCGTCCCATTGCAGCGGCGGGTGCTCCCAGGCGTCCTCAGCGAGGTCCGTGTCGTGGGGCTGGGCGGCTGGCGTAGGGGGTGGCCCGGCGGGTGGATGCGCTGGGCTGGGCTGCCCGCCTGGGGCCGCCTGTGCGGGCGGCGGCGCGGTCGGGGACAGAGAGGCAACTGGTGACGCCGGCGGGGGCGGGGGTAACCCGGGGAGCACGGGGTCGGTGGAGTTCGGTCCGGGCGGGGGAGCGGGCGGGGTGGCAGCACCCAGCGGCGGAGGGGACGCAGACGAGTTGGCCGCCTGCCCTGCAGGCTGCGGCGACGAGGACTGCGGCGGGGGTGCTGCGGGGGATGGCGGCGGCGTCAGCTGCCCAGCGCCCGCCGGCGAAGTGCCTGGCGGCGACTGGCCCGGCGGCGCCGTCAGCTCTGCCGTTGCCGGCGATCCTGACGGCGGCGGCGCCCCTGCGCCGGCTTCCAGTGCCCCCGCCCCTGGCGCAGGCAGCGGCGGCGGGGGCAGCGACGCCAGCGCTGGCCCCGCGGCCGACGGCGGCGATGCCACCGCTGCCTGTGCCGGAGGCCCCTGCCCCGGCGGCCCTGGCGGCAACTGCCCTCCAGGCGATGCCAGGGGCGCCAATGTCGGCGGCGGCAAGGGCTGAGGCGACGCCAGGGCCGGCGGCGGGGTGTTCGCTGACGGAGGCGACGGCGAGACGGCTGGCGGCGGCGCTCCTGCCGGCGCCGCCGCGGGCGACGGGGTCAAGGTGACCGGCGGCGGCGGCGGCCGCGGCGCTGCCGGCGGCCTTATCGGCGAGTCCGTCAGAGACGCGACCGTCGCCTCCAGCGGCGACGGCGGGGGCGGCCCTGCCCCGCTGACGGGGCTGACGCCGGCAGGCTGAGGCTGCCCCGGCGGAGGAGCCGGTGGCGGCACGGCAGGCAGCGGCGACGGTAACGGTGACGTCACTGGCGGTGGCGGGGACGCCGTTGAGAGCCCTGCCACTGCCACGGGCTCGGGGACCGGCGGCGGCGGCGAGGGCCCAGGCGGGGAAGGGAGCGGCGGCGGCGACCGCCGTCGGCGCAACCGCGGCGGCGGGAGCCCTGGCGGCGGCGGCACTCCCGGCGGCACCAGGCCGTCGGGCAGCGGCGGGGGGGCTGGGGGTTGGTACGGGACGTCGGGCGGTGGCGGCGCCACGCGAGGTCGCCGCCGTTTCCGCGGCGACGGCAAGCTCGGCGGCGAAGGCGGGAGCGGCGGCGACGGCGGTTCGGGCGACGGCGGCAGCGGCAGACCCGGCGGCGGCGGCGGCGGAGCCGGCGACGGCGGCGAAGGTCCGAGCGGCGGTGTTGGCGGGCCCGGCGGAGTCGGCGGGTACGGCGAGCGGCGGGGTGACGGTGGCTTGCGAATGCGCCGCGGCGGCGACGGCGGGCCTGGCGGCGGCGGCGGTGGCGGCGGCGAGAATCCGATGACGCCGCCGGTTGGCCGAGATCCCAGGGGCGTCATCGGCGGCGCGACGCCGTACCCTGCCGGCGGCGGACAGCCTCGGCAGAGATCGAAAACCGCATGCGTCGCATTGGCGTCGATCACCATGATCATGATCCCCGTACCCACGAAACCGCCGCCAACCACCCCGCCCAAGATCGCCGTACGGCCGGTCACGCCGTTCAGGTCGTCGCCCGGCTCTTCGTCTCCGGTCCCGCTGGGGACCACCGTGAGCCCGCCCTGCTGCGATGCCGTGGGCCCCGAGCCAGGCGAAGCCGAAGGGCCGCGAGTGCCCGGAAGCAGTTCGGAAGATGGAGCGTCGGGGGTCCACGGCGGCGGCGCCGCCGGCCGCGGCGGCGGCCCCGGCGGCCACAGGTCCCACCACGTGTCCCCCACCAGCAGTCGGGCCAGCAGGCGAGTGGACTGGCTGTCGGACTGGCCCGTGCCGTTGTACGAGTGTACGGTGATGCCGCCCGCAAACGCCTGCAGATGGGGGTCCGTGTGAGCAGGTGAGCGGTTGAGACCTACCGTTACTTGGACGCAGCCCCCAGAGACCGCATCTGGTGCCCTTTGCGCGCGCAACCTGCTGACACCATTTGCCCCGGCATTCCCACGCACAACCGCATCGCTACCGATCCCGTCCAGGCCCTCACCTGCGGGATGTCGCTGTCGTACGCGTCGTCCCGCGGCCTGTACGACAGGAACAGGGTGGGCGCTGCACCACCGCCGCCTTCGCCGCCCTCCTCCTCCCCTGCAGCCGCGCCCTCGCTCCCCGCCACCCAGTCCGCCCGCACCACCACCAGGCTCTCCCGCGACACCAGCGCCGCCGGCAGCGTCACTCGCCGCACCTCCCCCGCCGGCAGCGAGTGGGCGCTCAGCACGCCCCCCTCCCGCAGCGGCTTGGCCCAGCCCAGCTGCCACGAGTGAGGGCCGTTGAAGCAGCGCGTACGGCAGCACATGCCTGCGGGGGTGTACGGCGCGGGTACGGTGCAGGAAGGGCCGTGAGAGCGGTTCCAAGGGGCGCTCCTGGCAAGCTGCCAGCCGCTCTCGCCACCTGCCCCAGACCCTGCCCCCGGGCCCTCCTCCCCCCTCCCGCCGCCCCCACCCCCGCCCCCCCCAAGCCCCCAGTCCTACCCATGGCGCTACTCCAGTCGCACTCGTCGCACGACCCCACCCCCGCGTGCCCCAGCCACAGGTTGTGGCCCAGCTCGTGCAGGTAGGCCATGAGGGAGCGGGAGTAGGAGCCTGGGGGGCGGGGGGAGGGATGATCTTTGACGATTTAGAGTTTGGAGAGCCCAAATGGTATGGCGGAGGGGGGAGGGGAAAAGGGGGGCTGAAGAGAAAGGACGGAGGGGGGCCCCGCCAACATGATGACCCTAACCCCCTTGTTGCCTTCCTCTAAAACCCTGACACGTGTTGTAAACCGCAGAAGTCAGCAGCCCCCACGCACCCGACACCCACGCCACGCCCACGCCGTACGAGCCGTCCTCCAGCCGCGCGGCGGGGCCCAGCGTGGCGAGCCCCGTCCATGAGCAGTTGGGACCCGCCCACTCGCGCAGCCCGGGGGGCAGCACCAGGAGGCGGTGAGTGTACTTCGAGAGGTCCACCCCGTCCGCCTGCGCCGCCCGCGCCGCCGCGTCCGCCCAACCGAAAACGTCGTTGACGGTGCAGTTATACGCGGTCCAGGCCGCGCCCGCCGCCGCCAGCTCCGCCGCCGCCGCCGCGTCGGCGGCGGAGATTGTACCGCCGGTCGTACCGCGGTTGCGCCGCGGCGGGCTGGGGTCGCCGGGGCTGTTGGCTTGGGGCGGCTCGGGCGGCGGCGGGGAGGGCGTCGCGGGCGGCGGTTTGGACGACGAGTACGAGCACGGCAGTTGGTACGGCCCAACCACCCGGGAGTTGGCGCGGTTCATGCGCGCCGCGCCCAACGAACAGGTCGCTACGTACTGCTCCAGGCTGCGTGCGGGCGAGGGGTCGTACAACCAGTCGCCCCAGTTGAAGTCGCCCGGGGAGGAGGGCGGCGGGTAGGTGCGGGAGCCGGGCGGTGGGAAGGGCGGTGCGAAGAGGAGCTTCTCCAGCTCCTGCGGTTGGGGGAGGAAGGTACGGAACGGTTGGGAGGGGCACTGAACGGAAGATGCAGCAGAGCTGCTAGATGCGAACATGGCAGCTGGATCCAGATCGCCAGCACACTCGATCCTGCAGGATCTGCAATCGGTGCTGTCACGTGCTGCTGGTTACAGCAGGGCCAGGAGGCAAGGGAGGCAAGGGGTATGGCAGACTCACCCCCTTGGTGGTAGCAGGCCCGCCGCCGAGGCCGCAAAGATCCACGATAATGTACAGCACCGAAAGCTCCCCGTTATCTACGATTGTCGTATTGCTGTACAGCGACACGATCTCCGCCGCGGCTGCCGCCGCCGCCGCCTCGCCCGGGTCAGGCGACGGCGGCGGCGAGCGAACCCGCAGCCGCGGCCGGTCCTCTGGTATCCCCCATTCCTCCTCAGGCGGCGGCGACGGCGGCGGCGGTGAGGGTGATGGCGGCTGGGCTGGGGCCAGTGGGGACGGCGTTGGCGGGACTGGTGACGACGGCGGCGGCGGCGGCGGCAATGGTGACGACGGCGGCGGCAGGGGTGACGGCGGCGGTGCCGACGGCGCCGCTGGCTCCAACGGCAGCGGTGGGTGGTCATTGGCCGGCGGCGAGGGCCGGGGCGGCCTCGGCGGGTCCCGCGGGATGACGTCATCCCACGTGCCCCACTCGGACCCTGCATTGCGCTCCCCCGGCCCCGCCAAGCCCTCATCCACCTCCGCTCTGCGCCCCGCAATCCCCTTGGGCGCTGGAGGGGCAGGAGCCGGGAAGCCCCCAGCCAGCACGCCGCCAGCCGTCGGATCGCCTTCGTCGCTTCTGGTATGCGGCACATAGGATCCAGATCCAATCGCCGTCCGGCCGTTGTATCCTAGTGTTTGGACGGGATCCAGCGGCCGGACTTGGGGTCCGGTCGTGGCTAGCACCGCATTCACCAAGACGGCTGTCAGCCGCCGCCGGCCAGCGCTGTCCAGCCGTTGCTCCAGGGAGCCTTCGGGCCCAGCGCCGCCGGGGACTGCCGACTGTGCGCCGCCGCCGCCGCTCCCGCTTATGCCCTCCGCTGTGTCGAGTGCCGTCAGCGCTAGGACTGCGAGGCCGCTGCCGCTGGCTGCTGCCGCGGCGGCGGCCGCCAGGACTAGGGCCTCTTGCTCCTGCTCCGCTGCTATGTTCTCAACATCTCCTTCACCTGACGGAGCCGAGATGGCAGCAGACGAGCACCGCTCTGCGCCGCTTGCCGCTGTGCCGCCATCGACCCCGGCAGCCTCGTCGCACCCCCCAGGGTCTAGGCGTGGGTGCCCGCCCGTCAGTGCAGGGTCCTCGCCTGCCGCCAATCTTGCTTGACCAGCCTCGCCGGGCTCAGTCTGCTGTGAAAAGGCTTGCTTGACGGCCGTTGGCCGCTCATGGTTGGTGGTTTGGTTGAGCGTTTCAACTGCCGACTGACTCAGGGCGACTGTGGCGCGGACCAGCGAGCCGGCCCTGGGCAACGGCGAGCGCAGCCGTGACACGTCCAGCAGAAGCCGTACGGACTGCGCTGCCGGTACGCCATGGCGTTGCAGTACGGGCTGCAGGAGGACGTGCTGTACGGCGCCGATGTGCAGCCGCACGAGGTACCCTACATGGGAGTGGAGGGGCGCCCGCGCCGGCGGGTTCAGTAACAAATGAATCCCCACAGACATTGAAGCAAGGGCGTAAGCGGTGAACTGACGATGAGGGAAGCGTAAGCGGGGCTTGTGGGCATCGTTACGCAGGCCAGGCCAAGGGGACTCGGGAGGGCCGCAAGGAGTGGGGGGGCCCTTCCACGCCACGGCCGGCCAACCAGGCCAGCCAACCAGTGGGACTGCACAGGCGTGCGGTTACGAGACGCACCCGCTAGTTCCAACTTGACGGCCGGCTGCCCCGCGGCGTCGCGCCAGTCGGTGTCCGGCGCCGCTGCGAATGTGATGCCTGCGCCTGGCCGCACGGCGATCGGCCGCGCGGGCTTCGCAGCGAGGAGAAGCGCAAGCAGGATGGCCACTCTTGTCCTGCGGCCATCCTGCAAAGAGAGCGCGCGAACGTCGACGGGGCACAGGGGCCGCATGCGATGTTTGGCGATGGCGAGCGAATACTGGGACAGCCCGTTCCACGGAGCTCATATGCGTAGTCGCTGCTGCGTGCAACACTAAACGATGCCCGGCGCACCTGCAACATGGCTGGCCAGCGATGGCCAGCCTTCTGGAGATGGGCCCGCGCCAGAGCCGAGAACTCATGCGACTAAGCTGTGTCCATTGTATGTAGACACTTGCAGCCCATTGCACACCAGCTATATGAGCCGGGGAGCCCGACTTCAGGCTCGCCAAGGTGCGTGCTCACTGGGCGCTGCAAATACCCCTCACAAAGCTGCTATTATCTGACCGTATGCTGTCGACCTGCTGCAGCCTGTGTGTGTACACCGCGCGCTCTGGCGGGCGACCACCTAAGCCACCGCAGCGACAGATGCTCGCAAGCACGCCAACGTAGTGGATATAAATAGCGTATGTCGCTGCAGTTATGCAGTGTGAGGGTGGCATAGAGAACGCGCGACAAAATGCATTCACTCGCGTGTGACCAGCGGCCTTCTTGCGCTTGCAGGGGGGAAGCCCCAAACGAAGGTTAGACCTTCTCAGCGTTCGTAAACACACGGGATGCGGAGCAGCCCTGGTAACCTTGTCCTTGGCCGACCCGGGGTTCGCGGGGGGCGGCGGCAAGCGGCGGTTCGTGCCCGTCGGCGCGGCGGGCGCGGCCTCTATCGGACCGGCCCCCTGAATGCAACACGGCCCCCCTCACGCCGCAATGCGATACTCGCACAGCTACAGCATGAACACAGTGTCGTGGAATCCAAAGCAACAGTAGCAGCCACCTGGCTGCACGCAAGCTCGCCATCCTTGCCTGGCCATGGCCTCGGCCGGTCCACGCGGGAGACCTGAGGACAAGCACGCACAGCCACGGTGGCCAGCTAGAGCTCTAGCGTCATTCCGGATCTTCGTGTGTGCGTCCAAGCCCCCGACCACCGACCTGGCGATGACCACATGGCTGCGGCATCGGCCATCTGCAGGCTGGGCAGGCCTTGCGCTCACAGCCTCCCTTCTACTCGCGGTCACAACAGCTTCGGTGGCCCTCTCCGCTGCCCTGGCACCAAGCCTCCAAGCTTCCCTTCCCTCCGCCTCCACCCCCACCTCGAACCCCATCCGCGCCTCCGCAACCTCCCCCCCCACCTTCCCGGCGGCCTCGTCCCAGGCTGCGTCCCTCGACCCCGTCCCCTCGACCCCCGCTCCCACCTCCACCTCCAACGCCCCCCCTCCTCCGCCCCTGACGGTGGTGCAGCTAGCCACCTTCTCCGACCTGGGCCGCCTCATGGCCAGCCTCACCAGCCTGCGGCTGCGGCTGCACTCGGAGCTGCTGGCGGAGGCGCTGCTGGTGACGCCCTGGCAGGTGGGGGCGGACAGCGAGTGCGGTGGGGCGGTGTGGATGGGACGTGGAGCATCAGGAGCAAGCGGGCGGGATCTTCATAGACAACGGGGCGTATTGCTAGTGCCGCGGGGGAAAGCGGGCGGGGTTGCGAAGAGCCAATCAGCCAAAGACTGCGGGGGTTATTATAGACAACGGGGCGTAGTGCCGCGGTGACTGGCGTCGCATTATGTTGGCCGACGCAGAATGCCTGTGCCTGTGAACGGGGTACCTGGTCGCCGAAAGTGGCTTCCAGGCTGAAAGTCCCCCCCTAGAGTAACCCGGGCTGCTCCGCGCGTCGGTGCACAAAGCGGGGCTGGCGAGCCGGCTCCACCAAAGTAAGGACAGCCCCGAGAAAGCACCGCATACCTCGCCGTTTACCTGTACGCCGCTGCATTGCGTCCTCCGCTCCTGGCCCGCCATCGCCCGAGCCCGTTCGCGAGTTGCGCGCCCACGGAAGCCTAAGCGTCCCCACGTCCCAAGGAGCCGAACCTGTGGGTAGTGGAGGTGTTGTCCCAGAGACGGAGGGGAAGAGCGTGAGTGGCCGATGACTTGATAGCATGCCAGCGAGGTGAACAGGCGGACGGCGAAGGCCAGCGCGGCCGGTGTCTAGCAGGCAACCTAGGGCTCGGGCTATGGCGGTGTAGCCCGCGAAAGACTGCGGGGGGCGAGCTGCCGAGATGAAGGGCGGGGTGTCCGTCACTCGTCAGACCGTGGGAGGACAGAGGATAGCTGGAACGCAAGCAGCCGGTTGTTCAACCCCCGGACATGCACTACTGTACGCCCCTGTACGGTTGTACGGTATGTACGGCGGCCGCAGGAGTACCTTGTGCTGCGGCACACGCTGGGCCCCGTGCTGTCGGGCCGGGCCTGCAGCCCCGCCTGCCACCTGCCTACAACCCCGCTACCCAGCGGCAGCCGTGATACCGGCAGCGGCGGCGGCAGGAGTGGCGGCGGTGACGGCAGCGGCAGTGGCGGTGCTTGGAGCACAGCAGGCACCGGCGGCGGCGCTTGCGGTGGCCGCTGCAGCAAGGCGGCTGCGGCGCTGGCTGCGGAGGGGCTGCTGGAACCTACGTCAGAGCTGGGACCCGACGCGGTGGGTCCTCTGAACTCGTCGGGTGCTGGCTGGGGCCGGCTGGAACGAGACAGGAACAACTGACCATGACTGCGCAACGTCCATCCACGTAAGGCCGGCCACACTCACCCGCACCCTCCTGCTCCCTCGGTCCCCACGCTCTGCCCCCATTTTGAGGTGCCAGAAGGCACGAGTGAGCCTGGGTGTAAGTCTTTCTCTCTCGATGTCTTTCTCTCGCTGTCCCCATGCCCCGCAGTGCTCCGCCTGTGGGCCACCGCTGTGGGTGGTGCCCGAGCACGTGGCGCTGGGGGTGGCCCGGGCGCAGCTGGCGGCCCTCCCCGCGGTGCACGGCTACCGACTGCAGGCAGGTGGTGGTGCGTCACCAGGGAATCAGGGATGGTGCGACCCGAGTGCATGCACCTGACCCGATCCATCGCATTGGCCCCTCCTGTGTCTGACTCAGATGATCCTCAAGCTCGCGGTTGCGTCGCTCGTGTCCACCCCCCATTACCTGGTCCTGGTGAGCAGCGGCTCAGGGACCCTGGTCGCCGCGGCGGGCTATGGGGACTTCGGGAGGCGCAGGCGGAGTGTAAGGGTACAACGTACAAGCACGCACCCCCGCCGCCCAGGGTCCCTTCACCCTTGGCCCTCACCCTCCCTCACCCCGTTCCCGCCCTCCATCGTCTCACCCCGTGCCCTTCTCCCCCACTACGCACCCTCCTGATCCCTCCTGATCCCTCCGCCCCTTGACCCCTCTCCCTCTCCCTCTCCCCTCCTCCTCCCCCGCCGCCGGCCGCCTGCCCAGGACGCTGACGTGCTCCTCATTCGCCCCCTCACCCCCGCCACCGCGCACTGGCTCTTCCCCGCCCCCGGCCGCGCGCTGTGGCAGCCGCAGCGCCGCGCCGCGCACGGGGCCTGGTGGGACGCCACGGAGGCGCGGCTGGGCCTGGGCGGGTGCCTGGGGCAACACCCGGAGACGCGGGTGTTCGGAGTCACGCCAGCCATCCTTGGTGCGTGGGTGCAGGGGGCAGGAGGCGCGGGAGGGTGCGGTTTGAAGGTAGCGGGATGGCCGTGGGTGGGGTTGGGGTGGGTGGCATGGACTGGGGTGTCGCTGTGCCTGGAGTACGGTAGGGCAGGGGTGTCGTTGTTGTTACATGACGGGCGTGCCGGAGCGGAGGAACGGACAGGGGCGCCGGACTCGAGCGGCACTCGAGGGGGGGTGCGAGACCATAGGGCAATGTAGGCACAACTTCGGCCACCCCCGACCCCCCACCCGACCCCTGACACCCCCCAGCCACGCCCCTGGCGGCCGCCGCTGCTGGCTTCTGGGACGCCCACGTGGGCAACGGCTCGCGGATGGGGGCACTTGCCGCCATGACGCCCAAGGGCAGCCCCTTCTTCACAGAGTGAGGGGTGGAGAGGGCCGAAGGGGCGAGGGGGAGGGGAATGCAGTTGACGTGCACAAGGTCCGGGGAAGGGGAAGCGGTCATGAGGGAAAGTAGGTACGGGAGACGAGTTACGCGAAAAGCAAGGCCAGCAAAGTGCAACGATTGCACTGGTCGGCAACTATCCGCAACCCTGCTCTTGCGAGCAGAGAGCGGCGTCACCTTACCATCATGAGGGAGAAGGGTCCAAGATACCACTGCGACAGCCGCACATCTCCGCACACATCTCCGCTGTGCTCCCCCTGGGGGCCCCTTTGGACCTTGGCCCGTATGGAGGCTCATGTGGCGTGGGCTGATGCCCCGTCCGCCCCTCTCCCCCCCCCCCTGCCCCCAGGTACGCCTCCTACCACCTGGTGGCGGAGTGCTGGCTGGGGAGGGGCACACTGGACAAGTAAGTATGATGTGGTGTTTGCTGTGGGGGACAACGCGGGAACGCGGTAACAAGGCCCCCGGCCTGCCCTGGGGCCCCCCGGCCTGCCCTGTACCCTGTGCGGCTGTGCCCTGTTCCCTGTGTCGCCACCTTGTCCTTGACCTCGCCTCCAGACCCCCTGCATCCCCCCCCCCCCCACCTCACCCACCTCACATAAGGTACCACGCCGCCCGGCCCGGCGGTGACGCCCCGCACCTCTACCGCGGCCTCTGGCGCAAGTCCCTCGCCGCCAACGCCAGCCGCGGCCGCAGGCAGCGGGGCGGCGGCGCCTCCTCCTCCTCCTCCGCCGCCGCCGCCGCCGCCGCCTCTTCTCCCGCGGCCCCCTGCCCCGACTGCCTGTTCCTGGTGGTGCAGAGCAACACGGGCAAGGCGGAGCGGGAGCTGGTGCGGGAGCTGGAGCCGCTGTTCGCATGAACGGGTGTAGAGTAATAGTGGGAGGGTGTGAAGGGCTGCTTGTGGAATGGGACTGAGTGTGAGGTTATTGTAGACAACGGGGCGTAGTGCCGCGGTGTGTTGGCATCGCATTGAAGGGGGGTGTTGGGGTGCCAGCCAGTAGTTGGATGGGATCGTCGGTGTGCAGTTCGCGGCCCCGGTAGCTGGTGCGGCTGGTGCCCTGGCTTGGGGCTGTGGGGTTGCTGGAGCGCGAGCCGCTGCTCGCCTTGGGACCCCATGAGTCTGAGCACACGGTGTAGCGAACGTCAACTGTGGGGGGTGCAGGAGCTGTAGCCGCTGTTGGCGCTGGGCCATGGTACGAACAGCCTGTGACTCTGGACCAGGGAGCCCGGCTGCTACCACGGCACGGGGGGGGATTGGGAAGCGGGGACGAGGTTACGCGAGAACCAAGGCCAGCAGAGTGCAATCCCAAGCCAACGTTGGCGGGGTTCTACCCGCAACCCCGGGAGATGGGGGCACCGACACATTGGCGGCCCCAAGAGCACGCTCTGGCGATGCCGTCATGCGGTAGCTGGCGGGTAAGGCTGCGTTGGTCGTACAGGGCCTTCCTGCCTCGGTCTGCCCTCTCTGCCTCGTCGGAAGTCCTCCCTTCAAGTCTCCTCGGGCACCTCGCGCCACGGCTGATCCCTGTCCTCTGGTGCTCCAGACAGGCTTCCCCTCCCAACTGACTGCTTGTGTGTGTGGGGTGGGGTGGGGGAAAGGGGGAACACCGACCCCTCCCCGGGGACGGGACCATCGGGGGGGGGGGCCAGTCGGAGAAAGGACGGCCAAGGGTACATGTATGGGCGCAGTATGGGGACCATGCACTCCCCTGCAATCCCCAGGGCGCTCTAGACTCCCCAGCTTTAGACTGCGCGAAAGGTTCGGGCCGGGCTATCGCGGACTACGCGCCTTCCCAAACCCCAGTAGACGCTCGCAGGTCGCATGCGTGCAAGCCCGATATCGGCCCCAACGCTCCTACGTTTCACACAGTAGGCTCCGTGTGCCGAGTGCGTCACACGTGGGACGACAAGGCGCAAAGGTCACTGCGAAGAACTATTACACGCGCGCTTTAGTCTCGCCAAGCTTGCTGATGGTCGTGGTCTAGGCAGCTCGCGCAGCGATCCAGTGCTAGCCTGCACCAGCCGGAACTGGCCACGGTCTCCGGGCAGCGTGTCGGTGTCGGAGCTGGATACGTGGGCTCGACTCCAAACACCGCGACCTCCGACGGCCGCGCTGAAACTTTCGGCCCTCCAGGATGCAAGCTGCGCATCCGCTCCTCCATAGACACAGAGGCATTCGCCCACTCACCTCACTTAGCGCAACACCATGCCTCCGCGCGACCCAAGCCAGACCTGACCTTGGCATGCGCCAAGGCACGCTCAGCTTGTGCGCCAAGCCGCGACCAAGCCTCCTCATGTGCAACAGACCGCGACGCTGTGGGCCATGGTTTGGCGCCCCGGGCAGCTTATCCTCAACGACATGGCTCCCAGACGGACCGGCTGCGGCGGCCTTTGGAGGCAGCATCGCCCGCGAGGAGCACCGCGGTCACTACCCAGCAGCGACCGCGGAGCGCGGTGACGCTGGTCGAGCCCGGGTGCCTACCCGCGCTTCGGCGGGCGCGGCGTCGCTGCCGGAGCCGGGGGAAAACCGTGGCAGCCAAGGCGGCTGTGGGCACGATCATGTACACGGCGCCGATCTGCACCAGCACAGCCACGGGCACGGCTGCTGTGGGCACAGTCACGCCCATGGTCACGACGCGCATGGCCATGAGCACGACCACTACCCGGACAACTGGGCTTCGCAGGCGCTGCGTCGCGTGGGCGTGGTGCAGCTCGCGAGTCGCATCGAGCACTCGGGGATGATGGCAGGTGCGTGTGCGTGGGCGCGTGCGCGCGTGACGCAGCGAAGCGGTTCACAGGGGGTTGGCTGTTGGAGGTCGGTTGTTCACGGTCGGTTCAGTTATTACGGTACGAAAACGTCCTGACCGACTCCCCACCGCGTTCTCGCCACGTGTCCGGCCCTACACCGCTGCCTCCCCTTGTTTGACGCTGACCCTTCTCCTGGGGGTGGGGGACCGAACCTGTGGTGCGGGCGAGGTGTGTGTGTGTCGTGCGGTACGAAAGATGCCACCCCCGCAGCTTCCACACCGTTCTCGCCACGTGGCGGCGGCTGGCCCGCACTCCTCGGCGCACCGGTCACCTGAGTGCTCCTCTTTTAGCAAATGCGTGGCAATCCTATTTCTAGTCACCGAAAGGTGCCTACCACCTGATCCCACCCCGGCTCCCCATCCCCACCTGGCCCCGTCCTCCAAGCCCCCTCCCTACTCACCCCCACGCTCACCTTCACCCTCCACCAACATCCTAACCCCACAGCGCTCTCCATCCTGGGCTTCGTGGTGGCTCTCCTGGCCTCACTGCCGCTGGCGGGCCGCCTGCTGGGCGAGACGGCGGCGCGGCTGCTGACGGGTGTGGGCCTGGCGGCCACCTACACGCTCAGCGGCATCCCCCAGGTGGGGCCGAGGGTCGGCAGCCCCGTTTGTGTACTGTGTGCGTGCAAAGAAGGAAGCAAACACGCTGGGAGTGTGGGGTTGCAGCGAGCTCGCCTGCTGTCAGCTACCGACCTGACGGGGCACGGCCGACACTGCAAGTGTCAGCGGGTGCGGCCCCGACTGCCGAATGGGCCCTGCCTCAGGTGCTGTGCCGAGTATTAGTAACCCCCTCAAGCCAGCCCGTCGCTGCCGTGCGCCGTGCCCATCCCTTCCTCCCCCCCCCTTCCTTCCCCGCCCTCTCCCACCCCCCAGGCCACCTCCACGCTGTGCCTCATGGCCGGGGGGGTGCTGGACACGCACGTGCTCATGTCCCTGGCGGTGGTGGCCACACTGGCAATGGGTATGGCGCAGGAGGTGGGGGCGGGAGGGGTGGGCGGGGAGCGGGCGGGAGGAGTGGTGGAAGAGTGGGCGGGGAGTGAGGGGCATTGACCGAGGTTCAGGACCGGGGCGGGGCGCGGAGGCCAAGGAGGGACGCTGCGGGCACCCCGTGAAGAGTTTCTTGTCGTCTGTTGCGTGCAGTGGGCTGCACGCTGTGCGGGTGCGGGTGCCCCTTCTCTGATAAATTGGAAGGCACTCAATGCAAAACACCCACCCCCCTCCTCCCCCCCTAGGGCGCGCTGCTGCTGCTGCTCTTCCAGATCTCCCACTTCCTGGAGGAGAAGGTGGGGGGGGCTCGAAGGCAGGGCAAGGCAAGGCAATGATGCGGATTACACAGGCGGAGGGGGCTAGTAAGGGGGCTGCTCCAAGAAGCCGCGTTGCCCGCGGGAGTTCGCAATACAGACAACGGGGGGAGGAACCGCGTTGCCAGTTGCCTCCCCTGATCCCGGTGCTCCGCTTCTGATCCCCCTTTCCGCCCGCCCCGCCCGCCCAATCCTCCGGTCCTCGCCACCGCCCCGCCCCCGCAGTTCACGTCCCGGGCGCAGGGCTCCCTGGAGCGCCTCTTCGCCGCCGTACCGCAGCGGGCCACCCGAGTGGAGCTGGAGGCAGATCACGATCACGATCACGATCACGCAGATCACGATCACGGCCACGCGCACAGTCATGGCGCGGATCTCAATGGCGGGGCCGTGCGCCGGGGCGGCGTGCGGGGGCCGGATCTGTCGACGTGCCGGGAGGTGGTGGCGTCGGCGGTGGCGGTTGGGCAGCTGGTGCTCGTGCGGCCCGGAGAGCAGGTGCGTGCGGCGGCTGCAGCGGCTTCGCCAGCGCTTGAGGTGCACCGTGCCCGTTGTCGTGTTCGCTTCGGCAGGCGCAAGGCGCAAAGGGGAACCACGGCTTTTGTGCGGTGTGCGGTTCCTGCGCATGTGTGGAAGCGCATGTGTGGTGCCTGACTGCGGTCTTCTTCATTTCTTCCTCCGGGCTCGGGCTCGGCTTCCCCAGGTGCCGCTGGACGGCGAGGTGGTGTGGGGCGTGGCCTCCGTGACTGCGGCCCACATCAGCGGCGAGTCGGCGCCGTACAGGTGCGTGCGTGCGTGCGTGCGTGCGGTGCGTGCGGTGCGTGCGGTGCGTGCGGTGCGTGCGGTGCGTGCGTGCCCACGCGGGCACATGGACACGACGGCTGCCGCACGCTAGCCTGCCGTGCCCTGGTCCGACTTTTGTACCGGGTTCGCCAGTCCACCGCTCTCTGCCCCTACCTCGCCTCTCCTCCTTATCCCATGCCCCGCCCCTCCCCACTACCCGCAGGGTGGAGGCGGGCGGCTGGCTGCCTGCGGGCGCCCTCTCCGCCGACGGGGCCCTGGTGGTGCGGGTGACGGCGCTGGCGGCGGACTCCACGCCGGCGCGCATGGCCCGAATGGCGGCGGAGGCGCAGGTGTGTGGGGCGGGAAAGCAAGAGTGGCATAGAAGTTGGGGGTGTGGTGGAGAAAACAGGAGCGCCCGACGGCGGACTCCTGTGTCCTCAGGGCTCGCAGTCCTCCTCCTCCCTTCTGTGGCACCCGCGCTGAAGCCCTCGACGTGCGGTTTCTGATCCTTTTGTCTCCCCCCCCCCGCCCCTCACCTGCAGACCTCACGCCCCCGCATCCAGCGCGTCATCGACTCCATCGGGGGCTGGTGGAGCCGGGGGGTGGTGGCGGCCACCCTGGTGGCGGGGGTGGGGCTGGCGGCGGCGGGGGTGCCGCTGTGGGAGGCGCCGGGTGAGCGAGCCGGGGGGAGCGGGGGTCCGTCAGCGGCGGGGGTGGGGCATGGGAGCGGGGCCGTGGGTGGGCAGTGGTTGGGTCCTTTGAAGGGCTGCAACTGCCTGCCAGCGTCCCACCTAACCTCCGCCCCCTCTCCTCACCCCCCTCGTGCACACAGGCGGTGCCGTGTACCGCGCCCTGGGGGTGCTGGTGGCGGGCTCCCCCTGCGCCATCGCCCTGGTGCCCTTGGCCTACGTGTGCGCCATGGCATCCATCACACGCAAGGTGGGCCCTGGCTTGAGAAGGAGCGCCGGTTGGCTGCGGGGAGCAGCAAGCGGCCCGTGCGAAGTCACCGGCAAGGAGGCCAGGCGGCAGAGAGCAGCAGCGCGTGGTGTGACGGGCGGGGGAAGGGGACCGTTGAGAGGTCTGGGATCCCTTCAATCCTCCACCTCACCCTTTTCTCTCCCCCTACCTCTGCATCAGGGCGTGCTGCTCAAGGGCGCCTCCGCCCTGGACGCCCTGGCGGGGGTGGACACGGTGGCACTAGACAAGACCGGGACCATCACCACGGGGGAGCTGCGGCTCACGGAGGCAACCCTGCTGGGCCCAGTCGGACCCAGCGCGGGCCCGGGCCCGGCCAGGCCCAGTCCGGGCCCGGAGACCCAGGCGCCGCGGTCGCTGCTGCCGCTGCTGGCGGCCGGCGCTGCGCTGCGGGGCGGCAGCGTGGGCAGCCTCAGCCCCAGCCCCAGCGCGTCGCTGGCCTCCCTCGGCAGTAGCGCCTCGCTCGGCGGTAGCAGCGGCGGCAGTAGCGCGTCCCTGGCGGACGCCAGCCTGGGCTCGGTCGGCTACAGCCCCTCGGTCTCGAGCGTTTCCAGCAGCCTGTCTGACATGGAGGGCGAGGCGGCCGGGTCGGAGGCGAACTCAGTGTCTGGATCTGGATCTGGGTCGGCGGCGGCGGCGGACTGGGCCGAGGTGGCGGCGCGCTGCGCTGTTGCGCTCAGTCAGGCGTCCAGCCACCCCGTGACGCGGGCGGTGGCGGACGCGGGGGGCGACCTGGCGCGCGGCGTGGCGGTGGCGGATCTGGAGCAGGTGAGGGCGGGGCGGGGGTGTGTGGGCCTGGGCTGGGTGGTGAGCGGAGGAGGCTAGGGTGCTGCTGGGAGACGTGCTGGGTTGAGGGGTGTGGCTGAGGCCAGGACGAGGGAGTGGGGGCTGAGGCGATGCCCCCCTCCTGACCGCAGGTGCCGGGCTCGGGCGTGCGGGGCGTGTGCCGCCTCCGCGGCGGCCGCTCCTACGCCGTCACGTTCGGCTCGCTGGAGTTTGCTGCGGAGGCGCTCGCCGCCCCCACCGCCTCCTCCGCCTCCGCCGCTTCCTCCGCCTCCTCCTCGTCCTCCTCCGGTTCTTCCGCCTCCCCGGCAGCTGCCTTCCCCGCCGCGCCCTCTGCGGCATCGGTTTCGGCGGCAGCCGAGGGGCTCCGGCGGGCGCTGGCTGACTCGTACGGCGGTGGCTCTACAACTTCCACGCATGACTCCGCCGTCAAGGCCAAGAGCTTCCTCGTCGTACAGCCGCTGCCGCACAGCCGCCGCCGTACGACAGACGCGCACGGGCACGGCGCTGGTACGGTACCGGCGCACGAGCCGCCGCACGTGGCGGCGTTCCTGTTCGAGGATGTTGTACGGCCTGGCGTGGCGGCGGCCGTGGCGGCGCTTCAGGACGGCAGCTGGCGGCGCGGGCGTCGGCCCGACGGCAGCGCGTCCGACCCTGTGCCGGCGGCCAGCAAGCGTGTGGTCATGCTCACAGGTATGGTCAGCGCTCTTGCACTCGGCTTATTGCGGGGGGGGAGGGGGGGCGGGGGGCTCAATGCCTTGGACAGGGCAGGTGGGCGCTCCGGTCTGGCAATCGCCGCACCGCACGGCTTAGCGAGCCATTGCGTGCTTTGACTGCCGCTTGGCGCCTTGCCCTCGCTCCAACGTCCTGCACCCTCCCCTGGCCACTGCCCGCAGGCGACAACGCCGCCGTTGCGTCCTCGGTGGCGGCGGCCGTGGGCATTGGCCGCGTGGAGTCGGCCCTGGCGCCCGCTGACAAAATGGCCTTCGTCAAGCGGGAGCAGGGTGAGCCAGGGGGAGGGGGCACGGTGAAGGGGAGCAGGGTGAGCGGGGGCAGCGCAAGCGGGGACAGCATGAGCAGAGGCAGCGTTGGCGTGAGCAGACGCTATGCATTCACGGCGTTCACCGGTAGCTAACAAGTTAACTGGTGCACGAAAATCTGCCAGCGCATTCACATCCACGAGAGCCTCCCCTCGTCCCCACCAACCCCTCCACCCCAGCGTGGCAGCCGAGAACAGTATTCCACATCACTTGGATGGACGGCGCGATGCATTCCTTTGCGCAACCGTCTTCGCTCACCCACACCTCCGCCCCATCCCCCCCACCTCCACCTCCACATCCTCCCCCCAGGCCGCGTGCTGATGATGGGCGACGGCATCAACGACGCCCCCGCCCTGGCGGCCGCGGCCGTGGGCGTGGGCGTGGCGGCCTCCCCCAGCGACATGGTGGCGGCGGCCTCGGACGTGATCGTGCTCAACGGCCAGGGGGCGGCGGCGCTGCCCTGGGTGCTGAGGGTGGCGGACCGCACGCAGGTGCGGATGGCGGACGGAGGGGGGCGTGGGCGTGGGCAGGGCAGAAGCAGGAGTGGCGCATCTCCACTCGTTTCTACTTTGTTCCCGAAACCCACCTCCACCCACCCCTCTTCCACCACCACCCCCTCCAGGCCGTGGTCCACCAGAACCTGGCCCTGGCCCTCGCCGCCATGGCCGCCGCCACCGCCCCCACGCTGGCCGGCGCCTTCCCGCTGTGGCTGGCGGTGGCCCTGCACGAAGGCTCCACGCTGCTGGTGGCGCTCAACTCGCTGCGCCTGCTGCTGGCGGGTGAGGAGGGGGTGGGGGAGTGGGTTGGAGGGACGCCTTGTGCCAGGGCGCAGGACGTGAGTGGAGGATGGGTGGATGCGTTCGGGTGAGGGTGAAGGCGCTGATGTCGGCGGCGCAAGCATGTGGGCTGGGTTCCTTCATCCTACCAACCGCTGCCCCGCGCCCTCCCTTGCCCTGCAGACCCCGACCCCTATGCGCCCGGCTCGCGCGGCGCCTCGGCGGCCCGCGGCCCCCTGGCGGCTGCGGCGGAGGCGTGGAGGTCCCTGGTGGACCTAGCCACTGCGGACTCACACCACCACCACCACCACCACCACCACGATCACGACCACGCCCATGGCCACTCCCACGCCCACTCCCACGATCATCACGACCATGATCATGATCACCACCACGATCATGATCACGATCACGATCATGATCACGACCACGACCACAGCCATGATCACGACCACGATCGCGATCGCGCCAAGGTGGTGGCCGGCTCCAGCGCCAGCGGGGGCCACA
The DNA here is from genome assembly GCA_016858145.1 of Edaphochlamys debaryana. Classification (NCBI taxonomy): domain Eukaryota; kingdom Viridiplantae; phylum Chlorophyta; class Chlorophyceae; order Chlamydomonadales; genus Edaphochlamys; species Edaphochlamys debaryana. Next base: position 873,338 of record JAEHOE010000035.1, read on the forward strand.
GCGCCGCCGCCGGCAGCAACGGCGGCAGCGCATGGGGCGCCGACGGCGGCCTGGTTCCCGCACGAGCGCACGGCACGGCGGCCGGTCGCGACGTCTCGACTTCCGCCGTTGCGGCGACCGCGCCGGGTGGCGCGTGCGGGCAGCACTCCGGGTCAACCACCGCGGCCGGGTCCGCCGCGGCGGCGGCGGTTGATCTGGGCCTGGGCTGCTGCGGCGGTTGCAAGTGGCAGGGTGGGTTTCGGCTGGGACCGCTGGCGGCGGCGGGGCCGCACGGTGGGGGCCTCCTGGCGGGCTTGGGGGCTGAAGCGGGGCCTTGCGGCCCGCAGCCTCGCCGGCGGAGGACGGCGGGGCGGGTGGCGGCGCTCGCGCCCTAAAGACCTGATTATGGAGGCAGGACTTGCAGATGGAGGGCTGGGAGCTGATGCTAGGAACGCTGCTACCATGATTGCGCGCGAGCGGAGGTCACCAGCGGCGCAGGGCGTTTGAGAGGGGTCTGAGAGCGTCGACGAGCGCAGGAGAGCGAGAGACGGAGCGCAGCGGAAATCTGAGAGTGGTGCTGATCGGTACTTACTGCAGTGCTAGACAGGCGGCGTTCGGACCGAGCGTGGGCCGGGATGTGGGGCCTTGGTGCTATGGCGGCTTAGACAGCGGGCTTTAGGTTTGTGGAGGGGCTCGAGGAGGGGGCAGGGGGGCGCCTAGGACGATGCTGCAGGAAGTGTAGTGCTGGTGCTTGAGTGGAAGACAGGGCTCGAGGCCTGAGAAGAGACAGTGAGATCCGCTCGCAAACTCGTTGAATGGGCTGATCAGATGTCGGCATGCTGGCGGCAGGCCGAGACCAGCCGAGAGGCTTTGCGCTGTGGTGCGATGCCCGAGGCATGAAAGCCCGGGGGCCTTAGAGAAACTAGCTATGGTAGTACCTCCCTGTACCTCCTGGCGCTCCTGGCCTCGAGGGTGAATAGACGTGGCATGGTTGGGCATATGGGAGAGGTGCGTGCATGGGCAGGTGTGGCCTCGGGAGTCTCCAGGAGCCTCAGAGAAGGCACAAGGTCTGGTAACGCCCATGACGCGCAAAGGCCAGCTGGCGTTTGATGCGATCTGGATTGGGATTCTATGCTGTGGTGTGTGATGCCGTTTGATGCGTTTGTAGCCGAGCCGGGCGCTTGCAGCCAAGTGTTGGCTCTCACGCCCAGGCCAGGTGCTGGGGAGATGTAACAGTAACTGTGCCGAAATTCTAACGGGATTTTGCAGATGGAGGGCCCGAATGAGGGGGCCGATTCTTGTAAATCGTGTGAGGTGTTACTCTGCGTCCTCCCCGCCATCCAACGTACGGATGCCGCAATGCCGCTTGTACGCACGCTGGTCCCCGCTGGCCCTCCGAGAAGGCGTCCGCAGGCTCACGTCCACGCCAACGCTGGGGCTGCCCCGTGAACTGGGCGGGGGCGAAGGCCAGGGCCGTGGAGGACGAACAGCACGAGTGCGCAGGAGTTCCTTACATGGAGCACTTGTTGAAGTGGGTGCTGGACAGCTGCAGTGGTGGGGCGGCCATAGCCTGGCAAGGGGTCGCGCGAGGCGCCTACAGGGCAAAGGTCAGCCGGAAGGGGCTGGGAGAGAACGGAGCGAACGGAGCTCCGTAGAGCGGACCGAGCGGGCTTTCTTGGGGAGCCGGGTGACACGCGCCATCTTAGATATGCCAGTACCCCGTCCTCACAACAGGACCCGTCAGCCATCTTGGGCCGGTTCCTACCCTCCTGAGCGAAGGCGTGCAGCAGTGAGGGAGGGGGAACCCATGCCCGCCCATGCTTGCCCCTCGCAGGCCCCCATCGCGTAGACACCACTGCATACACAAAGCCACCACTGCACCGTTGACCCATAGGCGGCCTCAATGGAGGGCAAGCACTCGGCCTGCGACGCGGGCCCTGCGCCAATTCCAGACGTTTGGCTTCCGGCGATCGCAGTCCACATTGCGAGCTTCCTGCCTTCCAACGAGGTGGCATGCACGCTCCGTGTGCTGGACAGGGCGAGCGCGGAGCAGTTTAGCAACTTCCGCACTGTCCATCTCTCGCAGCAAGTCCCTCGCTGGGCCTTTGCGGAGTACTGGCAGAACCCGGAGGCCTGCAGGAGCCTCACGCGCAAGCAGCGGAAGGAGCTGGGCGGCCTGGTCGCGGCCAGCGGCGATGTGGCCAACCTCATCGTGGCCATCCAGGCGGCCGGGTGCACGTCTGCCGAATCCGTGCTTGAGGCCGCCGCGGGCTCAGGCGCGCTAGGGTGCTGCAAGCACATCGCCGGGGTGCTCCCGCCGTCGAGTTTCGCACTGCGGAAGGCGCTGAACGCCGCCGCCGAAGGGGGCCACCGCTCCGTGTGCGAGTGGTGCCTCGCTCTGGGGGCCGAGCGGACGTGGGGGGCCGTGGCTGCGGCCTACCGCGGCGGCCACCCGGAGCTGGCGGAGCTGCTGAGGCCGGAGGGGCAGCCCAGCAATCACGAGAAAGTCGGGATGCTGTGGGGTGCCGCAAAGGGCCGCAGCCTAGAAGAACTCAAGGGCCTGTGGGCGGAGTGGCCCGAGCAACTGCGGCCAAACAGCACAGTGCTTTCCGCCGCCGTCGGCAGCCCCACGCCCGACTGGGAGTCCAAGGCGGAGTTCCTGCTCGCCAAGGGCTTTACGTTCGGTCCCTTCTCCGCCAGGGCCTCCCTGAGCCTGCCGCCGGACACGGCCCTGCAGCGGCTCGAGTGGATGCGGCTACGGGGATACGCCCCCGCTGCGGAGGGCTTCACAGACGCAATCAAGGCGGGCAGCCCGGAAGGCGTGAAGTGGATGCTGGACGCCGGGGCGCCGGCGGTACCGGACGCCATGGTGGAGCACGTGTGTACGACAATCCCGCTCGAGCTGGTCCAGCTGCTCGTACCTCGGCACATGGCGCCGGCCCGGTTGATGAGGCTTGCCCTCCGGGCCGGCGCCCAAGGCCTCCCGGTCCTGCGCTGGCTGGTGGAGGCGTACGGGCCGGAGGTGCTGGACCCACGGACCCACGGGCCGGAGGGCCCAGGCGTTGACGAAGCGTGGGACTTTGGCACCGCCGCGTCCGGGGGCTGTGTGGAGTCCATGGCCCTCCTGCACTCACACAGCGGAACGAGCTTCAGTGCGTCCAGCTGGGCCCACGCCGCCCGCTCCGGCAGCGAGGCGGCGCTCGAGTGGCTGGTGGAGCAGGGCTGCCCCATGCCGGTGGGTGGGGGGGAGGGCGGTGGGGAAGGACTGCCAGGGGCTGGAATCTGGGTTCAAGGGGCGAGGCGCCACTGCATTCCATACATGAGTGGTGGTGGCGTGGTGCCTGCTGCGGACTGCTGCGCCCCAGCTGCTGACGGCATCCGGTCAGGCAGAGCTCTGAACCATAATCTCATTCCGCGTCCTGTGCTCACTGGGATGCCGTCCGCAGGCGAACGGCGAACCGTACTTCCGGGCTGCCGCAAACAGCGACGCCCGCACGCTGCGGGTGCTGCGGCGGCTGGGGCTGCCCTGGGGCAAGTCCTCCGGCGCCGGCGGAGCATTCACACTCTCCGTGCGCGACGGAGCGGACCTGGGCACCCTGCGCTGGATGGTGGCGGAGGGCTGCCCCGTGGACTGGGCGGCAGCGGACAAGGCAGTGGGTTGCAGGCAGTGCTGCTGTGCTGCCGATGAGCCGTTCGAGCTGGAGGCACGGGCGTGGATTCGGGAGGAGGCCAGCGCTGCGCAGCCCGGCCCGCAGACGCTCGAGGCTTCGGAGGCCAGCTTGAGCAAGGAGCAGAAGCGGGGAAGGAAGTAGGGCTTGGGGGGCGCGGTGCGTGCGGTGTTCGGAGGTGAGGAAGCACTGGTAGGGAAACCACAATGGCAGCACCGGTCGAGTAAATGGGCTTGGCTGAGGCTTCGTTGTCATACCTGTGCCCACGTTTACCGCGGGAAATGGGTCGCGTAGCAGATCGGGTGGGGGGCTCAGCCCTCGTTGTCCGCCCCCGTGGGGCGCTCCGCTTGTCCACAGGGGGGAGTTGAAACATCGGCTGTCCTCCACCCCCTGGCCCCCCGAAGGGGAGTGAGCACACGATGCCGGACCCCACAGCGTCTATAATAACCCCACGGCACATGTGCATAGAAGCGTGTAAGTGCAGCGCCTGAAGAGACCTACAGGATGCGCGTGGACTGGCCGTCCACAGCATGCGACGCCAGGTTCCCAAAGGCCAGTTCGCCTTTCCTGGATGCGCACCGCCTTACACGTGTCACGCCTCCTCCTCATTACACACAGCGGCCATTGCTGGTCAGTCGACACCGAAACCTGGCGGAATTTAATTTGGCGCAGCCCGTGCCACGCGTGGCACTTAGCCTTTGCTTCCTCAGCTTCTTGTAGCAGCCGTGGCAGGGCGGCCAGACTGCGCCTGGGCCTGGAACTGTTGCCTCGCCCAAAGGATTCAGCCAAGTGCGCATGGCTCAAGACTCCGCGGGTGAGAGCGGGGCGCCGCTTAACTTTGCGTGAGAATCCGGCGAGCAGCCATCGGTTGCGTGGCTCTAACGTGGCTTCAACGGCATGCGATGCAGCCGGGGTCGTGCAGGTGCCTGAGGCGGAGGAGCACGGCGGAGGTGCCACCCAGGGCCTAAGTCCGGAAAACCAGCCAGTCACTCAGCAGCAGTTTCAGCACTTAGCGCAGCAGTTAACGGAGGAGATTCGGCAGTTGTTGCTGCAGCAGGAGGCGCCCGTGCAATACTGGGACGGTGAGACGTGTTGCGGCTAAGGGCAGTTTGGCTTGGCAGTGTTGTGTCACCGTGCCTGTCTCCGCGTGCCGACCAGATCCTTTCTTCGTGTGGGCCAAGGCGGCAGCGGCAGCCTGGAGCGCGGTGTGCGGGTGGTGGAGCGAGGCCGAGCACCCGGCCGCCCAGCCTGCCCAGCTGCGCCCGGACGTCCACGCCCTGTCTAACGCCGAGAGTAGCGAGGATGGGCTCAGCGGCAGCGCGCGTATCGACCACGGCTCCCTGCGCCGCCGCCACCCCCATTCCCCGCCCGCGCTGTAGGGTACCACTTGGCGGCATTGGTGCGGTACCTGTCGCCATCGCCATGGTGTTCATGTGGCTCATTAGCGCCGTACCCGACTTGGCCGCCGCGAGAATGGTGCCGACGGCGCTGGGCGTCATGCCCCCCGTGCTCGAGGTGCGGCCAAGGCTGTGGACCCTCCCTACCGGCCCTTCCCCCGCCCGAGGAGGTCCTGTGGGGGGCCCTGCAGCGCCTCGCCCCGCCGGGGGCTGGCGGCGAGGGCGGGGCCGCGGGCGGCAGGCCGGGGACTGCAGCAGCGGGGGACTCCTGCAGCCAAGTGCTCCTCGTGCGGGGCCCCGCGGCTGCCGCAGCGCTGGAGGGGCTCGACTCCGCGGCCGCCGTTGAGGCTTTGGCCGTTTGTGGACTACCGTTGTAACTCGTCCTGCTCCGTAACCTTTGTCAACACGCCGCTCTGCTCAGGGCGTAGGGAGGCTTTCGGCTTTGGGTCAAGGTGTCCCTGGGGTCACGTCAGCGTTGCAGATGGCCATGGTCAGGAAGTGGTCGAGTCGGGCGGGGCCTTGCCGAATGGGCATGGCACCGGTCGGGCAACAGGGTGAAGCACGGCCTGGCTAGGCGTCTTCCATAACCACATTCACCCGCCAACCCGCAGGAACCCGCCAGCCAGCTGGGGGGCCGGCGCCGTGCATGCCCTCGTCACTTGCATTACAGTGTGCTTTCCAACCCGCCAGCTCAACCGCCACCCCTCCCCACCCCGCGCACAGCCCTGCAGGGTCGGCGCAGGACGGTACGAGTTGGGCATTTCCGCAAGCATACTTCCCGCCTGTTGCCGCACACAACCATGGACCGGGGTTGAAGTGACGCAGCACAGCTAGCCCGATACCACCACCACCACAAACTAGGACGCGCGTTCACCTGCACGACGGTGTGCTCGTCCCCACTAGTAAGGCCCGGGCCCCCGGAAGCAGCAGATACCTAGCAGCAGGCCCACGCGACAGCATCACGCCTCGCGGTTAACTACAGTGTAAAAGGTAAGCCGCTAAGGAAGGCAAGCGCCTAGAGTTCTATGCCTTGTGCAGTCGCTACTCGTGCGCATGTTAGTATGCACCCATGCAGCAGCGCTTTGAAGTAAAAGGGAAACCACGTTCCGCAAAGTAAGGTGCAAGGTGCAGGCATTGACGTCCACCCAGATGCTACCTCCCATGAAGGGCCGCACGTGGCGACCCCACGCAAGGGCGAGCGATGGAAGTTGGGGACCTAGTGCCAAAGGGGACGCCCTACTGGCCAATAGTAGTTTCCGTGTATCTTCGGCCCCCACAAGATGTAAATGAATTTGGTGTTAACCTGCCAGATAAAACTTCACACCACCGATGCCGCCTCTGGCCCAACCCGCACCTGCGCACTGCCGTACCCTGCCGTACAGCTCCCACGGATGAAGCCACACCCATGCATCAAGTTAAACGAGCCACGGGATGTATAACGGGATGAGAAAGGGCGTCCGCAAGACGGGGCCGCGCACAGCAAAACCCCGCGCTACCCCGGACAGCTCCCGCAAAACCCGAACATAGCAAGCTAGCTCTTGGCTTTGCACAACTGCACAGTTACTCAAGGTCCACTGTAACCACCGATGAAGGTCCTACGCATGTATCCACCTAGCAGGCCGACGAGCCCCCACCGGCCCCGGCCGCAACCCCCGCCTCCACATCACCCACGTCCACGCGCTCCGACCCTGCACCTGCTCCTGCACCCGCGCCTGCACCTGCCCGCACACCTCCTCCAGCCGCCCCCCCACCGCCACCCCTGTGCGAAGAGTCTGGTGCAGCCAGGGACGGCACCACGGCACTGCCCTCCGGGGGTGCCCGAGCGGCCCCCGTCGGCACCCCTGGAGGCGCCGGCGGTCCTCCAGGCGGCGGCACTGGCAGCGATTGCGTCGCTGGCGGCGCCGGCGGCAGCGGCGGCGGCACGGGCGGCGTGAACGGCTCCGTCGACGGCGGCGACGCCAGGGCCGGCGGCGCGGCCGGCGGCAGCTTGGCGGGCGTCGAGGGCGGGTGCGGCAGCGGCGAATCCACCACCGTCACCCGCACCTCATGCGGGCAGGCGGTGGGGGCGGCGTTCACAGATGACAGAGATGAGGATGCGGACGTGTGGCCGCAGAGCAGTCCCGCCCTCAAGCCTGGCGGCAGCGCGCCGATGCCCGCGGAGGACCTGGCGGCGCCGCCAGGGCTGACGCCGCCGTCGCGGAAGCAGCTGCTGCCGCCGCCGACGCCGACGCTGCTGAGCGCGCTGCTGCGGCCGCTGCTGCCGCCGCTGCGCCGCTCGCCGTCCGTGCTGCCCGGCCAAGGCCCGGGCCCGGGCCCGACCCCAGCCCCAGCTCGTGGCGTCCTCGTCTCCAGGCGCATGTCGCTCCGCCGAGGGCCGGCGTGCAGCTCCACGCTCGCACCCCGCCTGGGCGCGCCCGCGCCCGCGGCCCCACCCACCGCCAACACGTCGCCCCCTGCCTCGCCAGCGCCTGTGCTGCCCCTCCCCAGGCGCCTGGAGGCGGCAGTGTTTGCTCCGAGGGTTACGGAGACCTCGCCCTCCGCCGCCGTTGGTGCTCCCCGCGGTCCTCCTTGCCGGCTCGAGGGGGCGGCCAAAGACCGGCCACCATCTGGCCCCGCCTCCTCGGCAGCAAACACCACCCCAACCATCGGCATACACTGCCTGTCCGCCGCCGCCGCCGCGGCCGGCGCGCCGTCCGCCGCCGCTGCAGCTGCAGGCGCCGTTGCCGCCGCCGCCCCCGCCGCGGCCACGGCCGCGCCGCCGCTGGCCCTGCCGGCGGCCTGCGCCTCCGCCGCCGCCAGCGCCACCTCCGCCGCGGTGGCGTCCGCCAGGGCGGCCTCCGCTCGGGCCACCTCGGCGGCGCTCACCGCCAGCTCCCGCTCGATCTCCTCCATACGACCAGCCCAGGTCTGGTGGGAAAGGGGAAGGGAGGTGGGTCGTGGGAAGAACGGTAGGGAGTAGAAAGAGGACGGTAGAGGGCAAGGGGCTATGAGGCGAGGGGGTTAGAGTGATAGGAGGCATTGGGGCTGGCAGGCGGTCGGGGGCAGATGCCCCGCTGGCAGCGGCGGGCGAAGGAGCGGTGCCTAGCCGTTCGGAGGCTCTTTGCACGAGGCCTTCAGCCAACCCCTACCCCCGCGGCATCCTCGCCTCGCCTCCCAGCAGCCCCGCTGCCGACCGATCTCCCTCGCTGCCCTCGCTTGCCCCCAACCCTCGCCCAGCGCCCACCCCTCCGCCTCCACCCCCTCCTCCGCCTCAACCGCAACTCGCCGCCGCACCGCCGTGCCGCCACACCAACACGGCCCCACCCCCACCTGCTGCCTCGCCGCCATCCTCGCCGCACGCACCTCCCGCCGCCGCGCGCGCCGCCGCTGCCTCGCCCTCCGCACGCTCCAGGACCGCACCGCCAGACACCCCACCAGCGCCAGCACGGTGGCAGCGGTTAGCGAGGCCAGGGCCACGGTTAGGATGTTGGCGATGGGCCAGGCCGTGTCTGCGGTTGGCGGTTGGGGGTGGTTGGGAATTTGTTGAGTGGTGGTTGGAGGCGGTTGGTGGTTGGCGGTGCGGCGGCAAGGTCAAGGGCTGGGGCAGAGCTAAGCGCGGGGTGGTGGTACGGTAGTACGGACAGGGCGTAAGGTACGCACGCACCCTTGTTGGTGCTCCGAAGCCGTACGGGCAGTACGCCAACCGCCCCGTCCTCGGGCGGGACCTGAGTCATGCTCATGAGCTGGCGCCAGCTGTACGGCCGCAGCGCCGGCGGTACGGGACGAGCAGCGTACGGCGCGGATGCTCTGCCGTACCGCTGCGTCTGCTGGGTGGTGCTGGCCGAGGGTGGGGCGTTGTCGGGGGACGGCAGGGCGGGGAGGGCCGAGGGCGGGAGGCGGCGGAAGCCGGGGGTCAGCCACTCGGCCAGGTAGTACCTGCACAGAACAGGAAGGAGGGGCGAGGGGGATCGGCACGTGTGAGTCGTAAGCAACAGCAGGTGCTGGGCGACATGGGCACCCCACGCCGTACGGCCCCTCTCCCTGCTTTCCCACTCTACCCCTTTCCCGTCCTGGTCCCCGCTCCCTCCACACGGGTCCTGCAGAGGTCTGCGCACTGCCCCCATCTAGCCGCATCAGATATACCCCCGAAAACTCCATAACCCGGTCATAACCCTCGTTCGTAACCGCCCGAAACCCCGTACTCACGTGACGGGCGCCACGGGGTCCGAGCACTGCACCCTGTACAGCCACAGGATGTAGAGCGATGCCGAGTCCAGGGGGGAGGCGGACAGGGGGCAGGACAGGGGCGGGGGCGCGGGGTCGGACCCCACCGCCTGCGCCTCCGCCCCCGGCAGCGCCAGCAGCAGCGTGCAGCGGCACGTCCACACGACCGTTGGGACGAGCTGAGATGGGGCGAGGTTGTGCGGGTTGGGTAAGGGTGCGTGATGGCAAGGGTCAAGTCCCGAGCGGTCATGCTCGGTTTCCAGCCACGACGGTTGGGCCTGCACGGCCGAGGGCCGAGCGCCTTGCTCTCGTGCACACACCCTTCCACCTTACCTTGTATACGAGCTCCGGTACAGCTCCCGAGAAGCTATTGTAACTGTGCGGAGTGGAAGGGAAACGGGCACAGGGTGAGCACTGATATACGCTTATACCGCGGACTGGTTTGAGCACACACAGAGGAGTCCAGTGGACCGCTGCCCCCACCCCTCCGACCTCCCACCTCCGCCTCCCCCTTCAGCCTCCCGCCATCTCAGCCCCTGCCGCACACGCAAGCGGGCGACACCCACCTGAGGTCCAGCAGCCGCGGGAACAGCGGCGAGGGCCCCTGCACGCTGAACACGGCCAGCTTGTCCAGGTAGGAGGGGATGGGGCCGGACAACTGGTTATGGCTCAGGTCCAGGACCTGGGGGCGGGTGGGTGGGGTGGGTGGGCGGGTGGGTGGGAGGAGGGGTTGTTTGTTGCTGAGCGGGATCGCGCCGACGCCATGGGAGGAGGGGTGCACGACAGGATGCCGGGTGCATGCTTGAGCTGGGCTCGAACGCGTTGCCAAGCCAGGACCGACCAGACACAGGCCAGCTGGGCACGCCCTCCCCTCGCCACGAGCAGGCAGTGCCCGATCCGTCAGCCCGCGCTCACCTGCAGGCTGTTGAGCCTAAGCCGCCGCGCGAAGAGCATCAGCGTTCCGGACAGGGCATTGGCTGATGCGTTGAAGTAGAGCAGCTGGGGCGAGGCGGCGATGGCGGGGGTGACGATGCCTGGCGGAGGGTGGGGTGGGTGGGGCAGGGGCAGGGACAGGGGTTAACTTAGGCTTGAGGATTCCACCGCAAGACTGCCTGCGCAAACCCCGACCCGCCCCGACCCGCCCGCAAGGCGAAGAGGTTCTGCGGCTCCGCGGTAGGTCATCGACCCCGCCTGGACTGCACACTAGACAGACCTCGGCTGCCCTCCCCACCTGTGAAGTTGTTCCTGGACATGTCCATGTACCGGATCTGGTCCAGAGCCGACACGGGGAGCGGCCCGCTGCGGGGGTGGGAGAAAGGGGGAGTGGGGTGGGAGGCATTGGATTGGAGGGGCCCGAGTTGCCTCACCCCTTCTTTCCCTCTCCCATACAGCCCGATCAATACCGCCCCGTTCTCCCCCTGAACACCCCATTTGCCATACACCCTTCCCTTTTCCCTCCGGCCCCCGTGGACGCACGTGAGGTTGTTGGCCGAGCAGTTGATGATGATGAGGTGCGGCGGCAGGGGCGAGGGCAGGGGCCCGGAGAGGCGGTTGGAGTCCAGGTAGAGCACCAGCAGGGAGGGGGGCAGGGCTGGGGGGAGGGGGGAGGTTCAGGGGGGGAGGAAGGGCGGATGAGGCGCGAGCCAAGCAGGGCTGGGGATGGGGCGGAGGAGAGGTTGAACAGAGCATGGTAAGCAGTGGGGACAGGCGCTTTCTGTGGGCCCTCTTTAGTGACATAGGCAAATGAGGCAGGGGCGGTTGCGCGCTCACCTGGCACCCGGCCGCGGAGCTGGTTGCTGCCCACGTCCAGGTATGTCAGATTAACCAGATCCCGCCAACCGTTGCCGTCCAGTTCCGGCCGCAATCCGATCATGTCCAAGATGTCGTCCGTGTCCCACGGATCCGCGTCATCCGCATCGGAATCCGCCGGTGATGGCGATGGCTCGGATCCAGATCCGTCCGCCCCCGGAACAGTTCCGGAAATGGGATCCGTGCGGTTCCCGGATCCTGGATCCGCTGGGATCATTGTTCCCTCCAATCCGGCGAGCATGAGATCCAGGGTGAGGAGCGTGTCGGGCAGGGGGGGCACGGATCCGCCCAGGGCCGTGAAGGAGGCGTTGAGGTGGAGCAGGGCCGGGGGCAGGCCCATGAGGGGCCCCTTCAGGCCCAGGTTGGACGAGACGTCCAGGTACGACAGGGAGGTGGCGGCGGTCCAGTCCGACGGCAGGGCTGCGCGGCAGAGAGGCAGGGTGAGGGGGGAGTGGGGCGGTGATTAGTGATTATGGGGTGCAACAAGTGAGGGGCTGCCAAACAAATGGGTTTGCACGCCTCTCCTAATGGCGAGTCAGCGAGATCCTCTGAGGGGCTGCGGCTGCCGGCCTGGCCGCTGCCAGAACCCTGGTGCCTCTCCTACCGTACATTCCGGGCCCTAGCCCCGTGTGCGCCCCTTCCCAACCGCCCAAACTGCACAACCGCCAACGGCCGCCAACTCACATGACAGGCCGCCGTTGGCCGCGATCTGCAGCTCCTCCAGGTCGGGCTGGGAGGCCAGGCACGTGGGCACCGCGCCCTCCAGGAAGTTGCCGGAAAGTGCCAGTACAGTACGGCCCGGCGGCGCCAGGCCCACGCAGGACCCCATCGCGTAAGAACCCCGGCCGTTAGTGCCGTTAGTGCCGTTGGCGGTTGGGCTGGTGGCATTTCCGGCAGTTGAGGAGCCGTTGCGGGGGTTAGCCGAGTCGATAATCGCCACGGTGTCGTTGCCGCTCGTGGCGTTAACGGTACCGTTGGCGGTTGGGCTGGGCGGCGGCGGTGGTTTCGCGGGCGCGGGGTACGCCATGGGCCCAGTGAGGCCCGACTCCGTCAGCACCGCAACCGCCAGGTTGGGACGAGCCAGTAACGGCGCCAACCGCTGCAAGGAGGGTAAAGATTTGACCGGCGACACGGCAAGCGTCAAGGTCATGCCGAGATAAGGCACCCCATGGGCGGGACTGATCGCGCCCCGCAGCTCCCGGCCCTCCGTCCCGGACAGCCCCAGCCGCCCGTCGCCAGCACCCTCCGCTAGCCCCTTTCTGCACACGAGCAGCTGTAGCTTCGGCCAAGCGTGCTCCCTGGCCCTTACCCCGCGCGTCCCCCTCACCCCCTCAGCCCCCCCACCTGCAGCGGGAAGCCCAGCGCGCATCGCGACAGGTCCAGCCAGGCCAGCGAGGGTGCCCCCGCCAGCGCCGCCAGAGCCTCGTGGGCGCCCCCGCAGTCCAGCGCACCGGACAGCTGCAGCTTCCTGTGAGGGGTGGAGGGGGGGATGGGGAGGGGGCGGGTGGGCGGCGGCAGAGAGAGAGTGGGGTGGGATGTCTGGCACGGATGTGGGCAGCGCGGGATTACATTGCCGGGTAGGCTAAGGTCCGCCCCAGGTTCCTAAGCTGCCCCTCGGCCCCCTGCCCGCCCAGGTCCCCACCCTCTGCCGTATCCCTGGTCCACGACCTGCCCCCTCTCGCCCCCCCCCTCCCCCTTGCCCCCCCGGCCCCTCTCGCCCCCACCTGAGGCTGCCGTCGGGCCCGCACAGCACGTCCGGGTGCGCGCAGAAGTCCGCCACGGGGCCCAGCCCGGGGATGGCGGTGCGGCCGTAGGCCCAGGGGCCGCCCGCGGTGCGGAGAGCCACTGCCACCAGCCTGCACGGGGGGGAGGGAGGGTGTTTGTTGCTGAACGGGATCGTGCCGGGGGGAGGGGGGGTGTTTGTTGCTGAAGGGGATCGTGCCGGGGGGGAGGGGGGGGGGGGTAGAAGGTGGGGGGGTGGAGAGCGAGCGGTTCTGCGTTGCCTCGGCAAGAAGGAGAAGCTTGGGCGGAGCTCACACGTTTCTTTCGGCCAGCTCCTGTGCCCCTTTCCCCCCTGCTTCCTCTGCTTCCACTTTGGCTTCTCCCCAGCCTCCCGTTCCACCCAACCACCAGCTTCCCACACTTTGCCCCAGCCCGCCCCGCTGTCATCTCAAACAAAACGCCTCTTTCACACTCCCCCAACACCCCCCCATCACCACCTCCCCCCCCCCCCCCACCTCGCACAAGCCGTCCCGGACAGCCGCGGGCGGCAGCACTGCGCCGCCACGTCAGCCACCAGCCGCGACTCCGCCGCCGCCAGCGTGGAGGCGTTGCTGTGCACGTGCACCAGTACGGTGTACGGCAGGCCCAGGAGGGAGAAGTTCTGGAGGCGGCGAGAGGGGGGTCGGGGGGGGCAGAGTGACAGGCTTGGGGAGGGTCGGCGAGAGGAGGTGCGGCGCCCCGGACGGCTGGGCCTCTTTGGTGCCCCACCATGCACCCGAGGACGGCCCGGTCGAGCGCCCCAGCCTTCTCATGACGCAACGCCCCTGGGCCGCACCCGTCGTCCCTCTGACCCTAACCCTGACCTCCCAGAAACAATACCCCCCCCAACACCCGCGTCCCCCCTCACGCATAACACACAGCCCGCCCGGCCTCGTTGCAACAACAAGCGGGAGTCCCCCGGCCTCTGCCCCAGCCTCCCCACTCCCCACTGCCCCCTCCCTTAACCCCCTCACCCCGAGCACCACCAGCACCGTCTGCTCCGAGTCTTCCTCCTCGGGGCCGCCCACGCGTGTCAAAATACACACGCCCCCGCTTCTTCACCCCCCCTTCCCCTCCAGTACACCCTCACCTCGAGCACCGCCTGCACCGTCTGCTCCCCCACATCCGCCCATGTGGCTCCAAACACGACCTCCGTGGCGTCCTGTAAAGGGGAAGGAAGGCAGGGGGGGAGGGGGTGATTCGGGTAGTCATGATAGGAATTTTGACGAACTCCGGCGTGAGCGGCGGCGAGAGGAGGGGGGATACAGAGGGTCCGGAGAGGTAGGAAGGCAGTCTGAGTGCGAGTCAACCCTGGGCCAATGAACGACGGTGACGGCCGAAGCCGAACGAGGGATCCGCTGTGGGGAGGGTTTGCGCTGTGGTGTGCGGCGGGAGCTGCGTACGGAGCGGGGAAGGTCCGCTTCCCAGGCACCGCACGCACCGCACAGATTGGCACCGTACCACACGTGTACGGCAACACTCTGGGGCCGGGCACGGGCCAACGGCTGCGCACAGCACCCTGGATTTGCCGGTCCGGAAACCGCGGTACGGCATCCGTAGCCCCGGCTTCCGCAGAAGCACCTCTGTCGGTCCCAGGCTCGGCCCCAGGCTCGGTCCCAGGCCTCAGACCCAGCTTCGGGACCCCAGGGGCCCACCCCAGGCCCAAGGTTGCGGGCCCAGGCCCGCACCTGGCGTCGGTACTCAAAGGTGGTGTTGCGGCGCGGGAGCTTCCCAATGAGTAGCGAGGCCGTGAGGCGGGGGCCCACGCCACGAACGTGGACCTGACAGGGTGGAGAGCAGGGTAGGGAGAGGGGGGAGATGGAGGGGTTGTGAGGGAAGCGGCACGGGTCTGGACCCGCCACATAGCGGCGGCACGTGGGGGCGGCGCTCGTGTAGGCGGGCCCGAGCAACGGTCGAGGCAACTGCGCGGGGACTTAGGACTCCGGAAAGGTGTAGGACCGAGGCACTCACCTTGAGAACATCTCCTGAAGATAGCTGCTCGGGGCTCAGCACAGTGAGCGCTGTGTTGCCCCTGGGAGGCAGGACGCCTCGCCAAACACAAGCATACAGCTCCTCACTCCACGTCGCTCCAGAGCCGCACTCGAGCTGCACCGCTGCCGCCAGCTCCTGATTGAGTACAATGACCCAAAGCAGGACCGCGCCAAGGCCAGGGCCAAGTGCCCAAGTGGCCATGCGCATTGCCCCCATCCAGGCCTCCGGCAGTCCTTTGCACGCTAAAGCATAGTGAGGAGGCAAATTATGCCCATCCTATGCAATCCCACGCCCCCGCAGTGCCCCGAAGGAAAACAGCTGAGCACTCGGCAACCAAGACCTCCACCTATCGTTTTCTCCTAGGTAGCAAACAGAAGCTCTGCACTGGAGTGTTGGCGGTGGGGGATGTGGAACAGAGAGGCCCGCGGCAATTTGTCCGGCAAGGAGACCGTATTCGGGCATGCGGTCGCACGCAGCGGCTTCACGACAGCCGCCCAAGGGCTGCTCATGTTCGCAGCCCTAGTACAACTCGAACTGGAGGCACGACCCTGGCCGATTAGCTCTTTTGCTCGCTTGTCTCGTCTCGCGGCACGGGCGCAGCAGTTCGCGCGCCCTGGGCTGCAGGACTGACCCGGGCAAGCCCAGCCAACACCACTTAGTGATCCAGAGGCAAATGGAAAGTCTGCACTAAGGCTAGACTACAAGCACAGGTGCGCAGGGCTTCGGCATGCCCCAGCCCCGCAGGGAGCTTAACGACCAAAGCCTTTCCACATAGGAAGCTACTTCGTTGTCACAAATTCCGAGGTCGGGGCCTTTGCAAACTGGCCAGCGTGCTAGTTCGCGATGCGGTCGGGCGTCTTGCTCTAAGCAGCTCTTGAGAAGCCGACCATCCGGGTCAAGTCTCTCTCACAGGAGACTAGAAGTCCAGCGTTCGCCCCCACGTACCGGGGTCGTGTCAGGTGGCCTGAACACAGCAGGCGTGCCAGGGCGCCCACCCCGCGCTCATTACACCCCGCTTGTGGACACCGGTTGGGGTCCGAAACCCTCAGCGCACCTCTGTATTTGGCCCCAACGTCTCCAATCTGTCCTATCTGTGACCTGTCTCGCGTTCCGTGCGTTCTGCCCCGCTCCAGGGTGCAGCGCCCCTGAGCCCCACCATGAGCTCTTCGGGCGGCGCGGGCGGCGCCGCTGCCGGGCCGGGTGCCGTACCACACGGTTCATCCGTAAGGCACAGCCCGGACACTGCCAGCCCTGGTGCAGCCTCCGTCTCGGGCAGCCCCGGGTCTGGCGGGGCCTGGGCCGTCCCTGCCGCTCCGCACGCGGGCGGGCCCACCGCTCTTAAACAGGCCAGCCGGCTCGGGGGCACAGGAATTACCACCACAGCCGGCGGTGGTGGCAGCGGCGGAGGTGCAGGTGGCGGCGGCGGCAGCGGTGGATGGGCGGGAGCAGCGGCCGGGGGCGGCAGCGGAGGGGGCGCCAAGTCCAGCCCCCCCACCACGCCCCTAGGGACGAGCGTCTCTGTACCTGCGGGCGGCGGCGCCTCGGCCTCCCTCGCGTCCTACATCTCCGCCCCTCCGCCCCAGCTGACGGGACCGGACGGACCTCCCTCGGGCCCCTCCCTATCCGGCGCCGCTGCTGGCGGGGGCGGCGGGGGCGGGGGCACCGGCCTGGCCTCCTCGGGCCGCGCCGGAGGGCCCTCCGCGTCCGCCTCCTTCAACAACCTCACCAACCTCAGCCGCTCCCCCTCGATCGGCACCAGTCAGGGAAACCTGAACGCCAACAGCGTGACCCACATCAACGTATCGGCGGGGCCCCACTCCAGCAGCCTCCAGGGCCTGCAGGGCGCCGCCGCCGCACTCGGGGCGAGCGCCAGCTTCGGCCGGGCCGGCGGCGGCGGCGGGACTGGGACTGGGAGTGGCGGCGGCGGGACAGCCGCCACGCCGACCCACATCACGCCGACGCCGAGCGTGACGGCCGGGCACGGTGGCAGCGGCGGCGGCGGCGGCGGCGGCTGCCAGGGCCAGATCCCAGGGCCGCCGTCGCTGGAGCCATCGCTGGCGGCGCTGGGGTCACTGGCCCACGGGTCAGGCCCCAGCACCTCCCGAGGAAACGGCACGGTCGGCGGAGCTCATGCCTCCAGCAGCGGCGGCGGCGGCGGTGGTGGCGGCGGCGCGCACGGGACGACCGTGAGCATCGGCGGCGTGTCGCTCTCCACCGCGCCGCTGGGAGCCAGCGGCGGCGGCGCCGCCAGCACCTCCGCCTCCGCCGCCAGCGTCAGCTCGGGTGGGCTGTCGTCAGCGCCCGGACCGATGCGGGCCAACGCCAGCTCAGCCGGCGGCGGTGGTGGCGGCGGCGGCGGCGCCCGGCGGACGACCAGCAGCTCTGCGATCGCCAATGGGACGAGCGGCGACAGGGCCTCCGCCTCCGCCACCCTCGGCGGCGCCTCCGCCAACGGTGGCATGCTGGCGCCGCGGGCCAGCGCCGCCGCCGACTCGACGGCGGCGACCGCTGCCGCCGCGGCGGCTCCGCCAGCGACGGCGACGATGGCCGCCGTCGAGTCGTCGCTGTCACGTGCCGGTCTCGTGGCGGTTGTGGATCTCTGCGTTGCGCTGTACAAGTTCGTTAACATCGAGCTGCACAGCCAGGGCTGGTACGCCGTACGGATCAAGGTCTCGGCCGGACCCGACGCCGTGTGTACGATGCACACTGTCGTACAGTCGCAGCACGCCACGGGCGTGCAGCAGCTGCAGCAGCTGCGGCAGTCGGCGGCGGCGGCGGCGGCCGGCGGGGCCGGGGCGGCGGCGGCGGCGGAGGCGGGGACGCAGCGGCAGCCCAGCGGCGGCGTGGGCGGCGGGAGTGCGATGCCTCCCGGAGGGTGTGAGTCCCTGGCACGGGCTTGGTGGGCATGGGATGCGGCATGGTTAGAGCCCTCAGCATGGGCCCTCGTCACAGAGGGGAGGGACGTTGGGTCGCTGGCCAGGGGTCGGGGCCGCTCCCCCCTGCGGGGACGAGAAGGTTCTGTCAAGTGCGGGGCTTAGGCTGAACGGTGCCCCCTCAACACAGTCCACCACCCATCCACCTCCTATCCCCCCACCATGTTCCCCGCTCCGTCCCCCCACCCCCGCAGCCGACCCCGCCATAGCCCGGCGCGGCGGTTGGTACGCGGAGGCGGGCGCCTGCGCCTTCCGTACCGCCGTATTCCGCATCCGGTACTGCTACGAGGAGGTCAAGCTGCACACCGCCGTACAGCTGCGGCTGTACGTGACCAACCTGGGGGTGCGTACGGCACAGGAGCGGGAGGGAGGGGTTGGCAGGGCCGTGGTCACGGGGTGGGGGGCGGCAGGCCCTCGCCATCGCAGGTGTGAGGAGCGGTCCTAGTGGCCGCGGCCGCAGCCAGTGAGGGTCCCCACCACACGCCCCTCGACCTCATACCCCGCGCCCCACGTCTCAACCCAACCCGGCCTCCGGCTGCCCCCCCCCCCTCCCCCTCCCCGCCCAGGCCCTGTCCTCCCTGTCCCCCACGGTGGAGTTCGAGCTGCTCTTCCAGGAGGCCAACCTGGACAAGTGGGGAGGGGGTGGGAAGGAGGGAGGGGGGCATGGGCAAGGTATCTAGGCAAGGGGGAAGGGGGGAAGAGGGAAGGGGAAGAGGGCGGTTTGAGGCGGCCAACCTGGACAAGAGGGGCCAAAAGTGTACGAGCCTCCTCCGCTTTCCCCCACCCATCCCATCTCTCTCCCCCTCCCCGTCCCCTGGTGGTATGTTCGCAAGCTTCGCAAGCTATGCCTCCCTGGCGTCGGCGCGATCCCGCTCAGCAACAAACACCCCGTCCCCTGCCCCTCTCCCCCATATTCTCCACCCCAGCCCCTCCGCGGTGCCCGATGAGTTCAGCCTCAAGGTGGCGGCCCGCGAGACCGTCACCCTGTCAGGCCTGGGCTCGGGCCTGGCCGAGTACTACGGCTGCACCTTCAGCGACGAGCACTTTGGGCTGTGCGCCACGGGGCTGTTCGGAGGAGTGGCGGGGTTCGCGCCGAGGGACATGGTGCAGGGGTGGGTGGGGGTGGGGTGGGGCATGGGGGCATGGGTGGGTTGGGGGGTGGGTTGGGGATGGGGCCGGCTGGGGCTGGGGGACATGGCGAAGGGGTGGGGCGGGAGGGTGTCGCATGCCACGGTGCTCTTGCCCTGCGCCGTCACCATCTCCTCATCCACCTGAGCCTCGCGTCTCCCCTCTTCTCCCCTCCCTCAACCTCCCCTCCCCCTCGCCCCCCAGGCTGTCCCAGAAGGCCGTGGGCTCCTCCTGGCTATGTCACTTCGTGGGGGACGGGCGCCGGGCGGGGGGGGAGGCGGCCAGGTGGGCGCAGGGCGCATGCGTGTCGTAACGGGGGGGCCGGGGTGAGGAGTCCAACGCTATCTCGCCACGCCGTGCCCTTGGGCAAGTGGGGATGGGGGCACGTGCACGCGTGAGTGCCCCCCTGGAGGTTCAGCCCATGGCACGTTCGCATATCACCTCCACCCTGCCCCCATGCGACACGACCCGCAGGACCGCCAGCCCCTCCCCCGCGCCCTCGGGCGACCTCGCATCCACCGCCCTCGTCTACCGCCTCACGCCCGGACCCGGGGGCAGCGGGGGCAGCCCCTCGCCCTCGCCCTCTACTGGGAATTTGCAGGGCGCCGCCGCCCGGGCCTCGCCCAACGGCCACGCCAACGGCTCGGGCCCAGGCCCGGGCCTGCCTGGGCCAGCCTCGACGCCGTGGTCGTTGTCGGTTGGTACGGACGCGTCCGGCCTGATCGACTTCAACGACCAGGAGCTGCGGAAAAAGGTCATCCGGTTGCTGCACGGGGTGGTTGAGGCGCCAACCGTCAAGGTACGACGGCGGTGCCCTCCCATCCGTTTCCGAGATGCCGTGCCCCTTTCTCGCGGCCTGCTCAGCTCACTCATCCGCCTCGGTCAACGCCTTATTCATGCCTCACCTTTCATCTCCCACTCCCCCCCTTACGCCCCCAGCACGGCGCCGCGCACCTCCCCACGGAGCCCGAGCGCCTCGACCGCCTCACCGCCCTCTTCGCGCTGCTGGCGGACGCGCACCGCCGCTCCCGGGACCGACTGTCCGCCTTCCTGAGGGGGGCGCCGCCGGACTGCTACGCGCCGCAGGTGCGGGAGGGGGCGGGGGCGATGCGGGGTGCGAAGGTTGGGGAGGGGGGCTGAGGATCGGGAAGGCTGGGGAGGGCTGTGGGCTGGTACGCCCGCTCGTTACCGTCTTGCCTCTTCCGCGCCACCCGGGCCCGGCGTCTCACCGCTATTCCTCCTGCACCCCGCCCATGCAGAACCTGGACGTGCTCCGTGCCCTTCTTGCGGCGGCCTCGGCCTCCACGCCCGGGCCCGGAGCCGGCGGCGGTGCAGGCGGTGGCGGCATCATGGGCGCCTCCGCCGCCGCCGCGGCGCTGGCGGCGCTGACCGCCGCCGCCGCCAGCCCGCTGCGCGCCTCCGTCGCCTCCAACGCCAGCCCCTTACGTAACGCCACGCCGCGCGCCTCCGCCAACGCGCCCCTCGCGCGGCTCAGCCGCGGCCACGGCGCCGCCGCTGGCGGCGGCGGCGGCGGCGGCGCTGGCGGCGTGAGCGCCTCGACCATGGGGGCTCTGGCGGCGGAGCATGCGCCCGTGGAGATCCCCAGCCTGCAGGAGTGGCGGCGGGGGCTGGTGGGCCACCCCACCACGGCGGCGGCGCTGCATCAGCTAGACGGGTGCGGGAGGGGAGGGAGGGTAGCTTGAGAAGGGTGCTCGGGGCCAGGATGCAACTGAAGGCGAGGCTGGACGCGAGATGGACTGTGCTCAACGCCCCTCTGCTCCACGCCCCCACCCCACGCCCCTCCCACCGACCCCCCTCCCCACCCCCCTCCCCAACCCAGGCTGCTCACGGGCCTGTCTCGCGACGCCCGCACCGACTGGTCGGTCCTGGGCTGGGTGCTGCGCATGGTCCCCCGGGAGCTGCTGCGGCACCTCAAGGCGGGGTGGGAGGAGGCGCAGCCGGACGCGGTGCTGCCCTTCATCGTGGGTGGCCTGGGCCTTGGGGGGGGGGGGGGGTAGAGGGAGGGGGGCATGATGGAGGGGGGCAGTATGGAGGGGGGGGGGGTTGAAGGAAGGCGCGGAGGGAAAGAGCAGTAAGGTTATATGAAGTTGTGGCAGTCAGAGCGCCCGGGCCCGGACCCAGGACCCAGGACGCGGATAGACCCCACCCCGGACTCACACTGTCCCCCTCCCTTCTCCCCCAGGTGTGGGACGCGGCCCACTCGAGGGACGCCATCGCCGCAAAGGCCACGGCCCACCGCCACGTGAGTAATCCCCAGGGGGGTGAGGGCGGCTGGATGAGGGGTGCCTAGTAGGATGACACCTTGGCCCTGCCGGCCGCGGGTCCCGCAACAAAACTTCCCAGCGTGCCTCCACCCCCTGCCTCCCCATCCGCCCACACCCTGACCCCGCCCCCATTCCCCCAACCCCCTCCTCCACCCCCCAGGAGCTGCGCACCCCCCGCTTCGCCCTCCCCGTGGTGCAGCCCGCCTCGCTGTGGGGCTGCCCGGGGGAGCAACCGGTGCTGGTGGTGGACGACTCGCAGGTGGGGGGGGAGCGGGGAGCGATTTTCGGAGCATTGGAGAGCGGAGGAAGAGATAGAGCGGCAGCCAGCGAGCCCGATGCGCACCGAGGTCCAGAGCGAAAGGTCCGGCGGGCTCCACTGGCGATGGCGTCGGCTGCTCTGACGAGTTGCGTAGGCTAGAGCGGCTAGACCTAACTCTAGAGCACTCTCAGTGCAGTATGTAGGCAAGCTGGCTGGGCTGGCGTGCGTGCGTGCCGGCGTGCATTGTGGGATGCGTTCCTTACGCGAACCGCACTGGGACCGCAGCAAACGCCCCACCCAACCGACGTACCAAGGAACGAAGATAGACCCACCACGAGACCCAAGCACGCCACGGTCATTGTCCACGGGGAGCTGGGGGCAGGGGGCGTAGGGGAAAGGAAACAGGCAGGGTCGTGTGTGTTTTGGCACACGTGGGGGGGGCGGCAGGGAAGGGGCCGGTGCTGGTGGTGGACGACTCGCAGGTGGGGGGGCGAAGGGCGGGCGGGGGGGAACAAGGAGGGGCGTGTGATCAGGGCTGCTCGTGCAAGCCAGGGAAACGTGGGCGGAGGGGCATGTGTTGTATTGGCACTTGTGGGGGCCGTCGGTCAGGGAAAGGGGCCACTTGGCGGGCCAGCACCTGCAGTTGATGCCTCTCCCCGTCGGCCCCTACCCCCCAGGGCGTCAAGTGGCTGACGGAGAGCGACACGTACTTCGGGAAGGACTTCAGGCCGCGGGTGGGTTGAGGCGAGGAGGCCGTTCGGGCTGAGACAGCGCACAGCAACCCCAAAGCAGGGTGCTCCTGCAGCAAGCCTTGAGTCGGTCGGACGCCCTACAGCCGCTGCAACACGTTCCCAACCACTTGCACACTACCCCCCACCCCCGCCCTTGTACGGCAACCCCCGTACGGCACCCCCAGGACGAGGCCCACGTGGCCATCTTCGTGCACGGCTTCCAGGGCGCCTCCACGGACCTGTGCCTGGTCAAGGCGCACCTCATGCTCATGTACCCCTACCTGGAGTGCTTCTCGTCCAAGACAAACGAGGTGGGGTGGGGGGGTAGGGAGGATGGGGGCAGGAGGGGTGCAAGTGGCGGCACCCGGCACCCGGCGGGGCCTCCCCGGCTCCCGCGTTGTGCCACCCTCAACACGTAGCGCTGAGCACCCCCTCCACCCTTACCCCTCCAACCCTCCACTCGCTACACATCCACCCTGCGCATCCTAAACTCCCACCCACCCACCCATCCCCCAACAGGGCAACACGCACGACTCGCTCCAGGACATGGGTCGGCGCCTGGCGGTGGAGATGGCCGAGTTCCTGGCGCCGTTCGCGAGGTCCACACGGCGGCCGCTGCGAAAGATCAGCCTCGTGGGTGAGCCGGCTCAAGAGTGGATGCCGCACGAGATTTGCGGCGTGTACACACGGGGTCAGGGAAGGCTTTGCGGGGCCTGTACGGGTGCTGTCTGCGAGGGCTGTGCGGAGGCCGTCAGGGAGCTGCCAGGACGCTGTGAACAGGTTGTTTGCGGGCGACCCCACCCCCTTCGCTCCATGCCCTCCCCCACCCCCGCAGGCCACTCCATTGGCAACCTCATCCTCCGAGCAGCGCTCACGCAGGTGAGCCGCCCAAGCTGGCCCACCGCCATCCGAGCTTGCATGCAGCCGTCTTCCACAACGCCGTCGGCACAATCCTCCACACACACCAGCACCCGATCTGCCGCCCGACGCCGCCCCCTCCCTGCTGCTCGCCTCGTCAGAACGCTGTACGCATAATCCTCCTCACACGCTTGCAGCGATCCGCTGATCGCCCCGACGCTGCCCCCTCTCTCAGCGCCCGGGCTTCCAGTGATGTGCACCCTATGCCCTCATCGCCACCCCACAACCCCACCCCCACCCACCCACCCGCCCGCCATCCCCCCAGCCCGAGTTCGAGCCGTACAAGCACCTGCTGTGGCTGTACGTGTCCGTATCCGGGCCGCACCTGGGTTTTCTGTACGGCACCAATGCGGTGGTGGACACGGGGCTGCTGCTACTCAAGAGCATCGGCAAGGGTGAGGGCAGGAGGGGGGGCGGGAGGTTGCTTGTGTGAAGGTTGCGGATGGAGTGGGGGAAGTGGAACCGGGACCATCCCAGGGATACCCACGCCCCCGCAGTGCCCCTAAGGAAAACAGCTGAGCACTCGGCAACCAAGACGCCCACCTATCGTCCACTCCTAGCTAGCAAGACGCCCACCTATCGTCCACTCCTAGCTAGCAAACTGAAGCTTTGCACTGGAGTGATGGCGGTGGGGGCTGTGGGACAGAGAGGCCCGCGGCAACTTGTCCGGCAAGGAGACCGTATTCGGGCATGCCGTCGCACGCAGCGGCTTCACGACAGCCGCCGAGGGCTGCTCATGTTCGCAGCCCTAGTACAACTCGAACTGGAGGCACGACCCTGGCCGATTAGCTCTTTTGCTCGCTTGTCTCGTCTCGCGGCACGGGCGCAGCGGTTCGCGCGCCCTGGGCTGCAGGACTGACCCGGGCAGGTGCAGCCAACAGAGCAGGGGATTGGGGGCCTCAACTCAAATTGGGACTTCTCCACTCCCCCCGCCCACCGACCACTCACCCCCTCCCCTCTTCACCCATCCCACCACAACCCGCCCTCCCACCCCCACCCCCCACCCTGCAGGCAAGTGCCTGCACCAGCTCACCTTCACCGACGCCCCCGCCCTCAACGACTGCTACCTCTACCGCCTGGCGCACGACTGCCCCCTCTCCGTCTTCAAGCTGGCGCTGGTCATCTCCAGCCCGCAGGACCGCTACGTGCCCTACCACTCCTCGTCCATCACGTCCTGCCCGCAGGTAAGAAGGGGGTGGGGGGCTGGGGCGTAGGGGGCGGGACGGAGCGGGACGATGGGTGGGGGCCGGGGGATCGAGGTTCAGGGAGCAGGGAGCGGCACAGGGGATGGGGATGTGGCGAGGAGATGCGGCCTTTCAACGACGCCACCACCGCCTGCCGCCATCCACCTACCCCACCCCCTGCTCCTCATCCCGCTCCCCCACACCCCCATCCACTCAACCCCGCAGGCCGAGCGCGACAGCCGCCGCGGGCGCTGCTACAGTGACATGCTCCGCGCGGTCACCGCGGGCGTGGGCCAGGGCACGCACCTGTTCCGCCTGGCCGTGGACTTCAGCCTGCGGGCCAAGAGCTTCAGCTTCTCCAAGCTCGTGGGCCGGTGCGTGCTGGCGGGGCGGGAATGATGGGAGGAGGGGACGCCGTGCATGGGGGAGGAAGGCGGGGGGCGGGGGGTGGGAGGGTGTAGAGAGATAAGACTCTGAAGGGAGAGTAGGGGGGATGCAGCAGAGGGCATTCGGACAGCAGCAGCATCCGTCCTGGGCCCGCCCGTTCCGCGCTCACAGCTTACCTCCCCCGGCCTTTCCCGCCCCTTTCCTGCCGTACGCACGTGCGCAGTACGGCGCACATCGAGTTCATCGAGAGCCAGCTGTACGTGGGCCTCATCATGTGGGGCCTCGTGCACCGATACACCATGCTCGCGCCCGCGCCGCACGCCTGGCTGTGATCGGGACGGGTGACTGCCTGGATAGGGCATATGTCGCGCCGGGTGGGGGCGGAGGAGCCGCTGCCACTGCAGCCAGCCAGCGGCTCAGGCGCTCTGGTCGGGCGGCGCTGCAAGCGGGCGGACGAGGGTCCTGGCAGAGGGCGGAGGGCGTCGTGCGTTGTGCTGAGCTGAGGAGCCTATGGAAACGGAGGAGCCGCCGCCGCTGCAGCTGTGGCCAGCGGGCAGGGCGCTCCCGCGCTGTCAGGCGCACCTGCAGCCGCTGCGAGTGGATCGGCTACAAATGGCGGGAGGTCCAAGTGGGATGGCATGCACGGAGGGCGTCGTGTGGCATGCAGCGTGCTGTGGCGTGGCGCGAGGGTGCGGCAGGCGCTCGCAGCGGAGCAGCCAGCAGCCAGCGGGCTGGCGAGGAAGATGAGGCGCCGCGACGAGCCCCTGGGGCCCATGCCGCCATTCCGGAGGCGGGAGGCGAGCGCTTGGCGGCTAGGTGGGCGGCGGCGGCGGGTGGCCGTCAGGAACACCTCCGGTCACCCCGGGGCTGGGGCCGGCGTCCTGAGGGCCCCTGCAGGTGGTGTGGAGGCGCTCCGCCGCCTGTGGGAATGAAGCGACGGAACGTGCGGTGTGCTGAGCTGAGATAGCCACGTGGTGGAAGCCCACGGCGGAGCGTGAGGCGTGTGTGAGGCCAGGGCCCAAGCGGTCATCAATGGGGTGGGTTTCTGACTAGCAACGCACGTGCCTCTTCGTCGCATGGCCCATCTTCCGGTATCTGTGCTTTGGGACACCGGACGCATGGCGTGTAGCAACAAATGAACGGAATGCGAGACTGAGTAAGTCTGTCCATAGTTGTTGTGCGGCCGTGATGGGCGCTTCGCGCCGGCACTTTTGCAGGTCATGCGGCAATGCGTGAGGATGAATGATGGCTTGGATTGGTAGTTTGATTGAATGTCGATGCTCCAGAAGCCTGAACATGCAGAACTGGAGCGTTCACCCACGAATCATGGTGTTGAGGTCACGGCTGCAAGCGAGAGTACGGCACACCATGCTAAATGTATCGGTGATCTCAATCCCGCAACCGGGGTTGTGGCTTCAAGGAGGCTCACGCATGTGTACGGTATGATGCCGGTGTGCAGTTAAGGCAGGCGGCACGGGCAAGGCACGTATCATAAGGGTATGCTTTCCAAGGCAGTGAAGGGGCACGCGGGGTAGGCGAGACGTTGGGCGCTGCCGGAGTGCGTAGGTGGTGTGAGGCTGTGAGCAGGCCATGCTCACACCAGGGCTCATGTAAGCCTGTTCGGCCTGAGCTAGAGCTTCGCCAGGGGACAGCTCTGCCCTTCCGCAACATTTCAGGAACGGTGCGCTCAGCGTTCGGGTCCGAGCTGTTTTGAGGGCTGTCTGGGAGGCGGTCTGTGATGGTGTCACTCGTGAACCCGTGAACGCCTGTCTCCGAAGTCAGAGCTCCAGAGTCAGAGCTGGACCGGGACGCAGTCACACTGTCAGGGCGTCAGGCCCAGCTGGGCCCAAGGAGGTCCGTCACGTACTACGGAAATCGTTGCAAGGCGTGCCAGGCCGGCCGTAAGCATGGCTGTGGTCGATGTCGGGCCTCTTGACATCGTCATAAGTGTATAAATGGAGACCGCAGAGGCGACTGGGAGCGTGAAAGCGGAGGCGAGGGGGGGGGGCGCTGGTAGGAGTTGAGTCCGCGACAGGGGGGCGCGGGAACGCGGCGGCAGGGGGGAAGTTTTTGGACTTCGGGGTTCGTGCCGTTGGCGACCCAATGCCGAGGTGGCGTGCCACATAGCGCCACACGCACATCCGCTTGCGACAAACACAGTCTGCGGGTGCAACATACACGTAGAGCAAGCCCGCAAGCGCTCCGACGCCAAACATAGCGGAGCTTCCTTTAACGCTTACCGAGACGCCACGCCCCAACGGCCGCCTAGTGCTCCTGTCCTGGTCACTAGCCGCCAAGCTACGTATCTCAGCTGCTCTGGTCTCAAGGGCGTCGCCCAGGACCGAGGCGCAAGTTCGATCGACGCCATTCTGTGAGCCTTGGCGGTTGTTGCAGCACCTCTGGGGTCTGCAGGCCGCACTTGAGCATCTGGGGATGACGTCTGGGCTGGAGGACTCGCCGTTCAGCGGGTCGACCCAACGGGCAATTGGCCCATGGCGGAAGCACACTTGGTGGCTGCGGCTGGCGCTTGACGCGCTAATCCGGTGTGGCCCTGCTGCTGCGCAGGGTCTCCTCGGCAAGGCAGAAAGGGACGGAGACGCAGTCGCTCGCGGACCCTAGCCTGCGTGCCTCGAGGTAAGCGGCCTCGAGGAGCGTTGTCTGGGGTCCGAATCATTGCACGTTGCGTAAAGGCGCTTTCAAGGCGCTCACGCGCGCTCAGCCTGGAGCAGACGCGTCAATCGGCAGCCGGAAGGGCCCTCAAGCGCCACGCGCTTTCGCACGCAGGAAGCCCCACTGACGATAGGGACTTCCCTTGCACTTGTCGCGCAGGCTTCATCGGCACCTAACGAAATGGTTGCAGCGGCCGACGGCTCGACTTCGTCGCAGTCTGGGAAGCGGGCTTTGGGCGACGACGACACCTGGTCGGCCTGCAAGCTCCAGCGCCTCTTGCCTTCGGAGGGCACCAATGGCAACCCTGTCATGAAGCCTGCGGAGACCCCCCTGCTGGCGGGCCCTCCACCCGCCATCACCGACGGCCCCCAACTTCCGCCCTCCGCCATCGCGTCGCCCACCACCTCCCAGCCCCCGAACGCCCCTTCTCACGATGCTCACGCGACGATGACTGATGCGCCTGCGGCTGATCGCTCGGAGGCGATTCTGGAGGGCGAGCAGGCCCTCCCCAGCGTCGACAGTTCACTGCCGGTGCTGACTGCGGTAGCCTCCGGGGCTGTGCCCGCAGCACCTGAGGGCGCCGCCACTTCCACTCAATCGCCTGCGGCCCAACACAGCCACGATGCGACCACTGCGCTGACTGACGAGCCTCCTCCCCAATCCTTGGCCGCTCTTCTCAACAAGACCCTCGACTTCCCCTCGCCTTTCCGCGGCGGCCCTCCAACCCCGGCTCCTGAGCAAGGCCCTACCCTCACCGATTTCCCTCCTCGTCGCCCCACCAGCCCTGCCCAAGCCCAGGCTCTTCCACCC
This sequence comes from Edaphochlamys debaryana, assembly GCA_016858145.1. Taxonomy (NCBI): domain Eukaryota; kingdom Viridiplantae; phylum Chlorophyta; class Chlorophyceae; order Chlamydomonadales; genus Edaphochlamys; species Edaphochlamys debaryana. Next base: position 901,452 of record JAEHOE010000035.1, read on the forward strand.
AGCACGCCCCCTACCGAGTCCTCCTCCCAGGCCGCCCCGCCGGCCCAAGCCAACCAGCCGAGCCCGCCCCCGAGCGCCGGTGCCGCGCTGCGGCGCAAACTCTCCCCCGAGGAGTTTCGGCAGCTTTGGGCTTGGGCAGTGCCCATCCAGCCCATCCAGCCCACTTGCCCGGAGCAGGAGCAGGCCGCCGCCGCCCGCCTGGCCAACATCGGGCCCTACCTGCCGCCCGCCCCTGCGGCGGTGCCCGTTTCCGCGGTCCCCGGTGAAGACCTGGCGGCTGAGCTGGCGGCGTTCCTGCGCCTCTTCTACCTGGCCCAACTACTGCACCAGCAGCCTTCTCCGCAGTGAAGCTTCAAGTGAGGTCGGGGATTTGTTAGAAGGCTTTGCGGACGGTGCTGTTATTCTTGGTGGGTCTGTTCGGCGGTGCGTGCGCTGGGGCCAGCTCGGGCCGGGGCGTGTGCTGGCCGGGCCTGGAGGCTACGTCTGGCGGTGTCGAGGCATTGAAAGAGTTGTCGGCAAGGGCAACTGCTGCGTGCTGCCTAGGAGTATATGCCCTAGTACATGCGTCTGAGCTGACCAGATCCACGATGCGGGGGCCGTCCAGGAAGCAGATGGTTAGTTGCACTGCGCCCCTCGTGAGGTTGGGGTCCCGATACTGCGTGTTGTGGAGGCCCTGACGCAGCAACCAGAGGCACCGTGCGCAGAACCGGTGGGGGCTGGGGTGTATCCTCTTCGTCAGCGCAGCCGGCCTGGCTTATCTGCTGATCATTTGGTCTGACTGATGTGCGATGTGGCGTTATTCTGGCCGGAGCTGGGGCGTGGAGCACACAGCCCTTCGGTGCTCCCCTCCCGCCTGAGCTGAGTCACAGGCTTGCAGCGCCTGTCCTGTCCTGGCGCCAGAGGCTTGAAGCGTTGGCTCATGGGTTATTTTTCCCGCACGTTGGGTGGCTGCGCTGGATCGGCTTGTAGGCAATTTGGCTTGGTAGGAATTGTTTGGGAGGCTGAGCGACGGGTGGCATGGGCGACGTAAGTCGGCGGAAGAGGTGTGGAGCAGTTGAGAGACCCTAGAGACATTGCCGTCTGGTGGTTTGTGGTTTGGGCCCAGGGACACGGCCCCAGACAAGATGCAGTGGGGTACCCCAGGACAACATCCTGTCTGGGGGAGGGGCGTGATCAGCCCAGCCCTTCCCGAGATGGACATTCCGCTCTGCGTGTCTCTTTGGTCACCGTAAAAGCAGTGGCCTGGTTCCGCGCTCCAACAATATGGGAGCTTGGGTGGCCGGTTGTGGGTGGCCAGAGGCGCAGCTCTGGGACATCTGCTCGCACCTTTCTTGGTGTCGCCCACAGTTGGTGTTTAGGGAGTACCCGTTGGTGTGGGTGTGTGCACGTTGGGCGCTGTGGCCTGGGGCGGTGCCAGTGAGCTGCGTCTGCTGCCCTCACGTGTGGGGCGCAGCTGCCGTCCTGCCGTGAGGAGCTCACGCCCAGCAGGGGTGCGGCTGCACTGCGCCTAGGTGGAGCACAGGGTTGTTCAAGCAGAGCCTTGAGACCCGCACGTGTGGCTGGGCGATGGGCGCGTGCTGGTGTCAGTGTCCAGGTCGTGGAGTTGCGGCCCTTCGCTGGAGATGGCAGCCACCCAGGGGGCCGGAAGGTGCGGGACTGCCGGGAGGGTGTGACGCGGCGTTGCGAGGGCATTGCGTCGTGAGCCCGAGGAGCAGTGGCGGCCCGCGCTGTGATCTGCGGTTGAGCCCGGGGGGCCAGGGGCACGTCTGGTGCGTTGCAGGTGCGGCCCCTGGGCCTGGGGGCTTGGAGGCTGGTTCGCCGTGGTGCGCGCGTACCGGACGCCGATTGCTGATACGCGTCACTCGTTTGAGGCGTGCGTTGGCCCAGGTGCCGAGGGTCAAGTGCTGTCGGAGGCTGTGACAGTGGAAGCGTGCACGTGGATTGGGATTGCGTGACTCCCCCTTCGGCCCCGGCGAGCACAACGCGCCTTCACTACTGACTCTTCGACACGGCCGCCCGTGTAGCTCATGGATGCATTTGTAACAACACCTCACGACCTCAGCACCATAGCAACGCGGCACCGTGCCCTGCAGCGGCGTGCACTCCGGGGTTGACCTTTTGTGCCGCACAGGCGCATGCAAACCTGTTCGCATCCTGCACCTAGCCACCTACCCGCAACGACGGGCCCACCGTCTGGCTCCGTAAATGTGCCGCTGCAGGGTCTACCCCAACACCGCATTGGCCTATGCGGTCCCTGTTGCAGCCCACAACCGTACATTCGCCAGCCCTCTCCAGTAGCCTTCCATCCTCCCATGCTCCCCAGCGTCATACGCACCCCGAACGCCCAAGCAACCACTGATGCAAGGTCATGAACTTGGCCCTAGCGCCCTCGGCCGATGTGATGCATGCGTCCGTCTCCGCGCATACTCCCCGCACTGCAGCGCCTTCATCATCAGACCAGCGCGCCTGCCGTACGCATCCCACACCGCGCCTACGCATACTGACAAGGACCTTCCCCATCCACCCTTCAGCCCCCCGGAACCGTTTTGTCTGGGGCCGTGTCCATGCCCACAACCCCAATCCGCCGAACATAGCGGGGGCTGATTCTGCAAAGCAACAGGCTCTCAAGCGCAGCAGTCATAGGCTATACCAAGCAACGCCGCTCCGTACGCTGCCCCCATGCCGACGCCGCCGTCGCTCAGCCCGCCGCGCTCTCGCCTCGGGGCGCACTCCCCCCTCCGCCGCCGCCCGGAGGCAGCTTCGCGCTTCCCCCTCGGTGGCGCCCGCCCGCCTTGCCTCCGCGACCCTGGCCCGTGTCCCGCCCCGAGCCCTGGCCGCCACCACCACCTCCAGGCTGCCCCCCGGGTTGAGCGCTGGCGGCCCGCAGAGCCTGACCGCGGCGGCTCAGCCCAAAGAGCTCCCGACGCCTGCGCACGCAATGCCCAGCTCCGCACCAACACCCGCGCCCGGCACCCCGGAAGCCCTACTTCCCCCGCAGCTTGGTGCCCCGGCTGGACCCTAACTCCTCGCCCGCCCCCGAGCTCGGCTGCGCAGCGGCGGCCTGCTGCTCCTCAACCCACGCCAGGACCTCCGGCTTCGGCAGAGGCGAGGGCGCCGCGCCTCCTGGGGGTCGTGCGCAGCCGGCGCTGGCTCGCGCGGCTGACGCGGGCGATGCGACGGCGCTCGGGGCTGAGCAAGCCCGCCCGGTGAGCTGCGGAACAGCAGATCGCAACAAGGGACGCAAAGCAAGGAAAGCGGCGGACGCAAGGGGAGCACGCTGTTTTGTAACCTCTTGCTGCCCCCTCACGACTTCAGGTCGTCTCTCCTGCTGCCGCGTGGATGGAAGGGGGATCACTCGCAGCAGATGGGGCGGGGGCGCCGTAACGTCGGGTCGAGTATGAGCGAGGGATGATGTGGGTCGAGCGGTGCGGGCACGGCCGTCGCGTCTGCCTCTGCCGTGGGCCTCTGCAGCGCCGGGTCACGCTTAGGTTGCTTGTGCAGTAGTGCACTTGGTCCCTACGCTGCGCATCTTACTCCCAGACCCGCGAATCCCGCAGGGGCCCATGCTCAGGAAACACGAGCCCCTGACAGACAGGGACCTGCACAAGCACCCCAACTTTGCTGCTGCCGCTGCCGCCGCCGCCAAGGGGCGGTACGAGGACATGCGGCGGGTAGGCGGAGGGGGCTGCAGTTGTGGGCAAGTCACATCACGGAGTGGCGGGTTGCGAGCCGGTGCTGATTGATTGCGTACGTACTCCGCCCTGCTGTCGGTGTGCTCATCTCACTGCATCCCACACCAGCCCGGGTGCCCTGACCTCGTCCTTTTGCTTTCCTCTACAACAAGGTGCTGCAAGAGGCGGGGCACGAGGATGACCCGCTGGCGGAGGCCACGCAAGGCGTCAAGACAGAAATGGCCAAGGCGGTGGAGGAGGACCAGACCACGCGGGCGATGTCCGAAATGCTGCGCACTATGATGCGCCAGGTAGGGTTCCCGGGAGGAGCGTCACCGGTATTTGTGCTTGTGCAGCTTGCGGGAAAAGCCGGGTACGCGAAGATCTTGCCGTAGTACCGTGTGATTTCAGTAGTACCCGAGGTGAAGGGGAACACGGAGATGCAAGTGCATTATGGGTGTGTCCACCGACCGGACGTCCTTCATCAAACCGAAGCGCTGGCAGTGTCCTGCCGTGCCGGCAGTTGCCGTAGTTCCGCGGGCCAGGCCGAGTGCTTTGCCCCCCCCTGAGGAAGCCGCTCTGAACTTGTGCCAACGCCCGGCCATCCCCCAAACCGCAGATCGCCCGCGCGCCACCTGCACTACTTCAGATGTCGCATCTGGTGAATCGCCTGTACGGCGACATGCCTGCAGGCCTGGAGGACAAGATCAGCAGGGCTCTTGCTGCGCGGTTCGCCTTGGCTGATACCTTGCTCAAGGTGGCCGAGGCGCTGCAGGAGGCGCAAATCACCTCGCACGCCTGCCAGACGCAGTGCTTGGAGCTCGTGCAAGCGTGGAACGGCCAGGTGGTTTGCCCGGGCGGCAGAGTAGGCATTTATCCCAGGCCGCTGAGCGTATGGAACCCTGCGGAACCCAGCAGCCTAGATCCCACTCCCTCCAACTAACCCGAGGACTTTTCTCATGAACGCGGGCCCCAGCCGGGCTGGGCTGGTTTGTAGGCCTTGACGCTCCGCTCTGGCCTTCGAGGCAGGCCCCGTGATGCTGCCTCGCCCCTGCCGCCCTGTACTGCAGGCCAAGGCGCAACACCCTGTCCACCCCGCCGCCGCCGCGGGCGAGGGTGGCGAGGCGCACGAGGACGTGGCGGCCGGGGCGCCGGGCGATGAGGAGGAGCAAGTGGAGGCCGAGGTGCAAATAGTGCGTTGGCATGTGGGCACCTGCCGCCGTCGCGGCAACAGACAAGGACGGGACCTTTGTAATCCTCCCTCCGCGTCCCTGCCCACCTCCCCCAGGCGCATCCGGTCGCGCGGCGCTCCAGCTCCGGCTCCTGCACCATCGCATTTCAGGTGAGGGCGCTGGGGCCGTTCGTTTATTTAGGGCCCCCACGTCTAAGCTGGGCGGGAGTCGGTCAGCCACCAGCACAGTAGGGAATGTGGGTTCCAGTGCTGCACGGTTGGGTGCATCGGGCTCGTAAGGCGCAGTCCAGATTCATGGCATACCAAAGTTGCCTCCCTCCCGCCTACCACCGCAACCCTCCTCACGTACGTACGCTTCACCTCGCCCAGCCGCAGGAGGAGGGCACGGTGGAGAACACGGCTGAGGAGGTGATCTCCGACGAGGAGCCTGCCCAGGTGAGGCACACATGGACGCCGGCCTCCTTGGGGATACATGGGTCAGACCTAGGGGAGCAGCGCTGCGGGCGGTGCACCCCCATGGCGCGGCCCTGCAAAAGGACCCCTGCCACCCTCTGCTACCAGTATGACTGACATCATTCACTCATCGCCACCCTTCCCTTACCTGTGCCTCTCGCTTCCGCAGCTGCAGGAGGAGGACACGGAGGCGGGCACGCCGGAGGCGGAGGCGGAGATGGGCCGCGTGCCAGGCTGCCAGCAGGGGCGGTCTGCCTGGACACGGCCAGCGTGAGCGGGTCGACTCTCTCCCTGCGCGTAGAGCTGGTGGAGAAGGTGAGCCGGCACCCTTGCTACAGCACCTGCCAGTGTGCCTGCGCGCCGTCGCTGGCCTCCTGCTCACTCCGTAGTTCGAACCGTTTTGCAGATGTTCAAGGAGCCCAAGGCCGGCATGGGCATCACCATCTTCGCCACGCCGCCCGCGGAGGGGGGCAAGGGCATGCCGGCGCCCGTGCCCGTGCCGTTCGAGCTGACTCTCAAGAAGAGCGGCAAGGGTCAGTGGCACGTCACCGGGGTGACGGCCCTCTGCAAGGCTGTGCGCCGCGAGCCCGCGGGGACCGTGGAGGCGGGGGGAAAGAAGAAGAAGGCGGTCGACATCAGCGGGGCGTACAGCGTTTGGCGCGACACGAACGGTGGCCTCCACCTCATCAAGGCACCGTAAGACGTGGGCACGGGGCGTGCCGAGGACGGGGGCGTGCAGAGGACGGGGGCGAGCAGGACGTGCCGCATTTGGGGGGGATGAAGTTTGGAGCCCTGTTGAGGTGCTATGCTCGGGCTCTTTGCATGGCCTCTCCTTCCCGTCGCTCCTCCTTGCTCCCACCCTAGCCTGCGGCTGCCTGCCACGTCGCCTGACCGGTTGTCTTCCTTCCTGCAACCCCCAGGCCGGTCCGCGATCGTTGCGCGTCGTACTGTGAAGCCGGAGCCTGCGTGGGAGCGCAGCGGGTCGGCAGCGCCACTGCAGCGAGCGGTGCCGGGGCTGGACGGGGCTGATCTGATGGGGGAGCCAGGGGAGAGGCTCCTGTAGCAGCGTGGATATGGTGACTGGGGGGAGATGCGGCGATGGCGTAGGGTATACTGGCTGGGCCATTAGAGTAGTGAGGAACAGGGGCGGGTACTCATGGGAAAGGATTCAGTTTTGAACTGCAGGTGGAGCATGCGGCGGCCCGGGCACCTGAGCGGCAGTTGGCGCTGAGGCTAATGCTGGGACGGGGCTGAGGTGATGTGGCCAGTGCCCCAGTGGAGAGGCCCATGTATGCACTCCGTGTTGGCGGCAATAGCTAGTAACTAGCGGTGGCGTCTTGCGTGGCCTGGGTGGATTGCAGCAGGCCTAGGGCTCGGTAGTGAGCCCTGATGTACAATCTGTACGGAAGCATTACGGTATATCAAGGGAGTCGAACCACAGTAAGAAAGTCGGAGAGGGTTAAGGCAGGTGGTGCTGCGTGGCCGTGCTGGGCTCGCCAGGCTGCAAGGGCTGCTGGCCCGAAACTTTCGGCGAAAGGGGGCGCACCACAGCAGGGCATGGCGTGCGCTCGGTGGCAGGGGTGCTCGGTGGATCCATATGTAGCAAGGTTCTCGACTGCTCCCAGGCCCTCAGATCACGACCACGTGAACCGGACTTTGCACGCCCGTGTCTGCCCCAACCTCCATAGTCCCGCTCCCCTTCCTCTCCCCCACCCCCACTCGCCCCCCTACACCCTGAGCGCCTCCAGCACGAATGCGTAGAAGGCCTCGGCCTCCACCCGCCACACCACAGACACATTGCGGGGAGGCGTGCCGCCGCGGAGGACCGCAGCGGAGCAGGCGCCGCCCCGGCCGCTGCCGCCCTCGGCCCCCTCCTCGGGGCGGCACGTGCCCGCGTCCTCGTCAGCGTCATCGGCCAGAGCCGTGCGGCCCTGGGGCGGGGGAATGGGTGGAGGGTCAGGAAGGTCCTCCCACCGGAATGCGTTCAGCAGCAGATAGCGGGAGCAGGGTGCGCGCAGATGAGCTCAAGGCCCCTACCAAGACACGTCCAACACCGCTTGCCTTCCCCCCCGGCCCCACCTGGCTGCGCCCCTCCGTCACCGCGTACGTCTCCACCGTCTCCTCCACCTCGCACAGCCCCGGCCGCAGCACGCAGGCGGCCGTGAGGGTGTCCCAGGCGTAGTACGGCTCATGTGGGCGCTCGTACACCCAGCTGATCACCCTGAGCAGCAAGGGAGGGGCAGTAGTTGGCGTCAGGCCGTCATGGGGGCCTTCCCGGTCCTTGGCCCCCCCTCCCCCTCACTTGGACCATATGATTCCCGCCAGCACCGAGTAACGGCTGTCGGACTGGGGGCCGAACCTGGGTGGGAGGGTGGGGGGTGCTGTCTGTCATGGGACCAGGAAGCGGCCGTGGAGTGTGGACGCCAGGGGAGTGTGGACTCCTGGGCTGAGACACGTGTGACCTGCCCTCAACACCCTATCCGTGACCCCTCTCCCAGCCCCCGGCCACTCCCACCTGTAGACCAGGTCGGGCGTCACGGGCACTGCGTTGGTTGCGTCCAGGGGCACCAGCACCAGCGGCACACGCGAGCGCCACACGGCACCCACGGCCTCGGGGTCCCTGGGGGGGAATGGGCAGGCGATGGTGGTTGGCCTGCAGCCCGCGATGCCCTGCAACGGGTCCTGCTGCCCCGGGGTAGCTCCCCGCCCGCCCCCCGCCTCCCCACCAGTACGCGTTCCACTCTGCGGTGCCGTCGTGCCCCGGGGCCACCACGTTGCCGTGCGCCCGCAGCGCCCCGCCCATCCAATAGATCTGGGGGCGGGGGAAGAGGGCAAAGGGGGCAAAGGAGGGTAAGGAAGGGACACGGCTTGGGGTTGAAGTGGGTTGAGGCCCGTTGAGGCCCGTTCCATGAGTGGGAGAGTGGCAGGGCACTCTCCATCAGCTCCGGCCTTTCCTCGTGCCGCCGCGTTCCTCCAGCGCTGAGGCCACGGCAGCCCCCTTGCTGCGCCCTCGAGCTCACCGCAGTACAGCCCCGACCCACATCAATCTGGTCCGACCCACATCAATCCTCTCCGACCCACATCAGCCCTTCCCAACCCACATCACCCGCCCCCCTCCACCCCCTGCCACCCCCCACCTTCTTGATCTTGCTGGCCGCCGCCTCCCCGTACCGCGTCAGCACGTGCGCTACGTTGGACAGCGGCCCCGTGGACACCAGGGTCACGGGCTCGGGCTGGGCCAGGAGCAGCTCGGCCAGGAAGTCCTCGCCCGGGGTCTGAAGAGGGTCGAGGTCAGGAGGTACGGGTGTAGACGGGGAAGCTGGGATGAGGACGACTGGGCCGTGCCTCGTCCATAACGGTACCCAGCCTGCGAGCTAGCCTGCCCTCAAAACCCTCATCCCGACCTAAGCTGCGGCCTGCTGTCCCCGCCTTCGCCCACTGCGGCTACTGTGCACTTCCGATTCCACTACGTCCACCCCGCTGCTCCGCACTTCCACTCTTTCACCGCTTGCTCGGTCCTGAGCCACTGAGCTCCTCGCCCTACCCCACCATGCTGCTCCCCCTCTTCCACCCCCACCTTGACCCGTTGCGGCTCCAGCTCCTCGGGCCGCATGCCGTTGATCAGCGGCTGCACGTCCACACTGAGGTTGGTGGATGGGGGGTAAGGGGCGGGTGGAGAAGGGTACAACGGGGCAGGGGCACATGTCATCTACATCGCGCAGGGTTGAGCCACCCTCAGCTGTTATAGGCCAGCCCCACTTGCCACCGCACACGTACGGCAGTACGGCACTCGCCTGAGCGGGCTCCAGCGCCAGAGCTCAGGGAAGGGGTTGGCCCCCTGCAGCGAGGAGGCCGCCACGGGCACGTCCCGGAAGCCCAGCGTGTACAGGATCTTGAGCGTGGTATTGACCGCCAGCTGCGGGTCGTGAGGTTGGGGTTTGGGGTGTGTGAGGTGCGGGTTGAGGGCATTCAGGGTTGGGGCTACCCATCAGCTTGGTTGGGGGTTGGTGGGTGGTATCAGATGGGGTGTTGGTGTACGCTGGCCTGGAGCCGGGACCCAGGAGCCATCGCACCCCCCAACCCAATGTTCGATACGGACCCCAAACATGACTCTTCCGAGGCCCCAACCCACATCGATCTTGCAGTCCGCGTCCAGGATGGTGATGCCCAGCAGCTTGACGTCCGCGGGGCGGGACAGCAGCAGCAGGAGGGTCACGAAGTCATCGATGCCTGGGGCAGAAGGGAGATATCGGTGGGCTTGGTAGGGTTTGGTCAGGTAATGGAGAGCCGGGGGCAGAGCGTGCAAACTCAGCTCGGTAGAGCCCTTCTGGGCGAGGCAGGGCAGGGGGTCGGGGCCCCGCGCAGGGGCAGGGGCCGTGGGTCTCGGGATGTCGTGGGGTTCGAAGCGTGGTGCACCGCTGCTCACCTCCGTCATGGTCGAATATAATCTTTAAGGGCTCCGCTTCTGCTCTGGCAATCCAGTCCATCGAGAACATCAGAGCTGCCACGAACGCGATGGCGCGGTATCGAACGGTCGCCATCCCGACACGGTTGCCAACACTCCGTCGGCCGCCTGCTCGATGAAATTAATCCAGTGCTGGATGAAGGAAGGACTCAATCGTATCGCCGGTATCGCAGGATAGCGAAGTAGAGTGCAGATGCGGAGAAGTAAATAACCTAGTCACGTCAATGTTACTTATTTGCAATTTGCTTGGCGGGCATGCTGGCAGTAGCGGGGGGAGGCGGGCACGGGCGACGCGGAAGCACGGAGCTACGACAGCGTGTGTGTTTTGGCCACACCCCTGGGCCACCCGAGGGGGCCACCCGGGCGCCCTCCCGCGCCTGTCTGTACTGCTACTCGGGGGCTCCGGGGGGCTCCAGGGACTTTCAGCCCAGGGCGGTCCCCTGTTCGTAGGCGGCTACGCTTCACAGGTAACTTTCACAGGCTTTTTGCATCGGCCTACGAAATGCGATGCCACGACTCCGCGGCACTACGCCCCGTTGTCTATAATAAACCCGGGGGGCCCCCGCGGCCGCTTGCCGAGGTGCTGCTGGCCCCGGTAACGCTCCTAGGTCTCTGATGGTTCCGATTTGGATGCGGGACGGCGCGTCGACCGCCTGCGCCTGTGGAGAGCCAGGGAGAGCCAGCTCCTGCCACCTCCTGCCCGCTACCTGCCCCGCGTGCTGCGCCGAACGTGCACAACCTGCACGCACCTGGCCACCCACACACCCACGAAGCACATACCCTGGTTAAGTCCTCTTTGCTGTTGCGGCCGAGAGCCAGTGCACCCGCAGGGGGCACTTGGGCTCTTTCGGCACGCGCGAATTGGCATGACATGCGGAGTGTGTTCCGTAGCGCGCGGAAAGGCCAGGACCTTATCTGTGAGGCCGATACCCCTCCCCCGCTACGGGGGGACCGAGAGCAGCACCCAGGAAGAAGGACCGGGCAATGCGGGACTGTCTTTGCCGCTAGACTGCTGATCCAGGTGTTCTGACAAGTTGATACAATAGCTTGGCGAAGACTACAACTACAAGTTCAACTAACAGGCGACCACACGAAGAGCTGTGCGCAGGGCCGCACCCTCGAGCATCTGGCTCGAGTGCGGACGTAGTGTTGGCCCGACGCTGCTGGACACGCATGACTTGTAGCACGAGCGCTTTGAGGCTGCGTTAGTCTGCTTGGGCTTGCGAAGTTTTGCCAGAAGCGCTCGGCTGGTGTGGTGCAGCGGCGCACAGCTTTTGGCCTAGTCGGCCTGCAAGTGGGCCCATGACTTGCTGAGGCTCGCCTGGCAGACTGCAGGCTTGCTAAGGTGAGGCGGCCGAGCTTGTCCCGAGGGCGCGCATTCGCGACGTCCTGGGCGCCAGCTCGCGTGAGTGCCGGAGCGCTGCGTGCGCACGCGAAGCATTTTTCAACTTTCGGACGGGGGGCTTTCAGGCTGAAGCCCTGCGACTAGCGTGCATGTAGAACTCTGCACGGCGAGCGCTGCACCTCGTCGACGGAAGCGCCGGGCCGAGCCCCAAGCGCTCCTCGCGCCCCGCGCAGCGCTGCAGCTACCCCTTAGGTGGTTCTGAAAGTCGTTGCGCCTGCGGGCGGCGACTGGAGGTCTCGAGGAAGCGGAAGCGGGAGCGGCTGCCGCCGGCAGGATACTTGGGAACCTAGGGTCTGGGCCCGGCTCTGGACTTGCACACCACGCGCTGCATCTTGTCGTCATCCTGCACCTTGATGAGGACCGCAAAGGACGTCCTTCCAGTGGCAATTTTGAAGATCCACTACTGACGATTTCTCCTCTTGGCGCGGCGTGCGCCCGCAGGTGAGGCGCGGTGTCCGTGTCGCTCTGACGCGGCGCCGTACGCAGCACCATGTCGTATGACCTCGGCGACTACGAGCTGGGGGACGAGCCGGAGCTGGGGGAAGCTGACCTGGGCGGGTCTGATTCGGATGAGGACTATGACGCCGCCGCCGCCGAAGCTGCCGACGGCAGCGACGACGACGACGGCGGCGGCGGCCGGGCCCCCGTGGTTGTGGTTGCGCCCAGCGGCGGTGGCCGGAGCCGGGCCGAGCAGGAATACGAAGAGCCGCCGGAGCCCAGCGAGTCAGAGGATGACGAGGACGATGAGGACTTCGACGGGGGGCGCAGGAGCCGGGGCAAGAAGCCTGGCAAAGCGGGGAAGCCAGCGCGCGGGGGGGCGCGGGCGGGCCGCGGGAGCGGAGGCCCTGGCACGCCGGGCGACGGCGGCCGTGGGCGGGGGCGGGGCCGCGGCGGCCGAGGCCGCGGCCGAGGCGGCCGAGGCGGCGAGGGCAAGATCGTGATCCCCGCCGGATCTGGATCGGGCCCCTCCAACGAGCGCTACCGCCGCATCTGTCAGGAGATGGCCAGGAAGCAGGGCCTCGCCATCGATGCCCCCCGGCCACCCACACCTCCCCCGGACCCTGAGGCTGAAGCCGCCGCAGCAGCGGCCGCCGCCGCCGACGGAGCCGCCGACGGCGCCGATGGCAGCCAGCCCCGGGGCACGCCGCCGCCGGCGAAGCCGCCGCCGCCGCCCAAGGACTGCCCGTACGAGCGGCGGTACGAGGAGTTCGTACTGGCGCGGGCGGCGCAGCGGCGGGCGGTGCACGGCGTGGGCAACGCGGGCGGCTTCAGCCTGGCCCGCAACAAGACGCACTGGGACCACGTGCTGGAGGAGATGGAGTTCATCTCCAAGGAGTTCGCCAAGTGGGTGGTGGCGCTGGGGAGGGATGCGGGGCCAGGGGCGCGGTTGGGACTGGAGGCGATTGGCGGGCTACCAAGCGGGGGAACGAGAGGGGCGGGACGGGGGCAGCACGGACCGGCGAGGCACCACCTGGACACGGGGCTCCCAGGAAGCGCAGCTATTGGGCAGGACCGACAGGAGGGTGAGGGCAGCGGGCGCGAGCGCACTGGCACTACGCGGCGGACATGCCTGCGCCTCTACCTCCCCCTGACCCTCTCGCCGGGCCCCACCCCGACCCTCACAATGGCATGGCACCCCAGGGAGCGGCTGTGGAAGATCAAGCAGGCCAAGCGCTTCTCGGCGCAGGCCATCAAGTCCAACCTGTCCCTGGAGAACCGGCACGCGCACCGCCTGGCGCAGGAGGAGGCGGCGGTGCGGAAGACCGCCAAGGGCGTGGCGGCGCAGGTGGGAGGGATGGTGGGCATGTATTGTAGATGTGGTGGAGGGGCGGGCGCTGACGGGCGTCGGGTGCCTGGGATGCTGCCTGGTGTCGCGGAATGCCTCGCCCTCCTCACTCCGTACACCCATGGCTCCCTGATCTCTTTCCTCTTCCCCGCGCGCCCCCAGGTGGCTGCCTTCTGGACCAAGGCCCGGCGCGTGGTGGCCACCAAGGTGGCGCTGCAGGTGGGGCCGTATGGGGAGGGAGGGGCCAGCTTCGGGGGCCGAGTTAGGTGTTAGGGATGAGGCGGCCAAGGGAGGGACCCCGACGTCACGGGGGGCACATGCGCCTCAACCGTTGGCTGTGGCACGGCCCTGCCCCCCACCCCCCAGGTCGAAGCCCGCAAGAAGGCTGTGATGGACCGGCACCTGGACCTGATCGTCGGTCAGACGGAGAAATTCTCCAAGATGCTGGCGGCCAACCTGCAGGCGGCGCCAGGTGGGGCCGAGGCGGAGGAGGGGGAGGAGGACGGACAGGGGGAGGGGAGGGAGGTTGCTACAGGTGTTGACGGTTGCGGGGGACAGGAGGGGCCAAGCCAGGCTGCCCCTGCGGTGGGACTCGGAGGTTCCGTACCCCCGACGTCCGCACCTCCCTACTCTCGTGCCCTCATTCTTCTCTGCAGAAGAGGATTCGGATGACGAGCGGGCGGCGGCCCTGCGACGGTCGCGGCGGCGCGGGGACGACGAGGAAGAGGAGGAGGAGGAAGAGGAGGGCGGCGAGGAGGAGGAGGGCGGCGAGGGCGAGGGCGAGGAGGAGGAGGACGCCAAGCCGCCGCCCACCACGGGCGTCAAGCGCAAGACCGTGACCTTCAAGGAGCCCTCGGTGGAGGAGGGCACGCCGGGGCCCATCAAGCGCGAGCCGGGCGAGGAGGAGCCGGAGGAGGAGCAGGAGGAGGAGGAGCAGGGCGAGGACGGGTAGGCCTTGGGGAAGGCAGGGAAGCTTCTGGGTCGCCCCGCCTATAGGTGCCCGCCCTTGCCCTGTGCGGCCGCACCGCCTGCCGTCTAAGGAAGAACCGACTGCACCACATGTACCTGCGCTTGCTGGTCAAGAGACCTCCATCCTTGCTCACTGCCCCTCCTCTCCACTCCGCCCCTCCTCTGTTCCTCTGCACCCGCAGCTCCGCACGACCCCCGCGGCCCAAGCGCCAGCGCGTGGCCCCTGCCGGCACCGAGCTCGGCGCCGGCCAGTCCGACGCCGGAGCCTCGGTCAGCGGCGCGGGCGGGGAGGCGGAGGCCGGGGTGGATCTGGAGGCTCTCGCGTCTGACGGGGAGGAGGAGGCGGACGCCGAGGCGGAGGGAGAGGAGGCAGCGGGCGGCGACGCTGGGGCAGGGCCCAGCGGCAGCGGCGGCGCTGGTCCCAGCAGTAGCGGCGCCGGCGGCAGCGCAGCGGTAGTCAAGGAGGAGCCTGGGCAGGGGCCCGTGGGCGCCGTCGGGCCGGAGGCAGATGCGGAGGAGGGCGAGGACGAGGGGGAGGAGGGGCCCAGGGCCGCAGCCGCGGCCCCTGCCCGACCTGCCGAGGACGAGGACGGCGAGAGGGAGTACGAGTATGACGAGGCGGAGGACGTGGTGAGTGTGGTACGACGACGTCGTACATGCATGCGCACGTGTGATCTTGACGCCGTCCTGTGCAACCCTTTCGCCCTCTGCAGAACAGCAGGCGTCTGTTTGAACCCTCTTGCTCCTCCCCTCCTTCCCCTACTCCTTCCCTCCACACCCCAGGATGACGAGACCACGCTCGACGCCGAGCAGGCCCTGGCTGAGGCGGAGGAGGGCGAGGCGGAGGAGGGGGACGACCTGGCGGGGCTGGCGGGGGAGCAGGTGGGGGCGTGCGGGTGGGGGACAGATGGAGTGGCTGGGGATGGCTGAAGTACCCACTCTTTGTTGAAGCTACATAGCCTGTCGCCTGCCAATGTCCATTACGAACCCGCTCTGCAACATGCTCGTTCTCACCCGCCTCTCCAGGACCTTCCCCTGGAGGAGCTGCTCGCCCGTTACTACTCGGGCCCCAAGCGCCACGCCTTCGTGGTGAAGGAGTCGGACCCGGAGCAGCTGCCGGGGGCCAGGGCGGCCGGGCTCAAGAAGGGAGCGGCGGTGGGTGGGGCCTGGTTTGGGCGGAAAGTAGCGGTGTAACTGCTATGCAGGGAGTTGAAGCGGGTCCGGGCGGGTTGTCGGCAACGCAATGATCAGCCTTCGCGATTGCGTCTGGATGACGACGTGCTCCCTTGCTGCGGCTTGCATCCACCCTCGGCAGTCCATCGGGCCCTATGCAAAGCGCAGTAATGCGTGCCGCAATGCGCCGCACCATACGCCCCAACCTCACGCACTGTACGCAGCCACACGCTCACCCGCCCTCCACCCGCGCCTTCTGACCCTCCCTACCCTTTCCGCTTTACCCTAATGACCGCGCAGGCCGGTGGCGCGGATGGCTCCGCTGCCGGCTCCGCAGCAGCCGCCATCGCCCCCGTCCCGGCCCCCGCCGCTCCCCAGCCAACCGCCGCAGCCGCCGCCCCACCCCCTGCCGCACCTGCCCCTGCCGCCGCTGATGATGTGGACATGGCTGGCCCTGGGCCGGCTGCGGAAGCGGGCCCCTCCGGCGCCGGCCCGTCCTCAGACGCGGGCCCCGCGTCCGGTGCCGGCCCGTCCTCCTCTGCACCCTTCGCTGCTGGCGGAGGCGCGGGCCCCGGGCCCTCCTCCGCACCGGGTGGCTCGGGCGAGGGGGCGGCAGCGGAGGCAGGCGGCGAGGAGGAGGAAGAGGATGACGAGGAGGAGGAGGAGGCGGGCACGGCGGCGGTTGTCGCTGCGCCGGTCGCTGCTGAGGGCGAGGAGGTGGAGAAGGAGTATGAGTACGACGAGGAGGAGGACGTGGTGAGTGTGGTACGGCATTGTGGGGTACGGCAGTGCTGTACGAGAGGTCGGACGGTGAGGTCTATCCTCTGCTGCACAGCTGCACTGCATGTATGGCTGCTCACCATGCGTAGGCTCATCGCGCCGTCACTGAGACCTCCTCCCCCTCCCCCTCCCCCTCCTTTCCCCCCAGGACGACGAGACCACGCTGGACGCTGAGCAGGCCCTGGCTGAGGCGGAGGAGGGCGAGGCGGAGGAGGGGGACGACCTGGCGGGGCTGGCGGGGGAGCAGGTGGGGGCGTGCGGGTGGGGGACAGATGGAGTGGCTGGGGATGGCTGAAGTACCCACTCTTTGTTGAAGCTACATAGCCTGTCGCCTGCCAATGTCCATTACGAACCCGCTCTGCAACATGCTCGTTCTCACCCGCCTCTCCAGGACCTTCCCCTGGAGGAGCTGCTCGCCCGTTACTACTCGGGCCCCAAGCGCCACGCCTTCGTGGTGAAGGAGTCAGACCCGGAGCAGCTGCCGGGGGCCAGGGCCGCCGGGCTCAAGAAAGGCTCTGGGGCGGGCGCCGCCGCGGGCTCGGGCGCGGGCGACGCCGGCGGCTCCGGCTCCGCCGCCGCCACCGCTGCGCCGTCCGAGGACGCTGGCGGTGCCGCCGACGAGGCCGCCGCCGCCCGCCGCGCCGCCCGGGCCGCTGCGCGCAGCGCCGCCGCCGCCGCCGAGCCGGCGGCGGAGGCGGATGCCGACGGCGACGTCGACATGGACGGCAGCGGCGCCGGCCCCTCGGGGTCGGGCCCATCAGGCCACGGTTCGGCGGCGGTTAAGGCCGAGCCCCAGGAGGGCGCCGCCGGGCCCCTGCACACTAAGACCGACCCAGAGGCTGACGCCGCCGCCGCTGCCGCCGAGGCGGATGCGGAGGCAGCTCGGCGGGCGGCGGTGGAAGCCGCCACTCGGCGCGCGGAGGCGGCCCGGGCGGCGGCGGCTGCGGAGGAGGAGGACGAGGAGGACCCCGCGGCGCTCAAGGGCGGCAAGGGCACCGCGGGGGCGGCGGGCAAGGGCGCCCTCGAGGCGGTGGCGTCGGATGCGGCCGCGCTGCAGCCCACTGGTACCACCCTGTCCACGTCCAAGGTGGGGGCTGGGCGGGGTCTCGAAGGCGGGGGCTTGAAGAAAGGGGTACTAAAAGGAAGGAGCTCCTTCCGCTGCCTGCCCCTGGATCTGTGCATTCGGGCTGGCGCTTGCTTCCCTCCCGTCAGCTTACTTGCACCAGTATGCCCTGTCCAACGAAGCTCCTGCCCGAGTTAATTCCTCACCCCTGCCCCCCCCCAGGTGCTGACCCCGGTGCCCTTCCTGCTCAAGTTCCCTTTGCGCGAGTACCAGCACATCGGACTGGACTGGCTGGTGCGGGCTTGGACTGGGGGGGGGGCAGGGAGGGGAAGAGGTTGAGACAGAAGGGGAGAGGCATGGGATGGGATGGGCTCACGGTGTGGGCTACACCTGGAGAAGCATATTAGCGCCACCCGTCTGTCCAATCCGCCCTTGAGTCCCTCACTGGGGAGGCGGGGAAGGGGAGGGGGCCCGGGGGAAAGCTGCACTGGAAAGGCAGGCAGCTGGGGCTTGTGCGGCATTGCGTGGCAAGACTTTAAAGTCCTGCGCTCAATTTTCCTGTTCCTCGCTGCCTCTACCTGACCTCTCCCAAAGGTGACTCTGTACCACAAGAAGATCAACGGCATTCTGGCCGACGAGATGGGCCTGGGCAAGACCATCCAGACCATCTCCCTGCTGGCCTACCTGGCCTGCGAGCAGGGTGAGGGTGGGGGGGGGGGGGGGGAAGGGGGGGGCATTGGGGGGGGGGGGGGCCGTACCGGCACCTCGTGCAGCTGGGCGCACAACATTTGGATCAGTCACAGCCCTGAGCTCCCTCCAATCCTGGCGACACCTCACGCCCCGCAGGCAGCTGGGGCCCGCACCTGATCGTGGTGCCCACCAGTGTCATGCTCAACTGGGAGATGGAAATCAAGAAGTGGTGAGCAGGAGGGGCGGTAGAGGGGGAGGGTGGATGCAGATGCGGCGGCTGTGAGGAGGGGGGTCCCTCCGCTTGCCTTCGACCGTCCCCCCTGCCCCCGTCTCCCCTTGCCCCCCCCCTCCCCAGGTGCCCCGCCTTCCGGCTGCTGACCTACTACGGCAGCGCCAAGGAGCGCAAGGAGAAGCGCAAGGGCTGGTCCAAGCCCAACGCCTTCCACATCTGCATCACATCGTACACCCTCGTGCTCAGCGTGAGCCCGGGCAGGGCGGGGGCCGTTAAATCAGGGGCGGTGGAAGTCCGGTGGTGTGGCCCAGGCGGACCCCTGTGGGAGGCATTACCCAACACCTCCCAACACCCAACACCACCCCACAATCTCTTCCCCGCTCTCCCTCCCCCTCCTACCCGCTTCTACCACCCCAGGACGCCAAGATGTTCCGTCGCAAGAAGTGGAAGTACCTGATCCTGGACGAGGCGCACATGATCAAGAACTGGAAGAGCCAGCGCTGGCAGACGCTGCTGAGGTTCAACTCCAAGCGGCGACTGCTCATCACGGGTGGGTCTGGGGAGGTGGGCTGGTGGTGTTGGGGCTGGCGGCGAGGGGGAGAGGGCTCGGGTGCATTCGTTAGAGCATGCGTCGGGGGCATGCCGTGCCGAACGACATTTCGTGGTGTTGCAGCAGGCTGTGTCTGGGGTGGTGGCTGGTGGTGGTAGAGCTGTCGGGAGTGGACTCCGTTGAGAAGGCTCCTGACTCCTCCTTCCCCTCCCCTTTACCCCCCCAGGCACGCCCCTGCAGAACGACCTCATGGAGCTGTGGTCGCTCATGCACTTCCTCATGCCGGGGCTCTTCGCCAGCCACGCGCAGTTCCGGGACTGGTTCTGCAACCCCCTCACCGGCATGGTGGAGGGCAGCGAGGCGTACAACAAGGTGGGGCGGCGGACGGAGGGATTGGGGGTTGTGGTGGAGGGGCGATGGAGGAGGGGATCGGGCTCCGCTTGGCCCTGCACTGTTTGGCCTAAGCCTCCTCCCCGCTTCCCCCTTGCCTTCTCCCCAACCCCCCCCAGCAACTGGTGGAGCGGCTGCACGGAGTGCTGCGCCCCTTCCTGCTGCGGAGGCTCAAGGTGGGCGGGGGCGGGTGGCAGAGGGGCTCGTTGGTCGGTCGGGCACGCCGTCGATTGCTCTCCTCCACGTCTGGACTGGTTGGACTGCCATCTCCTTCTCTCCTTGATCTCCTCGCTCGGCCCGCAATCCCCTCCTCCCTGCCCCCTCCCCCTTTAGTCCGAGGTGGAGCGCCAGATGCCCTCCAAGCACGAGCACGTGGTGCACTGCCGCCTGTCCAAGCGTCAGCGCAAGCTGTACGAGGAGTACATGGCCAGCGCGGAGACGCGGCGGCGCCTGGAGACGGGCGGCTTCCTGGGCATGCTCAACTGCCTCATGAGCCTGCGGAAGGTGCGTGCAGCTGGGGTGGGGTGGCGGAGGGGTGGTGGAGGAGGAGCGGCGGAGGGTGGAGACGCGCAGGGGGAGATGGAAGCGTAGAGGCCAGAGGATTAGCAGTGCATGGCAGCTTCCGCCAATCCATCGCTCAAGCCACCATCTCCCCACTCCCCCCAGGTGTGCAACCACCCCGACCTGTTCGAGGGCCGCTCCATCGTCTCCTCCTACGACTTCGTGCCGGGTATCACCATCCAGGTGCGGGGGGAGGACAGAGGGAGGGGCAGAGAGGGGTATGACGGTGTCTGGGGCGTCTGGGGTGCGCCGTAAGGCTGGTACGGCGGTGCAGACTCAGCGCAACCGTCCACCCTACCCCCCTTTCATGCGCCCGCCAGGTGCCGTCCTGCGTCATGAACCCGCTGTTCCGCTACCCCCTGCCCCTGCGGCCCCCGGCGCCCAAGCCCGCGGCCGCCGGCCCCTCGGACGGCGCCCTGGTCCCCGCGGCCCCCGCACCCTGCGGCCCCGTGCCCGGCTCCGCGCCCCTGCCCTCGCCCGACCTGCCCGGGCCCCTGGAGCGGTGCCACCCCGCCTTTGGGCCCGTGGGCCACGCCTTTGCGTGCGGCAGTGCGGGGGTGGCGGGGCGGCTGCAGGGGCTGCTGGAGGGCGCCGGGCTGATGCTGACGGCGTGGGAGGGGCTGGCGGGCTGGGAGGCGGACGAGGCGATCGCGCTCATGGTGAGGGGGTTGGTGTGGGTTCGGGAGGAAGGACTGTGGTAGGGGGAGTGTCAGGCAGTGGGGAAGGGGATGGAGGTACGGGTCGAAGCGGCTTTTGACCTGTGCGGTGGTTGAGACGCACTGCAGCTTGCCGCTTCTCGCTAACATACACCCCGTCCTCCCCTCCCTCACCAGGTCCCCTACGCGACCATGGCCCGCGACTGCGGAGTGCCCGAGTGGCCCGCGGGGGGCGGCGAGGCGGGGCCCTTCATGCGCGCAGCCGCACTGGCCCGCGCCCGCGCATCCACCGACACGCTGCTGGCGGGGGCGGGGGCGCGGGGCGGCGGCGCCAAGGCGGCGGCGGGGCCCAGCTCGCTGCCCTCCGGCGCGCCCCCCGCGGCCGTGGCTCCCCACCAGCTGCAGGCCATGCAGAACGGCTTCAGGTGGGGGCCTGAGCGGGGCGGAGGGGGTTCGGGACTCGGCTGGAAGGACCAGGGCCAAGCTGAGAGTGAACCGGTCTTGGCAGGGAACCGGGGAGCAACCGGGTAGCCTTGAACGCTATCCGTATGCTATCGATCCCCATTCAGCTCAATCGCCCAACCATACCATCACCCTTCCTTTTCCACCCCATCTTCCAGGTCCGTGGTGGCCGACCCCTCCTACCGGGTCCTGGCCGAGGCCCTGGCCGCCCAGCAGGCCCGCGCCTCCGCGTGGCGCTCCTCCCGCCTGCGCCTCTCCGCCGCGCTCTCGGCGCAGCGCTGCGCATCCCAGCGGCCCGTGTACGGCAGATCCCTGCTGTCCATGCTGGCCGTGGCGCACGCCACGTGCCGCCTGTACGGCCCCGGCGCGGCGGCGGCGGTGGTGTGGGATCACGAGATCCGCGCCGCCGCTGGCCCCAACCACGGCGGCGCCGACCCCAACCCGGCGGAGGCGGGCCTGCCCGACGGACTGGGCCTGGGCCTGGGCCCGGACGGGATGGCGGTTGACGGCGGCATGGGCCTGGGCCTGGCGGGAGCAGGGTGCCCCTCGGCTTCCCAGGCCGCGGCCCCGGCGCCTGCCGTACGATCGTCGTACACGATGCTGCCCTCCCTGGTGCAGCAGCTGACGCTGACTTACAGCCAGAGGGCGGATCAGGCGGCGGACATGATGCGGGAGTTCAAGTTCGTCATCCCCAGGTGCGGGTGTGGTGCGGGGGGATGGGGACCAAGCCTGGCCGCTCGAAGCTTGATCTATAGAAGAAGGACAGGACGGGGCGAGAGGCAGACCACGGCCAACTGCCGTGTGCCCTGTTGGCTCACTGCTGTGATGTCCGACCTCCTTCTCCCCCCCTCCCCCGCAGGGCCCGTGCGCCCGCACCCGACGTGTGGTGCTGCCGCCCCGACCCCGAGGAGGTGGGGGCGGGGGCTGCATGGGGAGGAGGCCCAGGAGCTGGTGTCAGGGGATAGAGGATGCCTCTCTTTCTTGACTCCGCCCCTCGCTTCTTATCCAGGCTTTCCTCTTCCCCGTCCCCTTCCCCGTCCCCTCCCCCACCCCTCCCCCCAGGTCCGCTCCGTCGCCCGGCGCTCCGCGGTAGCGCTCCAGACCTGGTGCTCCACCGCCGGCCCCCTGCGCCTGGCGCACGTGCGGCAGCAGCTCTTCTTCCCGGACAAGCGCCTCATCCAGTACGACTGCGGGAAGCTGCAGGTGGGGACGGGAGAGGGGCTGGGGCGGGAAAGGTTGCGCAAGAGGAATGCGAGTTGGGGAGCAGGGGCAGAGGGGGACAGTGGCGTCAGGGGAAGGCGAAGTGGATTGGGAACTGAACGGGAACTGAATCGACCAACTCCACCTGCCCACCATCCGCATCCCCTTACTCCCATGCCCCCCTCTGCCCTCCTCCCCCTCAGGAGATGGCTGTGCTGCTGCGGCGCCTCAAGCAGGGGGGGCACCGGGCGCTCATCTTCACGCAGGTGGGCTGGGGCGAGGGGGAGGGTCCAAGGGAGGGGGCCCGGGAGCGGCAGCCGTCCAGGTGTATGCGTTCGTGCACAGGGTGGCAGGGACACATTGACTGGGACTGCCCTGCCCCCCTTCATCTCTACTTTCCCCTGACTTATTGATGTGCAAATCTCCCCTCCTCCCCGTACAGATGGCCAAGATGCTCGACGTGCTCGAGGTGCGTTCGGGGCGGGGCAGGGGCGGGGCAGGGGCGGGGCTTGGGCGGGGCTGGGGACCTAATCCGAGTCTCCGGCCCGGGCTTTGGCGAACCAGATTGCTGGCTGTGCTTTCTCCCCTGACTGCCCTCCAGACCACACCTCAACCTCCCTGCTCCCCGCCCCCTCCCCTCGCCCCTGCGCAGGTGTTCCTGAACCTGCACGGCCACACCTACATGCGCCTGGACGGCTCCACCAAGCCCGAGCAGCGCCAGGTGCTCATGCAGCGGTTCAACACAGACCCCAAGGCGAGTACGGGGGGAGGGAGGGGGGGTATGGAGGCGGGGGGTCGGGAGGGATGAGGCAGGCGGGTCGACCCCCGTCCGCCCCGGCAGCCTCTTGCAGTCCTCAACCCCCTTCCCCTCCTTCCTCATCTCCTCGCCCCACACTGCCCCCTCGCACTATACCCCCAGATCTTCCTGTTCATCCTGTCGACCCGCTCCGGGGGTGTGGGCATCAACCTCACGGGCGCCGACACAGTCATCTTCTACGACAGCGACTGGAACCCGGCCATGGACGCACAGGTGGGGGAGGGGGAACGTCGTTGAGGTGTGTGAAGGGGCGGCGGGACGTCGATGCGTGGTCGCAGTACGTGGGTGCGCCCAGCGCCAGACAGATGCCCACCTCGCCCCTGCCTCCGTCCCTCTCCCTCCCCCCTTCCCCCCTCAGGCCCAGGACCGCTGCCACCGCATCGGCCAGACGCGCGAGGTACGACACTAGTGCGATCTTGACATGTGAATATGCCGTACGACCTGCTGGACTTGGGGGAGGGGGGCGTGGTGGAGCGGTGGGCCGCTCCCGCTGCGCCTCACCTATCCCCAACGCTGTCCTTCCGCCCTCATGGCCTCATCATCCCCTCCATCCCTCCTAACGAAGGTCCACATCTACCGGCTGGTGTCCGAGAACACGATTGAGGAGAACATCCTGCGCAAGAGCGACCAGAAGCGGCAGCTGGACTACCTGGCAATCCAGGTGCGGGCGGGAAGGGGGGTCAGGGTTGGGGTTTTGCTTGGGGGTAGTGAGAAGCTAGCAGGCCGGCAAGGCCCTACTGCTTCCCTTTCTCCACCTTCAGCACATCACTCGGTCTTTTCCACCCCTCTTTCCTCCACCTTACCGCCTTCTTACCTCACCTCACGTCCCTCCCCCAGTCCGGCGGCTTCACCACCGACATGCTGGCTCAGCTGAACCTGGACTCCATCATGGGGGGAGGGGCGGCGGGCAGCGGGGCGGGGGGGCCCTCGGCGGACGACATCAAGGTGGGGGCGTGGGGAGGAGTTTGGGTGGTGGGAAGGTGCGGGTCGCTTATGTGCGGTAGAGAGCACGTACCGGCAGTGCACAAGCCCCCTCTGCCGAGGTTGAGCGGACGTGCGTGGTGGGACCACCGCCGCCCTCAACCGGCGACCCAATTCGCCCTGTAATCTTCTCCGCTTCTCCTTCTCATGCCCCACACGTTTCCCACGCTCACCTCCCATCACATCCCAAAGGCCGCCCTCCGCCGCGTGGAGGACGCCGATGACGCCGCCGCCGCCGCCGAGGCCGAGCTGGAGGCGGACGCTGAGGCGGCGGAGTTCACCAAGGAGCCGCCGCCGGGGGGCGCGGGCGGCGAGGGGGGCGGGGCGGGGGAGGACAAGGACGACGACGACGAGGAGGAGGGGGGCGGCGGCAAGGACAAGGAGGCGGAGGAGGAGGCCAAGGTGAGCGGGGCGGGGAGGGTTTGAGGGGAGAAGGGCGGGCGTCACAGGTACATTCAGCCTAAGCACTCTGTCGCCGAGCCGCTTGGTCAACGCCACCCTGCTCCCTTCATAGTCGTCCTGTCAACGGCCATTGAAATGCGGCACACTCCAACGCCTCCCCCCGCTCCATCCCCTCCTCCCAGACCCCCGCCTCCGCTCTGCTTGGCGAGATCGACGCCGACATGCTCAAGGCGCTGACGGCAGCGGACGGGGAGGAGGGCGCGGCGGCGGCGGCGGCCGGCGGCAAGCCCGCCTCCGCCGCCGACATGCTGCAGCGCCTGCAGACGGGGCTCAAGCCCATCGAGCAGTACGCGGTGAGGGGGAGGCGGGGGCCGGCGGAGGGCACGGAGGCGACTTGAGAGGCAAGGGGGGAGGGGGGAGGGACAGGCTTGGCGGCGGGCAGGCTTGGGGGCAGGCGTGGACCGCAGGTCTGCTGTCGCTGTCATTCCCTCGTCAACTTCCGCCCACTCCCCCCCAGGTGCGGCTGCTCGAGGACCTCAACCCGGTGGACATCGAGGAGGCCACGTCCAAGGTGGGGGGGGGGGGGCAGGGGACGCTTATAACGGGGGGGAGAGGCGTGTGGGAGTTGGTGGGGCTGAGGCACACACGTGCCACCGCAAGGGGCGGCAGGGGCTGGCTTCATCATCGCCCCTACCATCGCTCCTACCACATCGGTCAACAATCTCTCTGCCCCCCCCCCCCCCAGGCCATCGAGGGTCTCAAGGACGAGGACTGGGAGCTGGACGCCATGCAGCAGCGCCAGGCGGAGGCGGACGAGGAGGCGGAGGCCAGCGACGAGGAGAAGCTGGTGGGGACCTTGCTGGGGGAGGGGGGACAGAGGAGCGGGATGAGTGGAGCTGGGTTCCGCTTCCACTGTCCTGATCACGCTCACCACCTGTACACCAGGGCACTCTCGGTCGGCCTCCGTCCCTGGCCCTTGGCGCTCAGCACCGCCCTTCAGCGTACCCACCGCTCTCCCCCTCCTTTGCTGCGTCCCCCCCCCCCTCCTCCCATCAGGTCGAGGACTGGGACCGCGAGGCCGCCACCGAGGCCTACCAGGAGTACGCAGTGCTGGTGGAGGAGCACCTCAAGGTGGGGGGCGGAAGGGAGGGAGGTGCACAGGCGGGGCTGTCGGTGGCACGACAGCTCGAGTATTCAGGGATTGAGCTCGAGCGTGGGCGGAGGCGGAGGCCCGGGCGGAGGACCGCAGGCTTGCTTTTCATAGTCGAGCGTCGGGGCTTTAGCAGTGGTGGAAATGAAAGCCACTTTCCCGCTTCCCGTAACCCTCAACATCCTGACGCCCCCAACCTGCCCCTCTGCTACCCCCTGCAGGAGGCTGAGGCCGCCGAGGCCGCCGCCCAGGCCGCTGCGGAGGCGGAGCGCGCTCGCCGGGCTGCCCTGGCGGCGGAGAACGGGGGCGTGCTGCCGCCCGAGGCGGGGGGGCCGCTGCCGGGGGGGGCGGAGGGGGCGCACGCGGGCGGAGCGGGCGCGGGCGGCCGAGGGCGGGGCAGGGTGAGTGGGTGTGGGGAGGGGAGCAGGGGTGAGTGTGGTTGGGTCGGATGGGTGGGCAGGGGCCTGGCGAAGGTGGCAGGGGGTCTGGCGGGCGGGGCTTGAAGTGGCTGGGGGCCAGGGTGGACTGGGCCTGGGCCTGGCGGAGGTGGCGGCGATCTGGCGGGGCCGCCCGACCTGATGCGCGAGGGCATGAGGAGGGGAGGCTGCTGTCTGCAGGGCTGGGGCCTCTCGTCTCGTGCATGTCCGTACACGTCGCGAACCACGCTCCTCCCCTCCCCGCCTGCAGGGCCGGGGCCGAGGCCGCGGCCGGGGCCGGGGCCGCGGGGACCGCGACTCAGCCGCCGCCGCCGCCGCCGCCGAGGACGACGGATACGAGCACACCGCACCGGGCAGCGCGCCGCCGGCCGGCGCGTACGGCGGCGGCGGCGGCGGCTTCGGGGGCCTGCGGCGGCGGCGCGCCTCAGTGCCGACCGGGACCTACGCTGAGTCTTCGGACGATGACGCCGACATCCCCTATGCGGACTCAGACAGCGAGGGCGAGGGAGAGCGGGGGAAGGCAGGCAAGCGTGCCCGAGGAGGCGCCGGCGGCGGCGGCGGCGGAGCCAGCGGCGGATTCCAGGGGACCACCCCGCCGCCGCAGGCGGCCGGGGCAGCGGCGGCGGCCGGAGTACGGGCGAACGGGCTGGCAGGGGCGCGTGGTGGGGTGCCGGGGGGGCCGCCGGGGAGCTGGTTGGTACCGGCGGACCCCGCCTCCCCCGCCGCCGCGGCCCCTCCCGCCCTCTGGAGCCCCGCCTGGGACCCCGCGCTCGTCAGCGCAGTGGCAACCGTCATCGACCGCTCGTCCCAACCGCCGGCGCCCACCCCCGTGTCCGCTATCCCCTGGGCTGCCGTGCGCGAGGGCGTCATGGCGGCCGTGCGTACGGCGGTGGGCGGCGGCGGCGGGCCGGCGGGCGCCGCCAACGCCGCCGTGACGCCCGACCGCTGCCGCCAGCGCTTCGTAACGCTCATGGCCGCCTTCCGGCCCCACCTGCCCTCGGCCTCGCCCGTCCCCACGGCCCACGGGGGTGGGGGCGCGAGCGGCGCTGCGCTGTTGGGGGACCTGCGGGAGCGGCTGTCGAGGGCGGTGGACGGACTGAGCCGGGAGGCGCTGCAGGTACGGGGCTGTGCGTTGTGTGGGGGCCCAGTGTGTGGGGGCATGGGTGTGGGCGGGTGCCGTGTGCGTGGAATGAACGTTCTGCAGGCCGGGACACGCAACATGCAGGCTGCTGGAGACTACGGTGATGCTGTGTGCTGTGGGCCCTGGCCGTACCGTTTTCTATCCAGCTAAGCACCCAACGGCCCCCCCTCTCCTCCCCTTACCCCTACCCCCCGTCCCCCGCAGCTTCTCAACAGCTCTGTGTCGTCCGTGCTGCGCCCTCAGCACGCCGTGTTCGGACAGCCCTGCGCCAGCGGACTGGTGTCCATGCTGCAGGTGGGGGGCGGGAAGGGGTCCGGGAAGGCCAGAGGATGGGGAGCAGTTGACTGCTTCAGGCTGTGGCCGACGGAGAGGCAGGGCTGGTGGCCCTTGGTCCGACGGATGGAGTTGTCGCGTACCCATACTCCTATGTCCAACCCTGTCTGATGTGCCTTAATCTCCACCCTCCCCGGCTGCCTCCCCCAAATCCCCCCTCCGCCCCTCAGCAAGTGCTCCGCTCCCGCGGCTCCCCCCGGCCCGCGCCCCCCGCCCCCGACCTGCTGGCGTCCCCCGCTGACGTGGACGCCCTGTTCGGGGCCGTGAGCACGTTCCTCACAGAGTGAGCGGGGGCGGGAGGGGAGGGGAGGGCGGGCTTGAGGAATGGCATGGGGGAGAGGGCCGGGGCCCACCCAGGATCGATGGGAGGTGGTCCTCGGCTGGGAACGGCAGGTTGACAACCCGCGCTCTCCCATCGGCGCTAGGCTCATGCTGTCATGTATGCTTACCTCCAGCCGCCTTCTTACCCCTGCCCCCCGTCCCCGCACCGCTGCAGCCACCCGCCGCCCCTGGGCCCCGACGGCGGCGCAGACGCCAAGCGCCAGCTTGCCCGCCGCAAGGACGAGCCGCCCGCGCCCGCACCAGCCCCCACTCACACGCCGCCGCCGCTCGCTGCGGCGCCCCCGCCGGCCGCCGCCGCCCCGGCCCCCACCTGGCCCCAGCACGCACCGCAGGGCGCAGGGGCACAGCAGGCGCCGCACGGCGCCGCGGCCCCGGGTGCAGGGGCCGGTGCCGCCGGTGCGGGCGGCGCCAGGCCCTCCCTGGCCCAGGCCCAGGCCCAGCTGGTGGCGGCCCAGGCCCAGCTCGCCGCAGCCCAGGCTCAGGCGGGGCAGGCGGGCGTTGCGGGGCTGGCGGGCGCGGGCGGCTTCCTGGCGTCCTTTGCTCAGCAGCTGCAGCAGCAGCAGGCGGCCCTGGCGGCGGCGCAGCAGGCGCAGCAGCAGGGGCAGGCACAGCAGGCGCAGCACGGGCAGCAGGGGCAGGGGCAGCAGGGACAAGCCTCGCCCCAGCAGCAGCAGCTGCTGTACGCCATGATGCTGCAGCAACAAGCGCAACAACAGGCGCAACAGCAGCAGGCGCAACAGCAACAACAGCAGCAGCAACAACAGCAGCAGCAGCAGCAGGCTCAGATGCTCGTACGGCAACAGCAGGCCCAGGCGCAGGCCCAGGCCCAACAGCAGCAGGCTTACCAGGCGGCTCAGCAGGCGCAGGCGCAAGCCTACACCTACAACCCGCAACAGCAACAGCAGCAGCAGCAGCAGGCGTACGGCCAGCAGCAGTACGGCCAACAGGCCTTCCCGC
Source organism: Edaphochlamys debaryana (assembly GCA_016858145.1). Classification (NCBI taxonomy): domain Eukaryota; kingdom Viridiplantae; phylum Chlorophyta; class Chlorophyceae; order Chlamydomonadales; genus Edaphochlamys; species Edaphochlamys debaryana. Next base: position 929,710 of record JAEHOE010000035.1, read on the forward strand.
AGCAGCCGTACCCGCAGTACCAACCGCCGCCGCCCCAGTGAGCGGCAGGCAGATGGAGTGGGCCGCAGCCCCCGGGGCTCGGGTGGAGCGGGCGGAGGCGGCCAACCGCTTCCACAGGCAATACGCTTCGGTGGAGTGCGCGGGCGGGGGGGCGCTGGAAGCCGGCATTGGCTGGCTCTCCCTGGCTGCGGGCCGCAGGGGTCCTGCCAACGGGGGGAAGGGGGTATGTAGGCGGCAAGCCGCGCAGAAGCGAAGCGCCGAAGGTTGAGGCGGCCCAAGATAGGTGTTGTGGGCTTCCGATGATGACGGACCCATGCCTGGGCGGGGCGAGGAGGCTCGGGGCGGCTCAGTTGGGTTTGGCTAGCTCGTGTCAGTTGGGAGCTGGCTGTGGCGATAGCAGCAAGCGGCAAGCCAGGGGGTGGACGAGCAGGATAGGGTAGGTCAGGACACGAGGGAGTTGCCTGGTGCCCGCAACATAGTTGGCACAGGGAGTGCAGAACGGGCATGGGCACTGGGCTGGCGAAGGGGGCTTCTGGACGGACGTCGCCCTGAAGGTGCCGCCTGGCCTGCCTGGGCTCGTGAGTGTTGAGGTGCGGGCAGGATGTGCGGTGCCGTTGTCTGGTGAGGGTAGGCGTACGGGAGCCAGGAACGGACCGCTTTGGAAGCGGAGGCGGGTGGCTTTGCAAGAACAAGAGCGCGGAGGGCTCACAGTGAGTGGAAGCGGCTGTACACGCTTGCGGCCGTTATGCGTTCCTATGGCTGCGGTGGCGGTGACACGAAGCCTTCGCGCTTCGCAGGGGCCGTGCGGGAAGGGGGATGCAGCTGAGCGCGTCGACGTAGCCGCTTTTGCAACGCGAGAGAAGAAGGCAGGGTGCCAGCAATGTGCATCGCCGAGGCAGGTCGAGGCCCCCGGGGCCGGAGGGGTTCTGTGCTCGCAGGGGCCGTGCAGCGCAGTCCGGGGCCGGAGGGGTGTTCGGGGGGTCGGAGGGGTGTTCGGGGGGAAAGGGGGCGCGAAACACACATGACGACAGAGCTTCACTCAGATGCCAAGGGCATTCTCTTTGTGCATTTCTCTTCAGCTTCATCCACCTTTCTGCTCCTATCGCACTGAGCCCTCAAGTAGAGCCCGCATAGGTCTGCGGCATCACCTTTGCCGCTGGAAGACTAGGCGTCCTTAAGTCTCCACAACCTTTCTGCTGCTTCACACGACAGCTACTATGGAGCACCACGCCATCCCTCACGACCTCGCGGCTGTAGATCCCGCGATTCCCACCGAGGACCACGCCTTCGTCTGGCTACCCGCGATAGCAGCTAATATCGCTAACTTTCTGCCTCACAACGAGGTGGCATGCACGCTCCGTGCGCTGGACAAGGCGAGCGCGGAGCTGTTCGGCAATGTCAACACGGTGCAGCTCTCGCAGCCTGTTCCCTGCTGGGCCTTCGCGGAGCACTGGCTGGCTCCCCAGGCCTGCAGACAGCTCACGCTGCAGCAGCGGCGGGAGCTGATGTGCCACGTCGCGGCCAGCGGCGATGTGGTCAACCTGCGGGTGGCCATGCAGGCGGCCGGCTGCCCGCCGCCGGAGCACCTGCTCAGAGCTGCCGCGGGCTCGGGCTCCCGCGAGTGCTGCGAGCACATTGCCAAGTCGCGTAAGCACTCCTCAAGAGGGTGGGGCATGGCTCTGCACGCTGCCGCCGAAGGGGGACACCGCGCCGTCTGCGAGTGGTGCCGCGATCAGGGGGCCAAGCCGACGTGGGGGGCCGTGGCTGCGGCTTACCGCGGCGGCCACCCGGAGCTGGCGGAGCGGCTGAGGCCGGAGGGGCAGCCCAGCCCTAAGAAAACGGGCAAGGTGATGGCGGCTGTAGCTCTCCGCGGGAGCCTTGAGACGCTCAAGGGCATGTGGGCGGAGTGGGGCGAGCAGCTGCTGGAGGCAGGCCTTGACGACGAATTCCTCAACCTCTTGGTGCCACCGAATTGCAACTACGTTGTCAATGTCCTCGCCGCCGCCGTCGGCAGCCCAACACCCGACTGGGAGGCAAAGGCGGAGCTCCTCCTCGCCAACGGCCTGGGCCTTGACGGGAACAAGCTCTCCATCGAGGACATCCTGCGCCTGCCCAAGGACACAGCCGTGCAGCGCCTTGAGTGGATGCGGCTGCGGGGCTTTGAGCTGGGGGGGTACTGGCTGTATGAGGCTGTTGAGGCCCGCAGTGCAGCTGCGGTCGACTGGATTCTTAGCGCTGGAGGAGACAATGAGTGGAGCCTTTCAGTGTTGGAGGATAACATGAGCGACGCGGTTCCGCTCAATGTCGTCCAGCTCATTCTTACTCATGGGGACAGCGGCACGCCAGCAATGTTGGTTGCGAGCCTCCTCTATGTTGGCCCCCAGGGCCTGACCGTCCTGCGGTGGCTGGTGGACAGGTACGGGGCAGCGGCGCTGGACCCGAACACAAAAGGGCTGGGCGGCAGCTGGCCATTTGAGACGCGGAATGGCCCCAAAGGACCCTTTGTCAGCCAGCTCAGCGTCGACCGTGCCGCGACGGCGGGCTGCCCCGAGGCCATGGCCATCCTTTGTGAGCACGGCGCGCCGTACGGTCTGACCTTGGACGAGTTTACCTGGGTTGGTGCGGCGGGGTCTGGCTGTGAGGCGGCTCTGGAGTGGCTGGCGGAGAGGGGCTGCCCCATGCCGGTGCGTGGGGGGGAGGGTGCCGGGAGGGCTGTCATGAGGGGGCTTGAGGCTGTGTCACCAGATGTTTGGGACCTGGGGTCGTGGCACGTGGCAAGGGGCCAAGGCTCAGCTCTGTAGCTTGTGCGCTACCAACGTTGCGGCTCTGGGCTCTGCTGGGTTGGACGCCAGGGGCTGCGGTCTTTGGGGGGACCTCCAGAGTAAGGCGCCAAGCCTGAGCGCGTAGCCCGGGCAGTTAGACCTTTCCCTTGGTGCACCGCTTTACAGATGTGCTCCGCCCGTTAACATCCAATCCGCCTCCTGCGCCCCACTATGTGCCCTCCGCAGGCTGATGGCAGGCCCTACATCAAGGCTGCAGGTAACGGCGACGCCCGGACGCTGCACGTGCTGCGGCGGCTGGGGCTGCCCTGGGACGCACTCGTGTCAGCAGGGTGGGATATAAAGTGCACTACCTGGACCACCTCCGCTTCATGGCGGCCCAGGGCTTGCCGGTGGAGGCGGCCGCAGGGGGCAGCAGCGAGGAACGTGAGGACAGCGGTGGCGAGGAAAGGGGGACCGAGGAGGTCGTTATTGTAGAAGGCGGGACCGAGGAGGGAGGGACCGTAGAGAGTGGCAGGGAGGAGGTTGGTAGCGAGGAGGGCCGCCACCGCTCCAGTTAGATGCTCGCCGCCGCGCAATGAGCCTCCCGCTGGGAAGACTAACGACCCGAGTTGAGGAGGGCGAGCAAGAGCGGGGTAGGGGGTGGGGCCAGAGGATGCTCTGCTGGGGCTCCGTGCTTGGCTCGGGGCACACTTGAGGTGGTGAATTCCTGGGCAAGTCACCTGCAGTGCAAATGGCACACTTGAGCCAGGGGACGGGAGGACAGCCTGGGATGTTCCTTGTATGGATTGAGAGATGCGGCATTGGCAGCAAGTTGGCGATGGGCATATGGAAGTAGAGCCGATGTGTGTACGGGCTAAGCTGTTCGTGTTGATGAAGCCCTGCCCGGGTTTGATGGGTCGGAGGGTGGCGGGCCCGCTAGGGCTTGTCCTATGACTGGACAGGCCAGGAGGAGTACTGTTGACTTTTGTGAGGGCGGATGATTCCATTGTGGCTTGTGCCCGGGTAGGAATGGTCGGTCGGTGGACCAGCCACTTTGGGAAACCGGCGGAGGCGGAGTTGCGGGGCACGTTGTGCGAGTGATGCGTCCTCGGACTGGCTGTTGCGGGCTGGCGACAAATCATGCAGGCTCCCTGTAAGGTGCAGGCGTGCTTCAACCGTTGCGGGTTGAAGTCCCTTGGCTGGAGTACCGAAGCGAGCAGCACTTTGCAGCCCCGACAGGCCTCCAATCCTACCCCATCCCTCGTCTGGACTGGCCCCAGGCATGCGTCGACCCCGTATGGCGTAGGCTGCTCCTGCGCTTCAGCGCTTGGTCGTATTCAGTCCCCTCTTGCCGGTCCCCTCACCTCTCCACGCAGCGCCCGTCCAACCTTGCGGTGCCCCCGAACCCACCCTGAGCCGTGCGGGCTGTCGCGCAGTAGCGAGCAAAAGGGACGGATGTTTTGAACTCTGGGGTGCCTGGGCGGCTGGGGGGCACCTCTATTCGGGGCTCCTGGCCGGGCCGGGGCGAGGCGTGGCGTGGCACGTCGGTGCATGCCCAATACACGGACACGGACACCGGGACACGCCCACAATACCTTCAAGCCTAGCCGTTTGCGTATGAGCCTGTAAGCTAGGACCCGTACCTTGCATAGCTTCACGCAGGCTTCGATGGGCCGCTTCCATGACCTCATGGAGCCCCGCCCGCTTCACGAAAAAGTAGCTGCAGATTCTTTGCTTTCTTCTGACTTCAGCACCGCTGAAGTAATCCCAGGGGCCCACGCAGTATGGCTTCCCGGCATCTTGCAGCGCATCGCGAGCTTCTTGCCTCGCAATGTCGTAGCTTGTACGCTCCGCCTGCTGGACAAATCAACGGCCATGCAGTTTAGCGATGCGCACGCGGTGCAGCTGTCGCGGCCTGTTCCCTGCTGGGCCTTCGCGGAGCACTGGCTGGCTCCCCAGGCCTGCAGACAGCTCACGCTGCAGCAGCGGCGGGAGCTGATGTGCCACGTCGCGGCCAGCGGCGATGTGGTCAACCTGCGGGTGGCCATCCAGGCCGCCGAATGCACGCCATCCGAACAAGTGCTCGAAGCCGCCGCTGGCGCGGGAGCGCTCGACTGCTGCGAGCACATCGTCAAGTCCTGGAAACCCTCCTCACGAGGGTGGGGCATGGCTCTGGACGCCGCCGCGAAGGGGGGTCACCGCTCCGCGTGTGAGTGGTCCCTCGCTCAGCGGGCAGCGCCGACCTGGTGGGCCGTTGGCGAGGCCTACCGCGGCGGCCACCCGGAGCTGGTGGACCTCCTAAAGTCGGATTGGCCGCCCAGCCCTGACGAGATGGGGCACGTGCTGGCGGCCGCGGCGGAGGGCTGCAGCCTGCAGGCGCTCAAGGCCGTGTGGGCGGAGTGGGGCGAGCTGCTGATCGAGGAGAGCCCTGAGGACTTCGGCAAGGTCCTCTCCGCCGCCGTCGGCAGCCCAACGGCCGAATGGGAGGACAAGGCGGAGTTCCTGATGGCCATCAACGGCCTGGGCCCTGACGGGAACAGGCTCAGCATCATCAATGCCCTGCGCCTGCCGCCCGATACGGCCCTGCGCCGCCTCGAGTGGATGCGGCTGCGGGGCTTTGAGCCGGGAGAGTACTGGCTGTACGAGGCGTTCGAGGCGCGCAGCACAGCCGCACTGACCTGGATCCTGGACTTCGGGGGATCGTGCTCTTTGAACCGGAATCCAGGCGTTGACTCCATGCGTGACGGGGCCCCGCTCGAGCTGGTCCAGCTGCTCGTCACTCGGGGCCTCATCGCACCGGCACAGGTGGCGCATGGCGTCCTCTGGGCCGGCGCCCAAGGCCTCCCGGTCCTGCGCTGGCTGGTGGAGGCGTTCGGGCCGGGGGTGCTGGACCCCACGGCGGCAGGCGAGCACGAGCGCTGCCCTAGGTGGAGCTTTAGCTCAGCCGCCTCTGGGGGGTGCCCAGATGCCATGGCCATCGTACACGAGTACGGCGCGCCGTACGGACTGGCCTTCGACGAGTCAACCTGGGGTGATGCTGCGGGGTCTGGCTGTGAGGCGGCTCTGGAGTAGCTTGCGGAGAAGGGCTGCCCCATGCCGGTGCGTGGGGGGAAGGGTGCTGGGAGGGACGTCATGAGGGGGCTTGACTCACTGTCACCAGATGTTTGGGACCTGGGTTCATGGCACCGGATGAAACTGGCGGTCGCGGGCTCTGCTGGAGGGACGCAAGGGGCTGAGGTCTCGAGGGGCTGAAGTTTGTGCCACCCACAGGAAGGCCAAGGCTGAACGTGTACCCCTGATGCTACGGGCGTTGGGCGGTTGGACCCCTGATCACCTGGCATGTCCCACCATCGTTCGTACGCTGCCCCTCTAACGGCTTTTCCGCCTCCTGTGCGCCTCCTTATGCCCTCCGTCCGCAGGCTAACGGCGGGCCCTACGTCATTGCAGCTGGTAACGGCGACGCGCGGACGCTGCACGTGCTGCGGCGGCTGGGGCTGCCCTGGGACGCACTCGTGTCAGCAGGGCGCGAGAAGGGGCACTACCAGAGCACCCTCCGCTTCATGGCGGCCCAGGGCTTGCCCATGGACTGGGCGGAGGCGGTCACAACGGAGGCGGCAGCGATGAGGGCGCGATGAGGGCGTTCCGTTGGGAGGTCATGGCGTGGCGTGGCGTGGCATGGCGTTGGGAGCGCGCGAGCTGTTGAGTCCTTGGGCAAGTCAGCTGGACCGCAGGACACACGTGCAAGAGCCATAAGCGGCAGAGCGTGAGCAGGCAACTATGGCAGGGGATAGCCTGGTTCCGAGCAACGCGCTCACTCACTCATTGGTGACCTCAGATGCAAGATTCAGGTGTGCGTACGGCACGGAGGGCAAGGGGATGTTAGGGGTTGGCTGTGGCGGGTGGGGTGGGGCGTGACCTGACGGGGGTTGTGCGGAGCTGCGGACAGGTGCAGACTGGTTCGGCCGGTTTGGCCCTTGGGCTGTGGCGCGGGGCTTACGCCGGTGTACTATGGCACGGCTGACGGCTGACGGCTCCTGTGCGCTCGCTGAGCTAAGCCTGTGGGCAACTGACAACTGAGGGTGCGTCGCTCGGACTGGGGCTGCGGGGCACCTGCCGAGGGCATCACGACGCGGGGCCTGCCATGGAGCCCAGCCCTGCGAACCTATGTGGTGTGGCGCGCATACAAGGGTTCCGGGTGCCCGTGCCGTTGTGGCATGACCGACTGCGCTGTTGTGCCTCACAGTGTGAGGCTCACACGTTGCGGCCTGCGCCCTGCAACCCCGGTGGGCAAGCACAGGGGTACTGAGCCCAGGCGAGGGGACTACGGAGGCTTGCCAATCAAGAATTCAACTCAACGAATCCACTTGCCTCGGCTGCTGAGCGCCGACAGCATGGCCTCAACCGCCATCAGCGCGCAAGACGGCCCTCCGGCACTCCAAGAAACCGTCAGAATGCACAACACTCTACTCGGTCCAATTGTACGGCACGCAATACCACAGCTCGACAGGTCCACAGCGGCTACCATTACGCAGCAACAACGATAAGGGAATGAACCAGCACTACGCAACAGTCTCTTACTTGCAGGGCCGCAATTCCCCTGCTCAAAGCCTCCACGCATACACGCGGTACTCTCTTGGCGTCCGGCCTGTGCCCGTGCCGCCAACCGCTCGTGTCCCTCGGAGCCAGGCCGCCATCAACCGCCGCCCTGCCCTCGTGCCCCAGCGGAAAGGTGAAAGCCGCTAGCCCCCAACCTTTGCAGAGCCAGTACTAGTGCATTTGGTACGACAACGCCCGCCCGCCCGCATTGCCACGCCCACAGTCCACAAGGCAAAAGATGGCCGCAGCACCCTTGCCTTCCTCACCAGCCGACCAGGCAGAACGACCCACCTATGCGCGCTGCGCCGCTGCTGCTCCCACAGCCCCACACCCATCCCCTTGTCATCAACCACCACTTGTCGCCATCCCAAGCGCCATGCCAGTACCACGCGCAGCCTTCAACCCGCAAGGCCTGCGCAGTGCGGCTTCACGCCTCCCCCGCACTGTCCGCCCTCAGACCTGTGGGTAACGCGAGTATCAATGTAAGGCCGCATTTCGGCCGTGCGCCCGATCGATCCGCTAAAAGGAAACGTCAACAGAAGACCTCCCCAGGTCCCGACCCCGCATCCCGCCACCCACCCTTGCGGCCCAGACTAAGGTGTTGCCCCAACGCCAGGCTCAGTCATCTCGCCATCTCCTCGCCACCCCTTGCTGTCCTTGCCGTATGTCACGCCCAGGAAACCATGCACCCCCAAGGCCAGTGTAAGGCCGTACCAACCTGGATGCTCAGCCCGCCTGGGAGCCCAAATCTTAATGCTCAGCTTCAACGCCGCACGCGTTCTTGTGCCCCTCACTGTAGGCAGCGCCCCAGGCCCCGCCGTTGCCCTGCTGACCCATACTCAACACATGGCACCTATCACGCCCAGGCAGAACAGTTGGCAAGCCATTCGCCAAGCCCACGAACACATTGCTTCGGGATGCTCCTGCAAAGCCCCGCCTGACTCCCGCGTAGCTTGCTTCTCAACCAGATTTCGATCAGTCACAGCGGCCCCGCTAACCCCCATCCCCACCAAAGCACCTCAACCCTCCCTGGCGACGCACGCCGCCTTGTGCCCCGCCTTCCAGTGCGCGGCCTGGCATTCCCTGCAGCAGTACGAGGCCTGCCTGCACTTGGAGCACCGCAGCAGCTCCAGCCCCGCCTCGCTGTCGCCCGCCAGGCTGACGCAGGCGGGGTTGGAGCAAGCGGGAGGCAGCATCGCCGACGCCTCGGCCCTCAGGGCGGCGAGGCGCTCAGACGCGGCCGCTAGCTCCGCGGCTACGGAGCCGCCCTCCGGAGACGGTGCGGTGGCCGGGGGCTGCTCCAGCCTCGCCGCCAGCGTCCGCACCTGTTGGCTCAGCTGGGGCTCGGGGCTGCGTAGCCGTTCCGCCAGCCACCTCAGCGCAACTGGGGACCAAGCTGCGGTGATGCCGGCCGGGGCACGTGAGCTGCGGCCAGCGCCCGAGCTGCCGCCACCACCGCCGTAGCTGCGGCCAGCGCCCGAGCTGCCGGCACCACCGCCGGAGCTGCCGCCACCGCCCGAGCTGCCGCTGCCTCCGGAGCTACCGCCACCGCCCGAGCCGCCACCACCTCCGTAGCTGCCCCCCTCCCCACGCACCCGGCTCGGGTAGATCGCGGCGAGGCCCACACAGCACTCCCCGAGAAAACGGAGGTTAGGTGGCGTGTGCCACAACCCGGGCAGCCTGCCGTCCCGCAGCAGGGCGGCCAGGAGGGCCCCCAGCAGCGGAACCGCCCCCGCCTCCTCTACCAGGAAGGGCAGGCACAGCACAGCGGCCAGGCGGTTCACGGGCGGCGGCGGCGCGCCGCCTCCATCCGCCCTTGTGCGTCGTAGGGCCTCGAACAGATATAGCAACAGGTTCGGTACGGGGGCGTGCAAGAGGCCAGCCGCCGCCCCCGCGTTCTGCCCGCCGGCCCCGGCCGATGCCGGCCCTGCAGGCATCGACAGCACCGCCTCCCGGGTCAGCCGCGACAGGATGGGAAGCAGCTGCAGCGCCGCGAGGGAGAGCACGAAGAGCGGCGAGCAGGGAGCGGAGGCGTCCACGGGCCCCGGCGGCTCCGGGCCCCTTTCGCATGCCAGTGTCACACAAACGACGACGTTGCCGGTTACAAAGGACCACACGCCCGGCGGCAGCACCCCATCGCCCAGGCGAACGGGCTGGAGCAGGGCCCCGGGCGGCGTCCGCCTCAGCAGCTTGGCGAGCGTGGCGATGAAGGCCGCGGCCTGGCCGGGCGGGCTGTGGAGGCATAGTGCCACCAGGCTGTGAGACGTCGGGTACAGACACCCATCCACCAGCTGCGCCTCGGGCCCTGCCGGGTGGTCGCCGGCGGCACGGAAGAGCGTCTCCAGCAGCGGCACCGCGCCGCCCTCCAGCGCCGCCGCTGTTACGGCGGGAAGGTCGGCCGGGGACATCACCAGCCGGTAACCTGCAAGGCGGCATGGAACAAGGGGACGTGCATTGCGTCGCCAGGTCAAGGCGGAAACACCTAGGCGTGCGGTTTGAGGAGTAGGCAAGCTCACTCGCTGTATGCAGATTATGGCAAGGCTAAGCGCACAATGCAGATCCCGGTGCACTTGCCTCCCTCCGGCGGTAGCAGCTCCTCCGCTACGCTCGTGAGCAGGGTCGCCACGGCAACCGCCATCGCCTGCCTGGCCTCCGGGAACGCCTCGAGGCAGTGCAGGGCGCCCGTCAGGAGCGGCGCCAGGGAGGAGCCGGCCTCGGCGGCCCACGCCCGCTCCGAGCCGGCTGAGGCAGCGGCCTGAAGACCAGACAGTGCGCAGACGGCAGCCATGGCCATGCCCTGGACGACGGCGGGCGGCAGCAGCCGCGAGAACTCCTGAGAGCCCTGCTGCCGCCCGCCGCTCCAGCTCAGGTCCACCCTCTGCCTGCCCTCCGCCGTACGCTCCACGGCCCCACGCGCGGCCAGCGCGGAGGCCCCAGCCAGCTGCAGCAGCCGCACGAGCAGGCGGACGCGCACACGCGCCGACAGCAGCGGCTCCGGGGCGGACTGCTCGGACGTCAGCGCGTACATGAGCCCGAACATGCATTGTCCGAACAGGGCATCGTCCGTAGGTGCCAGCAGCGGGGCTCGCGGCAGGCCGCAGGGCCCACCGTCCGCCGCCGCCAGCGCGGACACCCCCAGGGCCGTTAGGGCGTGGCGGCCGCACCTGCCCAGCAAGAGCAGCCGATCGTCGCCCTCCGTGACTGGCGTGAGCTCCCTGGATGCGTCGGTAAACTGGACATATGCGTCAGCCCGCAGGGGGGTCGGGGCCTCTGCGGCCTCCCCGCCGGCCCCCAGTGGCCCCGGCGGTGGCGGAGGCGGCAGGAGTAGGAGGAGCCTGCCCGTGTGCTCCAGCAGCCGGCTCTCGCGCAGGGCCGTCAGCAGGTCGTCAGACATCACGCGCCCCCCCCCTCAGCCTGCTGAATGTGGCCAGAGACGTGACGAGAGCCTGGGCTGCCGTGGCTGTCTCGCCTGCTCGCACGCGCAAGCGGCCGAGGCTGTCTGCCGAGAGCTCCGCCTGCTGCCCCGGCGACGCCAGCACCGCAGCCACCGACGCCGTCTGTTTGGCCGCTGCGTGCAGGTTCTGCCCCTTTAGAAGTGCCCGTGCCAGGTCTGCCGCGACGGCCTTGGCGGCAGCCGAGGCGTCGGGGCTTTCCGTCACGTTGTGCAGGAGTTTGGCAATGGCCCAGAGCGAGCGCACAGCGATGTTGTGTAGGCGCTCCTCCTGATTCTGTCCATCGCTGACTCCGTTGACGCTCTTGCGGCACGCGAACGCTACGAGCCGCGCGAGCCCCACGGCGATGTTGCGCTGCTTGGCCATGGCCTCGAGCGCCCCGAGGACTGCCGCTGCCCCTCCAGCGAGAAAGTGCTCGTATATCACAGTCATAAAGCTGCTAAGCTGCTCGAACTCGGCCAGGTTCAGCTCCGGGAGCTTGAGGCCAGGGAGGCGCTCCGCAAGCGCGCCGACGCGGTTCAGTGCCACCTTCACGTTGAGTGGGAGCTGAAGGTATGCTAAAATGGGCATGACTGCGACAGGAAAGCAAGCAGGCTACAAGCCAGGGCTCTGCGCCGCGCGGGAATGCGTTTGCGTCCTGGTGTGCTCACTTGGTGTAGGTGCGAGCGAGAGGTATGTTATGATGGCTGTGCGAGACAGATAGTGGGGCAGCGACCTAGGCTTGAGCGCAGCAGCCTGCTTCCATCCCGCTTGAGGCCAGATCCCGCCTTCTGTCCAGAGGCTTTGCAACCACAGCAATGCCTGTTGTTCGTCCCGGTATGGCCCTAGCGCAGCCTGAGTGCGGTGGGCACCTTTACCTTGTCCGTAACCCAGAGGCACACTTCCCTGCTGCGCATTTCCGTTGTCGCCACCCTCCTCGTTACCGCACACCTCCGACGTCAGGCTACGTCCTTCCCGTCTGAAGCCACCGCCCTCTTTCTGCTGCACACTTCCGTCGTTCCCGGGCCTGGCTCGTTCCCTCCGACCCTCGAAGCCATCCACAGCAGCCCGGCGCCGGGGCGGCTGCCTTCCTACCTCCGGCCCCTTCTCGAGGGCCTTCCAGCAGGCTCCGTAGCTGCCGAACCTGAGGCCACGGTGGGCCCGGGAGGGGGGCTGTGCGGTCAGGCCAACGGCCGGGAGGCGTCTCGGTAGGTTGGCCGTCGGCAGCGGGCGGGCTGATGTTCGGCAGCCTCCGCTTCATGGTCACTATCCCACACTCCTGAATCCCTCAGCCTCCCACCCATCGATTCTCCCACCTCCATGGCGGAGGAGCACCTCGAGGTGTAGGGTGAGGGAGGGGGAGGGGGAGGCAGCGGGGGGAGGCAGGCTGTGTGGAGGCCCCCCGGCGGCTCCGTCCCGTCCAGATGGCCTGATGGGTACCCCACTCCCCCCTGCAGGAGGGTGAGGCCGCCGAGGCCGCCGCCCAGGCCGCTGCGGAGGCGGAGCGCGCCCACCTGGCTGCCCTGGCGGCGGAGAACGGGGGCGTGCTGCCGCCGGAGGCGGGGGGGCCGCCGCCGGGGGCGGCGGATGGGGTGCACGTGGGCAGAGCGGGCGTAGGAAGACGGGACACCAGCATCAGAGGCAGGAGCAGGCGTACCAGGCCGCACAGGTGAGCCTGTCACTGCGGCTGGCTGTAGGGCTGCCAAGGCAGCAGCAGGTAGGTGCCAATAAGGCGGCGCCCTTCAGTGGGGCCGCGGAGCTGCAGAGCTTGAGCCCGGGTTGTGGGTTAGGCACGGTCCTCGGAGCAGGACTCGAGCCTCAGGCTACGCGAGCGGGCGGACACCGGAGGCGTCACATGGCGTGCATGGTTTGCCGCATGCGTCGAGTGGGCTGCGGTGAGGTGAGGGGAGACTGGCTCCCTCGCTCCCGTCGGCCTTGCATCCGTGCCACCGGGGACCGGGCCAGTGGCCCGGTGCTGGCTCAGGCGGCCGCATGTGGGAAGGCGTGTGAGCAAGGGGCGGGAGCGGCTCGGCAGCTGCCGGCTGATGACGCACGACCCACGTCATCAGGAGGGGCGAGTGCCACTCGAGCACTCGGGTGGCACCGAATGAAACTGCAAAGGCCTAGCTGTGCAGCTTCGTCGGTCCAGACGGGGGCACCAAGGTGGGTGCTTGCCGGTCTGCCCCCTCGCGGGCTCTGCTGGAGGGACGCAAGGGGCTGAGGTCTCGAGGGGCTGAAGTTTGTGCCACCCATAGCAAGGCCGTACAGCATGGGCGGGTGAAGCAAGGGGGTCTAAGCTCGTGTCACACACCTAGAGCAGGGCGCCAAGGCTAAGGTAGGGTGTAGCAGTTGCGCTTTCGCTGTGCCTCATGTGTTGCTGCTTCGCCCTTCTACACCCAAGATGCCTCTTGTGCCTGTCCTTGTGCCGTCCCTAGGCTGACGGCGGACCCTACGTGGCGGCTTCTAACAATCGGGACACCTGCGCGTGCTGCGGCGCCTGGGGCTGCCGTGGGGCGTGTCCTCTGGCGCAGACGACAATTTCGCAGCAGCCATCGGTTCCGGAGCAGACCTGCACACCTTTCGCTGTATGGTGGAGGAGAGCGGCCCGGTGGACTGGGCGATGGCGAAGACGGAGGCCGCGAAGCTGCAGCAGTCGGGGCGCGCCACAGCTCAGGTGATGCTGGCGTACGTGGATTGAGGAGCAGCAGGCCGCCGCTGCGCAGGCCAGCCGGGGGGCGGGCGAGGCGTCCGGGTCCGGCCAGGGCACCAAGCTGCAGGGGGAGTAGGGCTTGAGGGGTGCCAGGTGCGTATGCTGCTGGGGAACTGGGGACTCGCGCTTGTGTAAGGCCTCCGCTGTGTGATCTGGCGAAGGGGCTTGTTACAGGCGTGGAGGTAGGCGGGCGAGGCGGGCGCTCGTGGGGTCATGCAGCCCGGGGGTTCATGGGGCTGGTGAAGGCTGTCTGAGGCAGGGCCGGGGCCGGGGCAGGGTTCGGCAGGCGCAGAACTGCAAAGGCAAGCTGGTCAAAAAGCAGGGGTGGCGACAACGCAGGGCTGCGAGGGTTTGACCGCCAGGAAATAAGGCTGTTGTGGGAGGTCTTCCCGGGCTTTCCTTGGGACCGAGGGCAGATAAGGTCTTTTCCGTTACCTGTACCTACCTAGCGGTGTCCGTGTAGATAAGACCGGGCAGCTAAGTCTGTGCCGAGGGTTGCGAGTCCCCCGACAACCTGCTATCAACGCGTTAAAGCTCGGTTGGAGTTTAGTGCGCCCACGGTTACCACGGGGAATGGGTCGCGTAGCAGATGGTGAGGGGCTCAGCCCTTTTCCGCCCCCATGGGGGCGCCCCGCTTGTCCGTTACCTGTACCTATGTCTGGGGCACGACCCCAGGTGCAAGACTCGGGGTTGGAGATGCCCGAGGGGCAAAGCTGAGGGGTGCATGCTAGCGGAAGGGGCCGCATGCTCGCGTCCCAGCCTTGCCCGTGAGAGCAGATCAGAGTAGGGCGAAGGGGATGCCCGGTGTGTAGTTTCGGGCAGTACCAATATGGGAGGGAGTAATGAGCTGGTCAGTGACATCGGCTTGTTGTGGCAAAGAGGCCGGTAGGCCTCCCACCACGTGGTTGTCGGGCTGGGAGGTCCGACCCGAGTGACTCTGGAAGCTTGGGCGAAAGCGCGGGTTGTCGGGTGGCTTACAGCGTGTTTATGTGAACGGCGCCATGTGTGTGTAGAAGTATGCTGTCTGACAGTGAACTTGTGGTCGAGTCTGCCCTGTCCCCGCTTGGGGGCCGCGCGCGGCCCAGCATAGTGCCCCGAGTCCCAGCTGTGCTGGCAGGCTAAGGGCGCCACCGGTGCGTCCATGCAGCGCTTCCTCGTCCAACCGTGTAGAGTAGAGGGGGCATAGGGGAGGGTCTGGCCAGTCCCGGTACGGCACTGGAGAAGTCAGGGTCGAGGGGCGGGGGGGTAACGGGGTTCAAGACGCTGCGGGCGTGTCTTCCACGGCACGGACCTACGCCCTTCATGTTGTCCTCCCGACAACATCATACTATACTACGCTCCTGCGTCCTCCGTTAGAAGCTCACATAACACTGCTGGGCACGTTCGGCCGATCGGCCTTGGCGCACAAGACGAGCTTCCAAACAACTGTTGCGGCTACTGGGGACTGTGCGTCATGGGGCATAGAAGCCTGGCACTCGTGCTCTTGGCGTTGAGCTTCGCCGGCCATGCTCGCGGCGCCGCTCTGACCGTGGAGCACTCCTTCGGCAACGGACCCTTCCTGCCAGCTGGAAAGCTCGTAGGCGACGTCAAGGTAAGGCCCTGGTCGGGATGCTCTCGCGGCGATCCCGCTCATGCGACACTGTGTGCTCTGCGCCGCGGTGACCACCGCCATGTCAGGACGTCGTGATGACCTGGGAGCGTGAGGAGTCCCTAAGCAGCGCCGAGGAGGAGCTGCTGGAGAAGGCGATCAAGGAGGACGGGTGCGTGCCTTCACGGGGTCTTCCGCGCACGGGCCGTTGCCTCCCGGGGCTCGGGCCGAGGCCGGGGTGGTGGCCGGGCATGGACGCGCGGAGCGGCATTTGGTGGAGGCCCATCAAAGGGAGGGACTCGCTGGCTCACTAGTGTGCCTGCCGAAAAGGGGTTCGTGTTTGCAGGGGCAAGGCGGGGGCGGGAGGCGGGGGGCTTGCCCCAACCGCCTTGGTTGCAGCAGGCCTGAAGGCAGCGCGACCGCCACTGTAGGTGTGCCCTGCAGCTCGCAGGGCGCATGCTAAGCCAGGTATCGGTCATCGCCAGGCACATCACCAGACCTCCTGCCTTTTCCTCCCCTCCCCGCGTTCCCCCCTTCACCCACCGCCCAGGCTGTACCTGCTCCGCGTCCAGACCCCCCGGGGCACCCTCCTGAGCTCCGTGCGGGCGGCCTGCCTCAAGGCCCCCGGCTTCAAGGAGCAGGTGGGGGGTGGGAGGTGGGAGGAGGGGCTCGGAGGTGGGGCGACAGGCGGGGAGGGGGTGCGTGGCCATGTAAGGGAGAGCCTGACCGGGGGGCGGTGTGGAAGGCCCCGGCAGGAGCGCATGCGACACGCGAGGTACTGCAGAGGCAAGCCAGGTCAGACGAGCCCTGCTGAGGCTGCTTCCCATCACCCCCTATCCCGCGCTCTTACCCCACCCTTCCTGGTGTCAAGGATCACCCCAAACTTCCTCCTGCCCCTCCCCCCAGGCCGAGGTCCAGGCCGACCGCAGCGGTGCGCTCCTGGCCTTCTCCTACTCGGTGCCCGCCTGCTCCCCCGCACACGCACATGGAGACGGAGAGGGGGCCGAGGCCGCCCCTGCCGCCTCGTCCGCCCCCGCGCCCCGGTCCGGGGCGCTGCCTGTGCGCGTGCTGCTGCCGTTCGCGGGACCCCTGCTGGTGGCACCGGATGCGGCGGGCGACTTCGTGGGTGCGTGGGGGTGGGGGCGGGGGCGGGAGGGGGGTTGTGGGTGGGGAAATGAGGGGAGGGGTGCAAGAAGCATCTTGCGTGCATCCTTACCGTTCGCCGTGCCTTCACCCCCCTCCCACCCTCTCCTCCCCTCCCCTCCAGATGTGTCCATGGACGCCCCCGACCCCTCCCTCGCCGGTGCCGGTGCCGGGTCCGGTGCCGCCTACGACCCCAGCGCCAAGCCGCGGGCAGCGGCGCAGGCGGGAGGCGCGGCGCAGCGCAAGGGCGGGCCCCCGCCGCCAGACGAGCGCACGTGGCTGCAGAAGAACTGGTGGGGAGGGGGGAGGGCGGTTATGGGATGGGGGGTTCCAGGACAAGGGCTGGAGGGATCGGCGGGTGAGAGGTCATCACCCGTAGGGATCTCTGTAAGCCCCCTGTAACATAGGGGGTAAGCGGGGGGGGGGCGGGAAGGTGAGGGCGGGGGATATGGAGGCCAGCAAGGGGGCAATTGAGGGCAGAGCGGGGCGTCAGGCTGGCCTCCTGCATCACGATTAGGTTCGTCGGAAGCTTCGCCGACACCTCTGCCCGACGGCCTGTCTCGCCTGAAGGGTTTGTTCTAAGGTTGACTCCCAACCTCCGTCCCACTCCTCACCCCACACCTTACCACGCCGCCCTTCCATGGCACAGGATGTTCGTGGTCGCCGGCGCGCTCATGGTGGGTGGGGCTGGGGGCTGTGACCGGGGGCTTCACCCATGTACGAGCGCGGGCCTCCTCTCACTGTTGGTGACGCTTCCGGTCTCCTGAGACCCTTCTCTAGTGCCGATGACGGGCGCTTCTGGAGTCCGTGCAGGTCTTCCACCTCTCCCAACCATCCTCACCCTGTCCGCCCCGTGCCCAGGTTTTCAACGTCATTGCCAAGGCCAACGCGCCGCCGCCTCCGGGCGGGGCCCCGGCGGCGGGCGGCGGCGGCGGCGGTGGCGGCGGCGGCGGAGCCGTGGCGCGCCGGTAATCGGCCCTGCCGACGTGACGAGGCTTGGGGGCGCCGGGACATGCGCCACAGAGCTTTACTGAGCTTGCTACCGTGCTGTTGGAAGTCTTGACCTGAGCTCTCTGTAGTCTACCCGGAGCACGCGCGAGGGGTGGTTGTCCGGCTGGGCCAGCTTGCCCGACGGGTGTTGTCCCTCATCGCTGCGTACGGGTGGCATGGTTGTCACATCTGTGGGAAGGTGACCCCAGGCCGTCTGCGTCTGTGCGAGCCGTACGCCATGCGATGTACAGTGGCTGGTGTTGGGGAGGGAGTCAAGCACATGGCAGGGCGGAACTCAGCTTGGGTTTCCCACCCGGCCAAGTTTGAGCGGTTGAAAGGTGTCCGTATCCCGCCTAACGTCCGTGAGGGCCGTCTGCCGGGCCTTTCATGGCGTGTCGGAGGTAGACTGATGTCCCGTTGGGGTCTGGCGATGAACGCTGGGGCCTGAAGAAGGTGGCTGCTTATGCGGCATGGCATAACCGGAGACGCCCCAAGCTCGGACGCGGCCCATGCCAGCCATGTAATCCTCTGAGCAAGTTCCCGATGGGCTCATCTTGCCATCGTGACTGTCGAGCTTCCAGCCGCGGCAAGCACAGTGAAGTCTGGCTGGACTGGGGCCGGCGGGGAAAGACGCGCAGGGTTTCGTGCCTGCAGGACGGTCAGCTGTCCGCAAGGCGGAGCCTGCCCATCGCCACCTACTCGCATTGGCTATCACAACAGAGGCTTATCTAAAGCATGCTGAAACCCAGCGCAGGTCAGCTCACGCGACTGCCGAACGATATGCGCAAATGCCGACCGTGGCCATACCTCCATAATGAAAAGAACCAATCCGTCAATAAGTAGGCGTACGCAACAGGAGACGCGGCGGCTTCCGCATCTGAAGTCGCTAGCCGAGCTTGCACTTTGCGTTGACCTCCTGGGCCCTTCAGACAAAACACGTGTGAGCAAACTCATCGACTAGCTGAGAGGGGCATGAGTAGTCACTTCTGGCTGCGCGAACCCGTGCAGCTGATGGCATCTGTCAGGGCAGCGTTTTGGCATCCCCCAGAGGAGCACGCTCCACAGGCTGCAGAACATGCGCCTAGCACCGGGGGCAGCCCGTAGCCCCTGATCACTGGAAAAACTGAGCTATAACGGGCCCACTCGCGGCATCCCACGGCGTTCCCTTGTGGCTTGACCTTTCACGGCGCCACTCCTTACCCGTCGCCCACAGGTCTCACACCTGGGTTGGCTGAGCCGCGGGGCAGTTGAAGAGCACTCAGCTCTGGAGCTTGACGCCAGCCGCTCTGGCGGCGTTGACGGGAGCTGCAGGCCCGGATACTCCACTCGAGCGCCTGTTTGCCAACCGTTGGGGAAGCGACATCGCCTGTGAGGCCGGTGGCGTCAGGGTCGCCACCCAAGCCCCACCCTACCACGTCCGGCCATTGTGTCAGAATGTGGACTGAGGTCCTTGGGAGGCCAACGGCTTGCAAGGCCTCAGGGCCAGCGACAGCAGGCCGGGGGCTCCGAGCGCGGGCGCTCTTGACGTGTTTCAGTCCCCTCGTTGCTCTCCAACCGGCACCGGCCAGACGTGTGCACCTACCACCCCACCCCCTTCCGTCGTGCAGGTCAGCCCGCGGCCACCCCAGCCGCTTCAAGGTTAAAACTCTGGCGCCGGTGCAGCGTTGAACGCTACTCGCCTGTCGCCAGCAGCGGCGGCGGCGGTATCGAACCTCCGCTGCGTGGGAGGACCACGTCTGGTAGTTGGCATACCCCGGCATTGGCGGTTGGGGGCAGACCGCGTCATCGGGGTATCAGGGTGGGTATCGTTATAGCTCCAGGTGACAGCTTGCTAGATGGCCCCTCTCTGCTGGCTCTTGCCTAAACCCGCCTCCCGGCAGATGTGCACATGAACGCCCCCGTACCCTCGCCCCCCGACCACCCCTACCGGTGGCTTGAGTTCTGAACAGGTGCTTCCCTTGAAGTTTCCGTGTCTGGGCATCCCTCTTTCGGTTCCCCAACCCAACATGCCTCAATCCCTCGTTCCCCGAACACACCTCCTTTCAAACCCGCCCTCTCGGTATCCCCCACAGTCCCGCGGCCGCCTCATGGCCGCGTGGAATGCTTCCCTTGACTCCGCCTTCGTTCATCCGCACGGTGTGCGGCCCACGTGCAACGGCCTGCCCCTGCTGCGCGGAGAAGCCCAGAAGCAGCGCCTGGTCTAACGCCAGAGCAGCGCGGTGGCCGCAGCGGTGCAGTGGCGGAGGCGGGGGATGCGGGTGGAGGCGGAGGAGGCCCGAAGTTCAGCGGGGCGGCTGCGGGTGACGCAGGGCGGCCGTGACGGCGATGTGGGTCGCGGCCGTCGCGGCTGCTTCCGCTGACGCTGCCACCCAGACGCCTGCCGTTCCCGCGGGCGCCGCCGCCGCTAACAATGGAGGTACTGCACGCGCGGCAGCCGTCAGCGCAACGATATCAAAGCCCTGAGCAAAGGCCGGGCCACCCCGTACCAATCAAAACCACGGCCCAAGACCGAGCTGGCCTCCTTGTCTATGGGGGGCCGGAGGTGAGGAACAGAGGGGCAGAGAGTTAGCGGGCTGCGGGGTGGCGTGTAGCGGTCAGCACGGCCCCTGCTGTACGCTGTGGACGGTACAAACCCGCCATGGTGTATGCCTCCAACACCCTCTCCGTCCTCTCACCTTGACCCTCCGCCCTGTCTCCTCTCCGTCCGCAGCGGGCCTCAAGCCTGGGGGCGCCAAGAACTCACGCTCGGGCAACCGCCAGTGGCAGACAGGCGGCGCGGGTGCGGCGCCGTGCGGCTGTGCGAGCTGCTCGTGCGGGGGTGGCCCCACATGATTCCGAGGTTGACCAGCCGCGGTTGTGCCGTAAGGTGCCCGTAGCGAGGGGCGTGGGGCGGAGGGGCATAGGGTGCAGCAGGGGCTGTTGAGGCTGAGCTTGGCTTAGCTGACGCGGACCTCACCTACGGCCCATGGTGGGCACCGCCGCCTCCCTTCACCGCCATGCTGGAACATTGTCTTGTTGCTGGTCAACCCTTCCCCCTCCCCCCTCGACCTGCCTGGGCCCCTCTTCCCCACTTCAAGTCCTGACGCCACCGCTGTGATCCGTCTTGGCCGGAGGCGGTCGTGCCCCCGCCTCCCCGGCCCCTCTCTCCACCCCAGGGTTGAAGCATTGCAGAAGGGCGCTGCCGGGGCGGGCGGGACACCGGCAGTTGGGGCAACGACAAGGCGCCGCCGCCCAGCAATCACCAGGTGGGGGCGGCCGCACGATACCGGACCTGCTGACGGGCTACACCCGCCCACAGGACAAGGACGAGGCCACGCTGCGGGGTGCGGGCGCGGGTGCCGGTGCGGATGCGGATGCCGCCTCTGAGGAGCCGCAGGTGGGTGCGGAGGGTGCCGACGGAGGGCTGGGAGATGGGAGTGCCCGGATGATGGATGCCAGGGTGTGGGGGCTATCGAAGCTTGCCGACCTCCCCAGCTTGCCGACCTCCCCAGCTTGCCGACCTCCGCCTGGCTGTCTTGTACCCGCTCTCGCTCACTATCCATCCCTCGCCTGCTGACCTCCCGTTAGGGCGCTGCTGGCGAGGCGGCCTCCGCGCATGCTCACAAGGCGAGGCGGGTGTATTGAAAGGGCTAGCTGGGCTTAGGGTTAGGGTAATACCTGCACCAGCTTCCCATTGTCACTTGGTTGAGGAGTGTGGCAGCTTTAGGGAGCGGCATCAACGCGCAGCACGCGGAGCCCTTTTTCGCGCCCCCTCCATCCGGCGGTTTACCGGCCAACTTGCCCTGCGCGCTCTGATCTTCACCCACACCCCTTATTTCCCTTCCGCACATCCTCTCCCGCCCCCAGGCCGCTGACCGGCCCCGGCGGCCCACCCTCCCGTCATGGCCGCCTGCCGGCTCCGTGGGGTCGTTCGCGTCTGCCCGGCCCTCCCGTGCGGCCGGTCCCGGCACCGCCCCAATGCCCAACGCGGCGGCACGCGGCGGCCGGCGGCACGCGGGCGCGGCCCCTTCAGCGCCCCTCTTCGCCGATCAGGTGCGACGGAGCGGGTGAGGGGCTGACGTACGGCATCTCTTGGCGGCTAAAGGGTCGCAGCCCACTGAGAGTGCGGGTGCAAAATGAACAAGCTCTAGCTAGGGGCACCTCTTTGGCTGCTGATGACCAGCTTCACCAATACCTTGCTTCCTTTCCTACACCCCCGATGCCCAGGCTGCGCCTATGGCCGGCGGCATGGCCCCGCAGGGCCCGCAGGCCTCTGGCGGCGCCTTCACTGGCGGCATCGGCGGTGCGGGCGCCATGAGGCCGTCGTCTGCGGCGGCCGGGGCGGGCGCACAGTGGGGCCGGAGCGTGTGTTCTTCGTGCAGCGTTCAAGTGTGGGTAGCGCTGCCGGATCTCCTGCAAGGCTCTGTGTGTGGCAGGCGCGATGATGTGTGCGTGCTGGGTATGTAGAGATAGAGGCTCAAGTGGGGTGGGGCGTCTGTGGCGCACGGGATACAAGGGCTAGCACCAAGGCATCCGCCCTACCCCGATAGAGGGCGTGTTGGCATGGGCAGGGTCCCAAGCTGGTCCGTAGGGGTTTGCAGGGCGTCGGCCAACGGCTAGCTTTGCGGTGCCGTGGCCGCGGCCAACGGCTCCAAACAGGCCCGTCCCCTGAGGGGAGCAGGCCATACAACATACTCCAAACCACACCTTCCCCTCTTCCCCACGCCCCCACGCCCCCCATGTTCAGGCTGCGCCCGCGTCCGGCGCCTTCGCCGGCGGCGTCGGCGGCGCGGGCTCCATGAGGCCGTCGTCTGCCTGGGTGGCGGCCGGAGCGGGCGTGCAGGCAAGCGCTGGGCGGAAGTGCGTACCGTACCGTACCGTACACACGTGCAGGGGCAGCCAGACTGTGCATAGCGGGCGGGGCTGCATGGGTGGGGTCAGGGGCGGGGCTGCGGGCATTGGCCCCATTAACACCAGCAGGTGACTATCAGTACCGCTTAATCCCCGTACCGCATTGCCTGTCCCTCACCCGCAGCTGGGCAAGCCCCGAGCCGCGACGTCCTCCCCATCCTCAACCTCACCCTCGCCCTCTGCGCCTGCTGGGGCCAGCACGGTGGCGGCGGCTGAGGCTGGCTTCGGACCGGGCACGCAGGGCGGAGACGATGAGGTGCGCGGCATGGGACGTAGGACATGGGGTGTGGTCGGGTGAAGGCCGGGCCTACTTGTCTTCACCCAGGGTCGTCACCTGAGGGCTCACGGTGCGGACCTGCCGTCCGCCTCCAGCAAGTCCAGCCTCTTGCCTGCTCTCAACTCCCTCCTGCTCGTCAAGTGATCTCACCTCCTAACATCGGTCTTGCCGCACTCGTCCCCCGTTAATGATTACGGCTCTTCCGCCTGCTCTTGCGTCGTCGCATCCCTTTCCTACCGTTCTCCGTCCCCACTGCCCCTCTGCAGGCCAACAATCCCACCGCCTCACCGCCCGCTACCGCCCCGAAGCCCGCCGCCCGGCCTCCGCAGACCACCCCCACGCGCTACGGTCTGCTGCACGACGTAGGCGGGCTGGGCAGAGGCTCGTGGGGCGGTGCGGATGCTGCCAGGAGGGTACATGTCCATTGTCTCCCTCTCGCTGCCTCGCTACCGGCCGCCACCCCACCCACAGGTGGACGAGGACGAGGGCAAGGAGGAGGAGGAGGAGGCGCTGCCCCCCTCCCGGTCCAGCGGCGGTGTGGGGGCCGTCGCCAAGCAGCGGCAGGTGGGCTCGGAGGTTGATAAGGGCTCGTAGCTGGGACCCTAGCGCTAACCGTTGTATCAATAACCGCGGGGCGCAGGCCCCAAACTCTTCGTGCACGTGCGTGTGGACTGGGCATGGGTGGCTGGGTGCAGGTCGTCTGCGCATGTGAGCTTGCATCCCAACTCCTCCTCCTTGTCTCCCTGTCTGCATTCGTTCCCTCCTCCGCAACTAGCACCCCGCCTGCGTCCCAACCCCCCTCCCATGCCCTGCTCCTCCCTGCCTGCCCTTCACAGGGCTCTGGCGCGGGGCCCTCCACTGTGCCCGCTGCGCAGCTCCCCAAGGTGAGGCCGGGCATGAGTTCACAAATAGGGGTAGGGAGCAAGATCCGGGTGCATGCGGTGCAACATGCATGGCACGTCGAGAGGGCACGTTGAATGCTCAAGCCCCTCACAGTTTTCACCTTAGGAGCTCTGCGTATGCTCCAAGTGAACTGTCGGCATGAGAGTGTCGTGTCATCTGAATTCCCCTCTTTCCCCTCTTTTTAAACCCCCCAAGACCCCGGCTGTGGCTCGCTCCAGCGCCCGCCGGTCCGCGGCGCCCCAGCCGGAGGCGGTGAATTAGGGTTGCAGCAGTCAGCGTTCGACGCATATGTACTTCCAGCAGTACTTCAGCATGCGGTTCTGGTTTGGGTGCGGCTGTTGCTTGACGTACTTGACGCCCACCCGCCTGACCTTCCACGGCCTCTGCCCTCGCCCTCCCGCAGCCGCCCTCCGAGCGCCGCATGACCTGGTCCATGACCGAAACCAAGTAAACCCGGGTGAGGCGTTTGGAAGCGCAAGACTGGGCACAGGCATCATGGGTGCACGCGAAACGGATTGTGGTTCGGACAAGCACAGTGGGAGTGATCGGGGCTGGGGGAATGGCCGCGGCGGGTTCCTGAGGGTACGCAGCTGCAGGGGTTCCGCCCTGCAGGTCACCGCCCTTGCTTGGGGACCGATGAGGATTCACGGCATGGGGGAGACGGATACGCATGCATGTTGTCGTTGAAGGAGGGGAGCTCACCCCACGCACCGTGACGTATTCTGCACACTGCCCCACAGGGTACTCCCGCCGCAGCGCCCTGGCAGCCGCTGCCGCCACAACCGCCGCCACCAGCGCCGACAAGGAGGACCCCAACGAACACGTGCTGGCCTGGCCGCGGAACCGACGGGCAGGCACCAGGCTGCTCACGTGTGTAGGGACCAGTCATGGATGGCCAGCCAGGCGCAGGCGCGGGTCGGAAACGGAAGAGCAAAAGAAAAAAGAGCAGGGGGTCGTCTGTCTGAGGGCTGCAAGCCCCGGCTGGAGTAGGGGATCATCTGTCTGAGGCGTTTGTTTACAGGCTTACATGGTTTTTTTCATCTACGTGGGTGGTAACTCTTCCGGGCCTTGGTGGCTCGGAGGTCAAGAGACACACCACGGCGGGAGCTGCTGCTGGCGAAGCCGGCAGCCGGGGTGTGGGGGGCGAGGCGGCGGCAGGCGCCGCGGAGGCGGGCGCTGGCGACGCCACTGCTGGCAGAGGCGGAGGCGGCCGGCGGATGGAGGCGAACTCAGCGCTTCGCCAGCAGAGGTTGCTGTAGCGGGCGCCGCTAGGTTTGCTGTCGGGGGCGGTCAAAAGAAGCCGTCGGACGGGGGCGGGCGCGCCTGTGATTGCGTTGGGGTGGGCTGGGTTTGGGGGGGCTGGGGGCTTCTGGTGTTTTAGTTGGTGGGGCCGGGCCTTAGGCCGGCTGGCTTTTTTATCTACGTAGGGAACTCTTCTCGGGCCCCGCCCAGGATCCCTTGCAGACCTCATCCATCCCTGTCCTCATCCTTGTCCCTGTCCTGTCTGGGTTGAGTGTTTTGCTGGTCTGCTCGTGCCCTTGCTGGGTCCCCGTTGTCGGTGCGTCTCTTGGCCTCCGAGCCACCATGTAAGCCTCATCTCAGGACAAAAGGGGTGATCCACCAGGGGCGCTGTATTGGTGGGGTTGATGCGAGAGAGGAAACCCACCCAGTTGGGATAGGGACAGGGATTGAATGCCTATTTTTTTCCTGAGATGAGGCATGTTGGCCTCACGCCCCAGACTTGCCAACCAGCAGGCTAGTATTTTGGCGGGTGGGCAGCGGCAGAGTGTTCTGCCTGCCTCGATTTTGGCCTTTCATTTGCATAGCCACCCATTCACCCAGTGTTTTTCTTCCAAAGATGATCAAATAGATGCTTGTAAGGGAGGCCAAAGGCCCGGGGTTCCAAAACAATTATTCGTGGTCTTGGTGGTTTCATGCCTGTCCATCAGAGGCAGGTCCTCTGCTTCGCCCCCTTCTCACCTTTCCATGAGATCCCTCTCAGAGAAAAAAAGGTCCGCCAATTCCCGTACAGGCACCGGCCGGCCGCCTCCAGGTGGATTGGTGCATCATTGATTAATAGTCACCAGTTCAAATAGAGGCCGAATACTAGCCTGCTGGTTGGCTGATAGGGCTCAATGAGTATACCCAGGCAAGCCTGGGGCGCAGGCCTCCAGTCCCTGTCCTTGTCCCAACTGGGAGGGTTTCCTCTCTCACACCGACCCCACCAGTACAAGGCCCCTGGTGGATCACCCAAGGGAGTTCCCACACCGGTAGAAAAAGGGAAAGAGCGCGCAGCTCTCACCCCACCGCATCCACACGGGACGTCTCGTGGCGCCTGGCCCTGGGGTGTCGCCGCCGCAGCCCGACGCTCGCTGGCGGCCGGCCTGCGTGCTGATGTACCCCAAACACCGCCGCCACTGGACGGCGGCAGAGCGGGTGGAGTACGAGGCCGCCAGTCCTCGGGAGCGGCGGGCCAAACGGCCGCGCGCGCCGCACCTGCTGGCGGCGCGGGAGGAGGTGCAGGGGCGGGGAGAGAGATGGCAAGGGGACTAGACAACACTAGACAACACTAGACAACACCCCCAACACTTGCTGCTTCACGTCCATCGTGCGAACATGTCGGCAGTCAAGCTGTCACGCCGGCCCCTGAAGATCGTCATCATTTGCCACTAGGCGCTTCCTGTACCACTGTAGGGTTTGCGCGGAGGGCTGGGGAGGCCTCCGCTCAGTACCATCGGTCAACGAGTCGCGGACCTCTGGCGCTAGCGGCCAGGAGTGGACGCAGCAGCTTTCAACACGGCACAGAAGCCGATTAGCACGAGTATTGGGCGCGAGGGACGGGGCTGCGTGTTGCCGGCAGCACTTGCCTGTCGCTCTGCCACAGCCAGCGAGTTTGCGGGAGCCTGCGCCTCTTGGTCATAGAGAAGAGTGCCTTCTGTGACGGGGGCGCTTCAGCTTAGGAAGGCCGCTCGAAGGCCGCGGGCGCATTTCTAGCATCTTCTCTCGCCCATCAGCGAAGGCAGCCGCAGCAGCACGCCCAGAGCTTGGCTGCTGCATCACAAGAGGGTCCGTGAGGTTAATGGGCCGTGGTGCAGGGTGCTGTGCGGATGACTCAGGTGAGTTGGGTGCCACCGTGTCGGTGGGCGGGGGCGGCCCCAGGCCAGGCCTCCGCCGCACCCACCGACAGCTGGCCCCGCACGGCGCCCAGCCATGGCCGGGCCGGGCCTGGTAGCATCCCGGGCGACAGGGGCAGCGGGTCAGCAGCTCCAGGGCCGTCTGTCGGCCGTTGGGGTGGCGGCAGTGGGGCGGCGGCCGGCCCCCGGGGCCCCTTTGCCCCCACTTTGGGCAACTGCAGCTGGGCTGAGGCCGGGGCAGGAGCAGCAGGTCGGGAGCCGGGGTCCTCTGTGCCGCTGTTTAACACCCCCAGCTTTCAATCGGGTGTTCTCGCCCTGCCTGGGCAGCCGGGGGCACAGCCCCTCACGCAGGAGTGGCACGGGCCCCACCTGCAGCGGGAGGCGGTTGCCCTCCTGGGTTCGGCCGAGGTTTGCCCCCCGGGGTGGCGGGCGATCCACACGCCCTCCGTGACCTGTTTGCGGATCTTGTGGCGGCACTAACACGGCTGTGTCCCGAGGCTATGCAGGGGGTACCAGGCGGCACACTACCTGCCGCCATACACAGGACCGGGCGCGCGGGGGCTGCTGGCATTCCGGCCCACCTTACACGCCGCTTCCAAGGCAGCTGCGGTGCAGCAGCTGGTGCGGGCGTCGCCCGTACGAGTGGAGGTGCCGGGTCCAGATGGAGTGGCGGTGCCAGTCAGGGTGCGCATCGCCGCCGTGTGCCCACAGGTTCACCCCTATGCGGCCCGGGTGACCGTGATCAATCCCCCCCTTGGCAGCGCCGTCACGGGTTTCTTCCGCTGCCTGCTCATGTCGGCGGGCTACCGGGTGACTAACGACCCGCAGGACCCGGCAGGGGCGTTCGTTGCTGGGGAACGGTTGGGGGACGACTTCGGGCGGGGTGGGGTCCTACGGGGGGCGCTGGCTAGCCATCTTTTGGCGGGGGTGCGGGGCCCGGCCCACGACCCGCACCTCTCCCGCCTGCGCGGGCTCCGCGTCCCGGGTGTGGGGCCTGTGGGTCTCGACATGCAGGTCTCCGTGGCCCCACCATCCCACGCCTTCTCGGTGGACCCCGGCACGGAGCAGGCTGCAGCCATGGATGGACACACGCCCGCCGCCGGCAGCTCGGAGGCGGGCGAGCGCCACTCGGCACCGGCCGCAGGGCCGGCGACGGCAACACCGGCAGCAGCCTCCGCTGGCCCCCCACCAGCCTGCTGCCCCGCGGCGGCAGCCGCCACCCCGTCACAGGGTGCGCGCGTGCCGCCTGACACAGCGCCAGGGCCTGCTGCTGGCGCCCTGGCGCCAGACCCCCCTGCCCACCCCCACGAGGCAGCGGCTCTGCTGCACGCCGCCGCGGTGGCAGCCCCGCACGTGGCGCCCACAGTGGGCGTTGCACCAGCCGCGGCAGGGACGGCAGCAGCATCCCCCGCCGGCTCTCCACGCCCGGAGGCGCCGCCGGCCACCCCTGTGGGCCCGCAGCCGGCCGGCGCTGCTCCTCCCTCGGGTGCAGCGTCACCGGCGCCCAGTGTACCGCAATCTGGCGCACCCACACGGACTGCAGCACCGCCGCCCGCCCTCGATGCTCGTGCTGCGGCGGGCGCTCAGCGCCTGCAGGCATCCATTCCAGTCGCCAACCGCTTCTCCCTACTTGTGGACTCGCCGGAGGAACTGGCGCCCGCTTCCGCGGCGGCGCACACAGTGGGTGGGAGCGTGGGGGACGGGCACAGGCCAGGGAGCAGGCCCGGGGGTGGGGAGTGCGGCTTGCGCTGAGTCCGGAGAGGGGGTGCCGGGGCGAGCGGAAGAGGGGCCGGGGCGGGGGCCCCGGGTGGGGGACTGGGGAGGTTGTGGGGGCAGGGCAGGGGTTCGGTGGGCGCCGCCGGCTGGGGGTGGCGGGCATGCTGGCCCCGCCGCCAACCACCGCCAGGCGCCCCCCGCGCCTCGCCAGGTCTCTGGGGCCGCCTGCCCGGGCGCTTCCCGCCCTAGCAACCCCGGGGGCATGGCCCCTGCGGGGCGGAGGGCCCCAGCCGGGGGCGGCGTGGCCCCTGACCACGGGACGGAGCCGCCCGGGCCTGCTCCGCCTGCCCCTCCCGCCAGCACGCCTCCCCGCAGGACATGCCAACCGCCGTCCGACCAACCCTCCGATGGTGACGACGAGGCGTACGGCCTGGCCCTCCTCGAACACGAGGGCCACCAGATTCTTTCGGAGCTGGCCTCGCCGCCGCGGCGGCAGCAATCCTCCCAGGCTGGCTCCGTGGAAGCCCGCCTGGAGCGGCTCCTGCTCAGCCTGGAGCCGGCGCTTCGCATCTGTGGCGTGCCCAGTGGGCGTGCTGCGGTGCTGACACGGCTGCCCCGGGAGGACATGCAGTGGATCCGCGCCTCCGTGCTCAGCAGCAGCCGGCGGCCGGAGGCGCACGAGGCGGTGCTGGCGGCGCTCCGTGACGTGGCCGAGGCCCTTCAGGACAGCCTTGACGCCTGGGCGGCCCCACGCTCACGGCGGCCTCCTGGCGGTGGGGTAGGCAGCGGGCGTGCGCCGCCGCCGCCGCCGCCGCCGCCGCCACCGCCGCCGGCCCGCCACACCTCAGCCCCAGCCTGGCGTTCCAGCTGCAAGCCCCGGCGCGCCCGCGCCGCCGCCGCAGCCCGCGGCGTGACGTCAACATGCACAGCACCGACTCGGACGGTAGCCAGAGCTCCCACAGCCTGCGTCGGCAGCGCACGCGCTCTCCCGCCACACAACCCAAGCGCCCCGGTGGCGCCCTCCTTCCTCTGGGCCGCCGCCGCCGCCACGTAGGGGCGCCGGGCGGCCAGCCGCAATGAGGGCGCCACGTACGGCCGCGAGCATCACGCTCCGTGACCCTTAATGTCAACGGGCTAGGCTCGCGGCCCAAGGCGCCAGCGGCTGCACGCATGCCTGCAGCACCAGCCACCCGACAGCGGTTTTCCTGCAGGAAACCAAGCAACAGAGCACAGCGGCGCTTCAGCAACTGTTGCAGCACAGCCAGGGGCCCGGGCTCCTGGCACGGACTCGGTAGTGGCCAGCGCTGCGCGGTCCACACACTCTACCGGCGTTGCCATTGCCGGGCGCCCCCGCCGGGCTGCCAGGCTGCTGGGCATGGCGCCGACGAGCAGGGGCGGGTGGTTTGGTGGGACTGGGACGCGGGCGGCCTCGGCTCCGCTTGGTGTCTGTGTACGCGCCAGCTGACGGCGGCGACCGCCCAGCGTTCTTCCAGCAGCTGGAGCAGTTGTTTCAGCACAGATCGACAGCTGGTGGTGGGCGGCGACTTGGAACTGTGTGGTGGAGCCACGGGACGAAGCCACCCGCTGCACCGCCCGCGCAGCCGGGCGGTTTGAGCTTGCGGCACTGCTTGGCCGGCATAAACCTGGTCGACCCCTGGCCCCGCCACCAGCCCCACGACCCAGGCTATACTCACCCTGCCACGCCTAAGCCAGCCTCGTACGCTCGCCTGACCGGTGGTATGTTTCTGCACCGCTGCTGCAGCATGTTAGCCTCATTAGCCGGGTTTTTGGGGCACCTGCCGACCACCACGGGTGCTGCTTCGCCTGCTTGCTGCCGGGGCTGCCGCAACCATGCCGCAGCCACCCCCGGTTCCCCCACGTACCTGCTGTTCCACCCACGGCTGCTGGGGCAGCTGCAAGGCCGCCTCGATGCTTTCCTCGCAGACCTGCCGCAGGGGGATGCTCGTCACAGGTGGGAGTGCGCCAAGTCCCTGCTGATGGAGGCAGGGCGCGACATCCACCTGCAGCACCAGCGCGCCCAACGCCGCGCCTACCTGGCTGCCGTGGCGGCGGCATCCCGTGCCGCCCGCAAGGCGGAGGCGCCAGGCGCTCCCTTGCACCTCCGCCAGGCGGCCGCAGCCGCAGCAGCCGCCGTGGCGGCAGTGCAGAACTCTGCCTTTGCCGGTAGCCTGGAGGCACGTGCTGCCCTGATGGAGGAGCACGGCGAGCAGGGCACGCGCTGGTTTCACCAGCTGGCGCGGAGGCTGGGAGCGGCAGCCAATCACAGCGCTGAGGGTTGCCGGGGGCCGCCAGAGCCCGTGTCTCTGGCCGGGCCGGGGGCCGCAGAGGCAATCTCTGCCGCCGCCCACGCTACCTACAGCAGCGATGCACCGGCAGGCCTTTTCCGCCCGGGTGTCGTCTGCCCTGACGCCCAGCGCCAGCTGCTGGCCGCCGTCGAGCAGCGGGTGCCGGACGAATACGGGAAGCGGCGGAGGGGAGGGAGTGACTGGCGGGGAGCTATCGGAGCAGGAACTGCGAGCGGCGCTGGCCGCCTCCGCCAACGGCAAGGCGCCCGGGCCTGATGGGCTCCCGTATGAGGTATACAAGGTTCTGTGGGGTCGGCTGGGCCTCTGCTCGTGGCCCGCGGTGGGTGAGGTGTTTCGGGCAGGGGAGGGAGCGGAGGCCGACGGGGGGTCGGGCCATGGCGGGCTGCCTGCCGCCCCAGCTGGCGGGCGGGCATCATCATCCTCATCTACAAGGGGAAAGGGCTTGATATTACGGTTCTGACCTCTTACCGCCCCATCACCCCTGCTTAACACTGACCTCAAGCTTGTCAGCAGGGCGGTTCAGCAACCGCCTGCAGCCCGGCCTCGATGCCTGCATAGACCCCTGCAGACCGCCTTCGTTGACGGCCGCTGGATCGGCGACAATGTCCTGTACCACCACGCCCTGCTCGACTGGATGGAGCTGGACGAGAGCCCGAGGGCAGCCGTGCCAAGGCGCTGTGCTGGCTACACTGGATATTGAAAAGCGTATGGCCGGGTGGATCGGGGCTGGCTTCTACGCCGTGACAGGAGGGCTGGGTTTTGGGCCACGCATGCAGCGCTGGGTCCGCCTGCTCACGGCCGACAGCCACGCCCGTGTGGGCGGGTGAATGGGGTCCTCTCAGGACCCGTTCCCGGTGCGCAACGGGCTGCCACAAGGCAGTACGCTGTCGCCCGTGCTGTGGGTGATGCAGCTGCAGCCCTTCACGGCATACATGCACCCGCCTGGTGGCTGTGGCCGCCTGCGCACGCCGCTGCTCCCGGGTGGCTCCCTGCCCCCCCTGCCGCCCACCACGCAGATGACACGCAGCTGCTGTACTGCGATCCGGCCACCGACGGGCCTGTGGTGCGAGACGCTCTCGCGCTGTTTGGGAGAGCCAGCAACGCCCGGTACACCCGGACAAGAGCAAGGCCCTGGCTCTGGGCCGCCTGGCGGGTCTGCTGAGCGGTACCTGCCCGTACACGGGCTTCCCGTACGTGACTGAGCCCCCCAAGCACCTGGGCGTGCTGCTGACGCGCGATCCTGCCGCTCTTGCTGCGGCGGCGTATGAGCAACGGGCAGGGAGGCTGCGGGGCCTGTCCCTTCGTTGGCGCGGGCTGGGTTTGTCACTGGTCGGGCGGGTCCACATTGCCAAGCAGGTCCTGGCATCCGCCTTGGCCTATCACTTCTCCTTCGTTGCCCCTGCCCCCGAGCAACTCCGCGCCCTTTGCAGCCTGGTCGACGAGTTTGTGGCGGGCGGCTTGCGCCCTGAGGACGCCACGCTGGTGTGCCACGGCCACCCGCAGCTCCGCCCGCGCCACCCGGTGGCCTGTCTGGACCGTAAGGATGGAGGGGTGGGGCACGTAGACCTGCGGGCTTTCCTTGCGGCCCTGCAGGCCAAGCCGCTGGCCATGTTGGGGCAGCCAGGGCGGGCACCGTGGAAGCTCCTGACGCGGGCCCTGCTCGCACGGATGCGTCCAGAGGGGGCGCGCAGCTGGGAGTGGGTGTTCTCTGACGCGCCCCTTCCGCCGCGCCTGCCGCCGCGGTTGGCTGCAGCCGTGCAGCATCTGCGCAGCGCCCGCCCGCACCTGTCCCCTCCTCCGCCCCCCTCCCCCGAAGACCCTCCCTGGCAGGTCAGCCCCGACGGGTTGTGGGTAGCGGACGGTCTGGGCCGCACTTTTGCGGTGATGCACACGGGACGCCTCGTGGCGCCTGGCCCTGGGGTGTCGCCGCCGCAGCCCGACGCTCGCTGGCGGCCGGCCTGCGTGCTGATGTACCCCAAACACCGCCGCCACTGGACGGCGGCAGAGCGGGTGGAGTACGAGGCCGCCAGTCCTCGGGAGCGGCGGGCCAAACGGCCGCGCGCGCCGCACCTGCTGGCGGCGCGGGAGGAGGTGGTCGTGCACCCTGCCGCCTGCACCGTTGCGGGCGTCCGGCTCGATACTACACCGTGCGGGAGGTGCGGCGGGCTCTGACGGCCTCCAACGCCGAAGTGCCCGCCGTGCCGGTGCGCCCCGCCGCCTGGCCCGCCCCCCAGCCCCGAGGTGGGTGCAAGCGGTGGAGGTGGAACGGGCGGAGCTGGCAGCGGTGCGGCCGCTGGCCCGGGGACAGCCGGCGCACAGCACAGCGATGACGGCGACAGCGCAGGCGACAGCGGCAGGCGGGAGGGCCAGGGCTTTGGCGGGGGCGGCGGGGGGGGGGGCCCGGGCGAGCATCGGCGGCGGCACGGCGCTCGGTGGCACCGCGGCCACAGCTGCTGCCGGCCGCAGAGTCGGCAGCGGTACGGCCGCTAGCCCTAGGGCAGGCGGTCAGGTAGGCGGCACGCTCCTGGCACAGCGCGAGATGGCGTGGCAGCTGGAGGCTCTGGCGCGCCATCTGCCGCCCAGCCGGGCACAGCATTTCAGCGACAATCCGGTGGCGCTTGACCCTGGCTGCACCGCACGTCAGCGGCTGCGGCAACAACGCAGCGGACGCCCATCCGTGCGTCCGCCCGCTACCGCTCCAGCCCTAGCAACACGCCGCTGGGGGCACGGCGCTCGCCGCGCCTGCAAGCGGCCGCCGAGGTGGGTGCAGGCCCGTCGGCGCCCAGCAGCGGTGGGAGCCAGGGGGGCACGGGGTGGGGCGGCGGCCACCGCAGGAGGCGAGGGGGCGCGCCGGGGGCACCTGCGACCCCGCCCCACCGCTCGGCCCCTGACGCTTCTGCCCTGCGTGCCGCTTGGCAGCGGCTTTGGGGCTGCCAGCGGGCCGGCCCGCCAAGGTGCTGCTGTGGCGCGTTGCAACATGCCAGCCTCGCCTGCGGGCTATAACCGTGCGGCGAAGGGGCTGGAGCCGCCGGTGGCGCGGGGGTCACTGCCGCGCGCGGCGCAGTGCCAGCTGCCGTGCTGTCTGGACGCCCAGCCGCCGCCGTGGGCCCACCTGACGCACGTGTTCTGCGAGTGCCCCACCTACGACGCCGCACGGTCGTGGTTGCGGAACCTGGGGAGCGCTGGCGCCGGCCGCGGAGCCGCCGCCTGTGGCCAACTCGGCACTCATGCGGGGAGACTGCTCCTCGGCCTGGGCGTCGTACCCTTCCGGCCGTCTGGCGGACCTGGGGGAGCCTCCGGGCCACGTTCCTGCACGCCTGTGGGCGGCGT